>JADBJO010001193.1:432038-442038 GCA_016801955.1 Conus betulinus
GGGGGGCTTTTCCCCCATGCCCACCTGTACCTAACGCCGTGGTGGAAGCCCGACGTGACGACGATGGAGTGCGCTGGCTGGCCGGGGAGTGGGGGGGGGGGGGGGGGGGGGGGGGTCCATGGAGCTGAAGGGTGCACTGTGCCGTCCTCCGTCCTTTCCTTCGTCGCTCTCTCTGCCTTTTGTGGCGCCAGTCGCTGCTGCTGATCCGTTATCTACTTCTGTGCGTGGTTGGGTGGGGAGGCGGAGGGGGGGGGGGGGGGGGGGGGGGGAGGGGAATGGTCGGGGGGGGGGGGGGGGGGGGGGGGGGGGGGGAGTAGGGAGCGGGGGGGGGGGGGGAATGTGTATGTGATGTGTGCGTGTCAAGACTGTCGATATTCCGTTACCTGGTGGTATTCCCAGCGGGTGGGAGTGTAGTAGATCATGCGATCTACTAGACTTGTGCCAGCCTCCTTGCCAACTCTGCTGACCCGGACCAGTCCCAGGCAGCGTTAATGAGCTCAGACAGTTTGTGTGGGACGCTGGAAAAGAACATGCTGATACGGTTGTGTCAGTAGCTGTACTAGAAGCCGGTAAGAGGTGCAAGGGCAGCAGCGGTGGTGGTTACCAGGTGGTGTGGTGGGGAAAAAGTGATGAAAATAATTCGCCTTTCGCAACACCAGCAGGGTCATGGACCGCACTCCTCCCTCCTTCCTTCCCATTCGTTCTCAAACATGTGTATGCTGCGACCAGACGTGACGAAAGTTTACAGCCGTCAGCTCGTTGTCATTTTGTGGATACGATGATTTCACCCCCCACAAACGGAATTATGTCATCATTTGTAACGAGTAATTATGAATTGAATGGAATGAATAATATGCGCATGAGAAAGATGAATCGCAATTAAGAAAATAAAAGCTTGAAATACTGGTGGTCTCCGCACAACTGCCCCGATCCATGTCAGTTCAACAGGAGACCTGTCTACAATTGTCCCCATCCCAGTCGATGGCATTTTACTCAGAAGGCTGTCAACCGCTGTCCCGGCAATCGTCAACAGTTCGTTGGGAGATCTGATAACAAGTGTTCTCATGCCAGTGGTCAGTTCATTCGTTAGGTTTGTCAACTTTTCCATATATCCCAGTTCATAGTTCATTCGGACACCTGTCAACAGGTGTCTCCAGCTCCGTCAACAGAGCTCCAGGAGACTTTCAACGCCTCATTGACCCAAGTCAACAGTTCATTCAGAGACCTGTCCAATTTTGTGCCCGTCCTAGTCGTCAGCTGGTATATTAGGGGACCGGTTTTTTTAAACGTGCCCCCAACCCAGACAGTAATTCATTTAGCGGACCTGTCAGCAGCTGGCCCTTGTCCCACATCAGATCCCAGTCTACGGCCCATTGGAAGTCCAGTGAACAGCTGTCACCTACATTGTCAACGGTTCGTGTGCAGGTTCACTTCACGTTTATCCCCGTCCAAGTCAACAGTTCGTCAGAGACCTGGCAACAACCCTCCCTATCCTTGTCAACAGTTCCTTTGGAGATTTGTCAACAACTGTGCCCGTCTGGAGACCGAACAGTAGCTGTCCCGATCCCAGTCAACAGTTCACTAGGACAGCTGTGAACAACTGTTTCCACTCAGTTGGGTTCAGTAGGATCCCTGTCAACATCTGTTCCCTTCTCATTCAACAGTTCAGTAGGACCCCTGTCACAACAACTGTTCCCTTCTCATTCAACAGTTCAGTAGGACCCCTGTCAACAACTGTTCCTTTCTCATTCAACAGTTCGGTAGGACCCCTGTCAACAACTGTTCCCTTCTCATTCAACAGTTCGGTAGGACACCTGTCAACAGCTGTTCCCTTCTCATTCAACAGTTCAGTAGGACACCTGTCAACAAATGTTCCTATCTCAATCAACCGTTCAATAGGACACCTGTCAACATCTGTTCCCATTCAGTTCAACATCTGTAAACAACTGTTCCCATCTCATTCAATAGGACACCTGTCAACAGCTGTTCCCATTCAGTTCAACAGTTGAATAGGACACCTGTTAGCTACTGTTCCCATCTCATTCAATAGGAAATCTGTCAACAATAGTTCCCATCTCATTCAACAGTCCATTAGACAACTGTCAACAACTGTCTCCATCCAGTTCTGTCAACAACTGTCTCCATCCCAGTCGACAGTTCCCTCGGACGCCTGTCAACAGCTGTTCCTGTTCCATACAGAAGTTCATGGGGGACACCCTGTCAACAGCTGTTCCCATCCCGTTCAACAGTTATTAGACACATGTCGACAAATGTCGCCGTACCAATCGAAAGCTCATTTGAAAATCTGTCAGCAGCTGCCCATCTCCTAGTGAACGCTTCATTTGGAAGAGCTGTCCCCAGTGTCCGGCAGCCGTTCATAGATCTCCATGCTGATGTATCGGCAATAAAGCCCGGGTTGCATCCAGGAAGAAAGAAAATGATTTGCTGCTTCCATCAAGAATGGTTCAGTTGCTTCGTATGTTCGCATCAGTTGCGGAAAAAAAAAAAAAAAAAAAAAAAAAAAAAAAAAAAAAAAAAAAAAGGAAGACACAAGCTTGCATTCATTAATTGTTTTGTCAGTAGTCTAGTCTGTTGAGCACGTGGCATAGGATATTCACCATTTACTTCCCCTCGTGTGTGTGTGTGTGTGTGTGTGTGTGTGTGTGTGTGTGTGTGTGTGTGTGTGTGTAAGGGTGGGGGGGGGAGAGAGAGAGAGAGAGAGAGAGAGAGAGAGAACACTGATCACTGACTATTTCCAGTAGAGATGTCTGATTTACCCAGCTTTCTGGAACCGTTGTCATTGCCGGGTATCTTCTGTCCTCACCCCAGTCTCCCGTGTTCCCTTCGCGCCGTCCAGTGCCCCACCCGTCCGCCTCGTAGTCCCCTGCTCTTCACCACTCTATTCCCCCATCCACGCAAACGAAATTTCCAGATGCTTTCATTGATTCACAGAGTCATGTTTTATGTGTGTGTACGTGTCTTTTTCTGTGTTCATCTACCTTTTTCCTTGGAGGGTGGGGGGAGACAGAGAGAGAGAGAGAGAGAGAGAGAGAGAGAGAGAGAGTGTGTGTGTGTGTGTGTGTGTGTGAGAGAGAGAGAGAGAGAGAGAGAGAGAGAGGAGAGAGAGAGACAGAGGCAGCGTTTGTGTGAGTGTGAGAGAGAGAGAGAGAGAGTGGGACAGACAGACAGACAGACTCTTTACGTGGAGGCAGGAGCGCATGTTATTCAAGGCAACTCCCTCCCCACCGTGTCTTTCCCTCTCCGTCCGTCTCTCTGTCTCTGTCTCTCTCTCCCCCCCCCCCCCCCCCCCTCTCTCTCTCTCTCTCTCTCGCTGGTAACAGCCCTGATATATCATTATATATGGTCCTTTGCGGACGGCTGGGTTTTAAGCGACATCATCATCATCTGTCTCTCTCGCGCGCGCTCCCCCCCCCCCCCCCACACTCTCTCTCTCTTTCTCTCGTACACACATGCACGCCCGCACACTCGCACACACACACACACACGCGCACGCGCACACGCATACAATCTCTCTCTCTCCCTCTCTCTCTCTCTCTCTCTCTCTCTCTCTCTCATCTCTCACACTCACTTTCTCACACACACACACACACACGCACACACACACACACACACACACACACACACCACACACACACACACCACTCGCACTCCAGAAAGGATGCACGTGCCCGTGCTTTCCAAATCCGTTCATGTGATCCGTCTCTCTTTCTCTCTCTGTCTGGGCCTCTGTTCCCCACCCAACCGCCCTCTCTCCGTCTCTGTCTGTCTCTCTGTCTGCCTGTCTGTCTGTTTCTCTCTCTCTGTCCGTCTCCCCCCCCCCCCCCCCACACACACACCACACACATACACACACACACACTCCGTCCAAAAACAATACACACGAAGAAAGAAAGAGGAGAGAGAGGGGGGGGGGGGGGGAAGGAGAGAAAGAGAGAGAGAGCGCAGAACACAATCACGTGCGCGCGCGTACACCACACACACACGCACGCACTCACTCACTCACTCACTCACTCACTCCACACACACACACACACACACACACACACACACACACACACACACACACACACACACACACACACACACACACACACACACACACACACACATGCGGTAGAGGGGGGAAAAAAACAGATAAAGATCGGAAAAAGATACACCCGGAAAGAGAGAGAGAGAGACAGACAGACAGACAGACAGAGAGACAGGGAGAGAGAGAAAGAGAAGGGGGGGGGGGGGGGGGGGGCACACAAGTGGGACAATGGCGGCGCGCGTTTAGGACCGGATCAATGAGCCAGCGGCCCCTGGCTTTGGCAAAAAGAATGGAGGGGTGGGAGAGGGCGGTGGGGTGAGGGTGGAGGACGGTGGGGGATGGGGGGAGGTAGGGAAAAGGGATGGGGGGGGGGGGGGGGGGGGGGGTGGGGGGGCTGGGGGACGGAATACCGGCGCTGTGGCCGCGGCCCATTTGCAGGAAGGACCAAGTGGTCTAATGCACCCTGGTCCATTAACTGCTGGGGGCCTCCCAGAGCTGTTAGGGAGGGAGAGTAGAGGAGGCATGTGCAGACCTCTGTGTGCATATGGAGAGAGAGAGAGAGAGAACGAAAGAGGGCTGGCGGGGAGGGGGGGGGGGGGTGTTGTTGAGGGCGGAGGGGAGAAAATATGGGTATGGATGGGGAACTCTCTCTCTCTCTCTGTCTGTCTCTGTCTCTGTCTCTGTCTCTCTCTCTCTCTCTCCCCCCACCACCCCGTGTGTGTGTGTGTGTGTGTGTGTGTGTGTGTGTGACACAATGTTGCTTTCAGCTCAGCCGATCGCAGAGGTCCATATTAGTGCTCAGACATGGAGAGAGACACAGAGACAGACAGACATGGAGAGAGACACAGAGAACAGACAGACAGACATTGAGAGAGACACAGAGACCGACAGACAGACATGGACAGACACAGAAAGAAAACATGTCCGTGTATATTCCTGATCTCCAGTTTGGGACAGACGCACAAATGAGGGCCTGCTAGTTTAGTTACACCCTTGCTTTCCCTTCAACTCGCCCCTTCCCCCCCCCCCCCCCCCCCCCCCCCCCCCCCCCCCCCCCCTATAAATGTTAAGGGGTTTTGTCGAAAGTTCCCCACCCTCTTACTCCTAAACTGCAGCGGCAAAAGGCACAGGAGTCAGAAATCAGTCCGTGGCGTGTCCCAGTCGACCTGTTTTATGGGATTGGTGGTATCTGAACGCATGGCTCACTGAGTTTTTATTGGAAGGGTTTAGTGTAGTGGCTTGCCGTGAAAGTAGATGACAAAACCCTGTGGCTACATTGGTATGAGAAGACGAGAGAGAGAGAGAGAGAGAGAGAGAGAGAGAGAGAGAGAGAGAGAGAGAGAGAGAGAGAGATTCTTCTTTCCTTCGTCCTTTTTAAAGTTTGTTTGTTTGTTTTTTGTTCATGGTTTGTTTCGCGTGCCTCCTCCCTCCTTCACCAGTTTTTCTTTCTTTTTCTTCTTCTTCTTCTTCTCTTTTTTTCGTTCATACTCTGCTGCACCACCGCCATCATTCTTCCTTTTCTCTTCCTTGCTACGTCTTCCTAACGGTTCATTAATGAGGGAACCATTGCCAGCCTTCCTTCTCCTCCGTCCAACGTCATCTTCACGCTAACTAGAGAGCTCCACTCTCTAAGCTTCTTTTCTCTTCTTCTTCCTCTCTTCATTACCTCAGTCTCTCCCTCCCATTCTCAGTCTCCCCCCCCCCCCCCCCCCCCCCCCCCCCCCCCCCCCCCCCGCCGTAGCATCGTCATACACCTTCCTTCACGTTCTTTCCACAGCTCCTCGGCGTCATGTGGGGGCCGGTATAGCTCAGTTGGTAGAGCGCCGGACTCGTGATCTTGGTGATCCTGGGGTTGCGGGTTCGAATCTTCGCCGGGCCGTTTCGGTTACAGGGGGATTTTTCCCTCGGAGTTAATATTGGTTCTGACTCCATTTCCCACACAGTCCTTCGAATGAGACTGTAAACCGAGGTTCCGTGTGTGAACGCACGCATAGCATCTTGCACACACGTAAAATCCCATCATCAGCTTTCAGAAGAGAAGGCCAGTTTGGCCGTTGGTATGGATGACACGTTACACATAGCATGCACCCTGCGTGAGAGATGGAAAGAATGAAGGAAGTAAGGAAATCGAGTGAACGATATTGAACGATATCAACTGGATGACACGGGAAACGACTGAATGAAACGCCAGCTGGCAGATCTTCAGTCGGCACTACTCAGGTAGGCAGCCCGTTGTGTAAATGAGTGTGGATCGTAAAGCGCTTAGAACGTGATTTCTAGCCGAGAATAGGCGTTATATAAGTATTTCATTATAATAACAATAATAATAATGTGGACATCACGATGAGTGAGCCTTCCTTCTCTTTGCTTCTGACGTAGTAGTTACGTCAGGAGGGCTCCATCCTCAGCCTTTCTTCTCCCCTTCCTACCCCTTCCTCAGTTCTTTGAGGGCACCACCTTTAGATTTTCTCCCCCCCCCCCCCCTACCACCACATCTTCTCTATGTTGAGGATGTCATCACGGGCCTGCCTGCTCATCCTTTGTACGTGTTTTCGAACCTCACTTGTTTTCATTGAGAGCGTCGCCATCAACGTTCCTGTTTCCCTATTTCTTCAGGGCTTGAATGACAGCACCATCATGTATATAATGGTCTTCCTTCTAAATCTTCCGATTTTCTTCCTCGTTTTAAAATGTAGTGAGGGCACCATCATACTGTCCGTTTTGTGTCTTCCTCAGTTTATTGAGAGCAGCATCGTAAACCTTCCGTTTCTTTGTAACTATTCTCCTGCATGAAATGTGGACACACACGCGCGCGCGCACACACACGCACACACAATACACACTCACTCATGTGCACGCACACGCACGCACGCACACGCACACACACACACACACACACACACACACACACACACACACACAGGCGCGCGCACGCACGCACACACACGGGGGGGGGGGGGGGGGGGGGGGGGGGTAAGGGGTAAGGGGGGGGGGGGGGGGGCAGTTCAGTGAAAATAAGCGCAGGCAAACAATCTCTCCATCATTATGAACACGACTGTGCAAAGATTTAGGAATAAATAGGGAAGGCGTGGGATCGGAGAAGAAGAAGTGTGTGCGTGCGCGCGCCTGTGTGTGTGTGTGTGTGTGTGTGTGTGTGTGTGTGTGTTGGGGAAGGGCGTTAGATTTATAGATCTGTATGTGTCCGTGAAGTAGGGGGGGGGGGGGGGGGGGGGTGTGGGCAGGAGGTGAGGGAGGATGTGGGTTGGGCTATGATCAATAGGAGTAGGAGCATCTTCAACCGTGGTTTGAAAACAAGGCTGCCCACTGGGAATACATCTTCTGAGAGGATCAACAACTCGTATTGCCCATGCCTTACATGTCGTGTCTTTGCTTATCAGTTATGCTAATTCCCCCCTCCCTCCCCCCACTCTCTCTGTCCCCTCTCTCTCTCTCTCTCTCTTTCTCTCTGTCACTGCCTCTCTCTCTCTCTCTCTCTCTCTCTCTCTCTCTCTCTCTCCAGTTATGTTTTTTTTTTCTTTTTTAAACTGAACTTTTACCTCGAGCAGGCTGTGAATTTCTTTTTCAGAACATGTCCAAGCAAACGGAAACGACGAGCTTTAAACGTGCAGACGAGCACACATGCGCGGGCATACACGCATGCACGCACGCGCGCGCGCGCGTGCGTGCGTGCGCGCTGCCGCTAGGAGAAGTGTAATCTTTTCTTCTATGTTCATACGCGTATATGAGCATGCGAAAGTATTTTATGAATACGTGTACGAAGGAAGGAAGCAGTCATGTGAGTGTGTGGCTTAGAGAGACAGTGACGGAGAGACCTCGCAGCCTTGCTCCCCCAAACCAGCGTGTTCGTCATGAGGGATATTAATATTATCATTTTCGCCGGCCAGGGAAGGGAAGTTTTTCTTTTTTTTTTTTCTTTCTTTTTTTTTTTTCGAGGCTGAATTTATGCCAGTTTGATTTTATCGCGGGTGCATGGGGTGGTTGGATGGTTGGTGGTGGCGGTGTGCTTGTGTTGATGTGATGCTGGCGATAGAAGGGCAGGGAGGAGGAGGAGGAGGAGGAGGAGGAGAGGGATGAGTCATGGAGAGAGAGAGTGGCGTCAGGAGGAGGAGGAGGAGGAGGGGTGGGAAGGAGGGTAGGATGGGGGTGGCACAGAGGTGGATGATGGACACAGAGAGAGAGAGAGAGAGAGGAGGGGAGGGGAGGGAGGGGTGGGGGGAGCGAGGGATGGACGGCAACAGATGTCTTGGCACCGTACCCTCTCTGCCATTGTCGGATATCGACACCTCCCTTCCTACCGCGCCAGTTACCTCTTCCTCCCTCACCGCCCCCCCCCTCCCTCCCCCTCCTTCGCTCCTGCCTCCCCCCCCCCCCCCCCCCCCCCCCCTCACCCAGCTCTCTCTCCTTCCTCCCAGTCTTCTTGCTTGCCTCTTCTTCAGCTCTGGTCGGCTCCCACAGGGATTAGAAATGCCAGAATCTTCGCCCAGTTTTGAACAATTGTGTGTCTGTGAGAAGAAAAGGGACCGGACGGGGGTGGAGGATGGGGGCTGGGGTGGGTGGGGGGACGTGAAAAGAGAGAGGGAAGGGGCGGACGGGAGGAGGGATGGAGGAGGCCACTCGCTCTTCGTTAGCTGTGAACATGACTGGGAAGAAATGGGATAGGGAGAACAACTCTCTCTCTCGCTCTCTCTCTCTCTCTCTCTCTCTCTCTCTCTCTCTCTCTCTCTCTCTCTCTCTCTCAAACGGACATGCAGACTGCAAAGATGGATGAATGGAAATGAGGATAGCTGGGCCGACAGATTGACTGTCTGAAAGAGTGGATGGAAAGGACAGAACGACAGACAGACAGACAGACTGACGGAAAAGATAAATGGAAAGGACAGACAACCAAGAGTGACGGAAAGGATGAGTGGAAAGGGCAGAAAGACGGACATCCAGACTAACGGAAAGGATGGATGGACAGGACAGACAGTCAGACTGACAGGAAAGGATGAATGGACAGGACAGCCAGCCAGACTGACAGGAAAGGATGAATGGAAAGGACAGACTGCCAGACTAACGGAAAGGATGAATGGAAAGGACAGACTGCCAGACTAACGGAAAGGATGAATGGAAAGGACAGACTGCCAGACTAACGGAAAGGATGGGTGGACAGGACAGCCAGCCAGACTGACGGAAAGGATGGGTGGACAGGACAGCCAGCCAGACTGACGGAAAGGATGATTGGAAAGGACAGACTGCCAGACTAACGGAAAGGATGGATGGACAGGACAGCCTGCCAGACTAACGGAAAGGATGGATGGACAGGACAGCCGGCCAGACTGACGGAAAGGATGACTGGAAAGGAAGGTAGGTCGACAAAACAGAAGAAGGAGGTGGAAATCGATGAGGGAAGTGGGAAGTGCAGAGAGGAGGAGCGCGAGGTGGGTGTTAGGGGGACGGGGACAAAATGAAGACAGAGCGCCGACACCTGAACCCCCAGGCAGGGGATGAGAGAGTCCGACGTGCATTACAGGGGGGGGGGGGGGGGGGGGGGGGGGGGGGGGACAAACTACAGGGGAGGAACGACCGGATGAGGAACAGAGAGAGGATGCAGGCAGCTAGCTGTGTAGATGACCAACAGCAGGCGGGAATTTGCATGAGAACCCCTGCCATGTGTTTTGTTTCTTGTCGTGTATGGTACGTGCCGAGGATTGTCGGTATTCATCAGGATCACAGATTTTATGGATTTGTTTCAGAAAGATGTGTGAATCGGATTGTTTTCTTACAGGACGTACTCGTGAAAAAAAAAAAAAAAAAAAAAAACAAAAAAAAAAAACCAACAACAGCAAAACATCTTTTCATGAGACCACCCTATGTGTTAGTATGTTAGTAGGAATTTTAAATTCGTTATTTATGTATTGATCTGTAAATATCCATTCAATAACCAGA
>JADBJO010001193.1:447038-449538 GCA_016801955.1 Conus betulinus
GTGGCGGTCATCCGTGTCCGGGCCGCATCGTCCATCCCACTGTCATAACCCTGTGGTGGTATGTCCCACGCGACCGGTAGGCCAATAAAAAGCAAAAAGAAACTGAATTCTCAATGTATGTCTCATTAGTTTTGTGTGTGTGTGTCTGCGCGCGCACGAGAGAGAGAGAGAGAGAGAGAGAGAGAGAGAGAGAGAGAGAGAGAGAGAGAGAGAGAGAGATGTGTGCGAGTGTGTGTGTGTGTGTGTGTGTGTGTGTGTGTGTCTGGTGTGCGCTTTGTTGGGGAGGATGAGGTGTCAAGGAGAGGATTAGAAAGTGGTTTCCAAAGAATTTCTGCAAAGTCTTGGGGGGGGGGGGGGGTAGGAGGGGGAGGGTGGTTTCCAAATGAGTGTTCTGCAATGTATATATCGTCACAGTGGTAGAGGTGAAGAGGTCTGTAGCGTTTTACAGTATATAAATGTGAAGGGTTGTGTAGAGGGTTTTAGAATTTAAAGATGATTATGAAGGGTTCTTGAAAGGTTTAGAAACGGCATTTTGTGAATGGTTCAGCAGAGAAAGTACAAATACTGATTGACGATAAAGGTTCGTTCGATACAGGCTGGGAATGCAAGATTGAAGGGCTCTATAAAATGTTTACAACAGTGAATGTGAAGGTTCTGTAAAGGTTTATAGCAAGCAGTAGAAGAGAAGGTTTATGTGAAGGTCTACTATTGTAAACAAAGAAGAGACGAGTTTCTGCAGTGATTTTAGCTCAGGGTTATGAAGAGGTTTACAGTAATAGATGTGAAGGACCTGTAGAGCTTTACATCAGTTATTGGGAAGGGCTTTGTTCAGCTTTACAACGGTTAAGTGTGAAAGATTCTGTAGAGGTATACAGCCGTAGGTGTAAAGGGTTCTCTTGGGGTATACTGCTGAAGATGAAAAGGCTTCTGTAAACGTTCACAGCAGCAGACGTGAAGGATTCTGTGCATGTTTGCAACGGTAACTGCGAATACCGAGGTTTATACGGTAAACTTCACGAAGCGCGTGGACAGGTTGGAAAAAGGTGAAGGACGTTTCTGGATCTCCTCATCTGTCATTCCTGTTGTGTGCTGTGCGAGATGATGGTGGGGGGGGGGGGGGGGGGGGGGGGGGGGGGGGGGGGGGGGGGGGGGGGGGGGGGGGGGGGGGGGGAATGCAGCCGCGACAGCTAAAAAAAGAAGTAAGCTGGAAGGGGGGGGGGGGGGGGGGTGGGGGGGGGGGGGGGGGGGGGAGGAGGGCTCTCTGCCCCTTTGTGGCGGGTGATACAGTAGGTAATACCAAACAAACAGCGTTTTCCTGTCTGTATGTTTACCTTCCATTCGGCCTGCGTTGCTCTCTCCCTTCTCTGTCTCTCCTCCTCTCTGTCTCTCTGTCGCTCTCTCCATGTGGGCTCTCCCAACTCTCGGTGCTCTCTGTCTGTCTGTCTCTGTCTCTCTTTCTCTCCCGCGTCTTCTCTCTTCTCCTCTCCGCGTCTCCTCTCTCTCTCCTCTCTCTCGGTTCTCTGTCTTCTTCCGTGCTCATGAAATGCAAGTGCAAGTTGCAGTTCTCCGTGACTGGGACTAGAGTGACTGCAACCGACTCGCACCGGACTGTTCATCACGGCTGTCCTGGTCTCAATGAGAGCTCTTGGTCTAGGATCCCTCTCACATGGAAACGGGACCTGTGGCCCAGCCACTGATTGGGTGGGGGGGGGGGGGGGGGGGGGGGGGGGGGGGGGGTGGGTGGGGGGGGTGGGGGGGGGGGGGGGGGGGGGGGTCGGGGGTGGGGGAGGGGGTGGGGGGGGGTGGGGGGGGCGGGGGTGGGGTGGTGGGTGGGGGGTGGGGGGGGGGGGGGGGGGGGGGGGGGGTGGGGGGGGGGGTCTGGGTGGGGGGGGGGGGGGGGGGGGGGGTGGGTCGGGGGGGGTGAGGAAAGGGGAGTGTGGGGGGGGGGGGTGGGGGGTGGAGGGGGGGTCGGGTTGAGGGGGGGGGGGGGGTGGGGTGGGGAGGGGGGCCACTGATTGGGGGGGGGGGTGGGGGGGTGAGAGGGGGGGGGGGGGGGTGGGGGGGGGGGGGGGGGGGGGGGGGTGGGGTGGGGGGGGCTTATTTCCAGCGAAGGCACAAAACGGGAAGGAAGAGAAGGGGGGTGGGGTGGGGTGGTGGAACCGACCTGACGGCTCAAGCGTGTAAATCAATGTAGCTGACCTGACCTCCTCTCTCTCCCTGCCGCCTGGGGCCCTGACCCACAAGCGCCTGGGGCCCAGCATCCCCCCACCTTCCATCCCCCAACCCCCCCCCACCCCAATCACCCAGGGACTATTGATTCGGACACCCCCCCCCCCACCCCCCCCTCTTTCCCCAGCCTTCGCGTTCTCCGTCCCTCCCCACCCTCATCCAGTGACTGTATGCCGGGTCGGTTCTGTCCAGTGACAGAGGTGGGTGGGTGGCCTTTCCCTCCAAACGTGTGGACCCCGGGGGGTCCCTTGAAGAGGACGATCCATTGTGT
>JADBJO010001193.1:454538-470883 GCA_016801955.1 Conus betulinus
CTCTCTCTCTCTCTCTCTCTCTCTCTTCTCTTTTTCCCTTTGCTCTCTCACTCACTCTCTCTCTCTTGAAATCTTATCTCTTTTCCTTACCATGCATCTCATGGAATGTACTTTGTTCGTGCACGTACATTAGTTTTATGTGCGCGCGGTGACGATCTCATTTAAAGCATATTTTTATGTTTATTATGTCTAATTAGAAATAATCACCACGTTTTTTTGTGCTAACCTTATAAAACTTTTATTTTCCTTCTCTGAGATCCTGACGGTAAAGAAAGAAACCCACCTACAGTGCCGACCCAACTACAAGTGCCTATTCCACTCCCATCCTCCCTACTTCTCCCCCCCCCCCCCCCCCCCCCCTCCCTTCCCCTTCCAAAAAAATGATGGTTTCTTTCGTCCTATTTCTTTCTTTCTCCCTTCATTTCTCTTTCCCCTATCACAAGGCAAGGAGGCTATCAATCTCAAAACCCACCCATCTCCGCCCTGTGTGTGTGTGTGTGTGTGTGTGTGCCTCCCCCCCCCCCCCCCCCCCCCCCCCCCCCCCCCCCCCCCCCGCCCCGCCACACACCTCTGTTTTTGATTATATACTAAGCCTGTCGTAGAATTTTGTGTTTGTTCGTGCGTGCGTGTTTGAGCTTGCTTGCGTGTCTGCGCGTGCGCACGTGTGTGTGTGTGTGTGTCAGGGTGTGTGTGCGCAGACACTGGCCCAACGAAGTGCGTACGCTCGTGCGCGCGCTTGATGGAACTAGCGTGTTGCCAAGCAAACTCGTTGTGTGTAGTCTGTGTTTTGTCTCCGGAGGCCATCACACACACACACTCACATACACACATGCCACACACCACACACACACCACACACACATACGCCGCGCGCACACACACACCACACACACAGACAGATATAGTGTGTGTGTATATATATATATATATATATATATATTAATTGAATTATAAACAAAGCTTGCTCTTATGTCTCAGATTGTAGAAATATATATTAAGAATTTTCTGGCCAAACACCATCTCAAATGAAGAACTACTCTCCCAGTGCCATCAAGAAAGCATGAAAACAATTCTCAGGAAAAAGCGATGGAGGTGGATAGGGCACATACTTAGGAAAGAGCCAGACAACATCACTCGTGTCGCCCTGCATTGGACGCCTGAAGGAAGGAGGAAGAGGGGGAGACCCAAAAACACCTGGCGGCGAACTGTAGAGGGAGAGCTGAAGACCCTGAACCACACATGGGGTACTATCCAGAGGTTGGCCCAGAACAGACAAGAATGGAGGACCTTTGTTGCTTGCCCTACATGCCACCGGGCATAAGTGGGCAGTTAGTAAATATATTAATAATATTATATATATATAATATATATATATATATCTATATTATATATATATAGCATTATAAGGATACCACTAAAATCAATGCCTAATAAAATTCTTAAAGTGCTCAAACCCTTGGGGAGCAACAACAAGCTTTTAAAAAAGGATGGTAAAAAAGGAAGTTTTAAAATCAACAGATCTGTTTTTCGAGCGCTGGCTCTCCTCAGGATGTTTTTGGGGTCGCCTACTGCCGGTGTTATATGGCCTGATGTCACTGTTTGCACGTGCGGATTGGAGGCACGTGTTGTTCGTTTTTTTAGGTTGTTTACAGTTCAGGGTGCGTTTTTGCTGACAAACGATTTCCACTTGTGCCTTGCAGTTGATTACTATTTCTCTGTCTGTAATTTATTTTAGGGTTGCTAAGTATGGTTTGCATAGTATTACCCTTTTATATATATATAATATATATATATATCTGTGTGGGTGGTTGTGTGTGTGTGTGTGTTAGTGTAGAGAGAGAGAGAGAGAGAAGAGAGAGAGGAGAGAGAGAGACAGACAGACAGAGAGAGAAAGAGAGAGAGGGTGCGGTAGGTTTTGAAAGGGAGGGAAAGGGAATAGGGGACAGTGTGGTGTGGGGATGGAGTGGAGGGAGGGTGGGGGGTCATCTGTGTGCGAGCAGAGGGAGAAGATTGATTGACCGACGATTGACCATGAGGAAGAAGGAGAAGCGCGAGTCATTTGTACCCGCCCCCCCCCCCCCCGAGCCGCTGTCCCCCTCCCTCCCCCCTTCCCCCCATTCTCTTCGTTCTCCCCACCCCCCCCCCCACCCCCCCCCCCACTCCTTCAACCCTGTCCCTCCCCGGCCCCCCTCCCACCCCTAGGGGAAAGCTACCGTTGCAAGCGCATGGTCCTGACGACACAACGGCCTTCATGGTGATACTGAGGACAAGCCGGACATTCCCTCCTCCCTCCCACCCCCCCCCCCCCCCCCCACGGTTTTCCCCGCTTCCTGTTATGCTATCCCTATCGGAATGTCATTCCTTTGCAGACCCCGACGAGGGTCTCCGAGGTCATGCTGGATGGTGCAACGAAGCAATTCCTTCCGTCAATCCGCCCCACCCCCAAACCCCCACTCATCCGCCTCATAGGGATCCTGGCTGGCTGGTCTGTCTGGCCTTCTGTCTCAGGTAGCGCCTCGATCCTCCTATCCCTCCCTCCCGTTCTCTCCGTCTCCTCATCTCCCCTCTCTCTTCACCCCCCAACCCCCGCCCATCCCCAGTCACCCCTCTCCCCCCCCCCTGTTCCCCCGGTCCCCCCCCTCCCTCTCCCCTGGGTCACCCCCCCCCCCCACCCCCCCCCCCCCCCCCCCCCCCCCCCCCCCCCCCCCCCCCCCGTCCCGTCCCCCCCCCCCGTCTCCCTCTCCCACCCCTCCCCCCACCCCCCCCCCCCATCCCCTCCCCGCCTGTCCCACCCCCCCCCCCATCCCCCCCCCTCCTCTCCCCACCCCCCCCCCCTTCCCCCCCCCCCCCCCCCCCCCCACCCCCCCCACCCCCCCCCCCCTCACTCTACCCCCCCCCCCCCCCCCCCCCCCCCCCCCCCCCCTCCGTCCTCTCCCATCTCCTCTCTCGGTCCTCCCTCGATCTTCATGTCTAGCTCTATCGCCCTTTCTCGCGAATGCTCTCTCCTCTTGGCAGGCCCACGATGGTCTGCGAGGTCGGCTGGATCAGGGGACGATAGCTCTTTCCGTCAACTCGCTCAAACACTCCACCCGTCTCCGTCTCTCAATTTCTGTCTGTCGGTCCATCTCACCTGGTCTGTCTCGTCTCTCTCTATCTCCTCTCTCTCTCCTCTTCTCCTCTCTCTTCTCGATCTCCTTCATCCCTCTGTCTCTCTCCTCGTCACTCCCTCTCTGTCTGTCTGTCTGTCTGTCTGTCTCTCTCTCTCTCCTCTCTCATCTCTCTCTCCCTCTCCTCTCCTCCTCCTCCCGCCTCTCCCTCTCACTCTCATCTCTCCCGCTCTCCTCCCTCCCCGCTACCCCTCACCTCCTCCTCATCGTTTTTTTTTTTTTTTTCAGGCCTCCTCAAACTCTCCATCTCTCTCTCAAAATCGCGGCCTCTCCTCGATCTCTCCTCAGCTGTCTGTGGGATGTCTGACCAGCACGGAAGAAGACTTCGCCAGGACGGGGAGGCTCTCCAACTAGGGAGAGAGGGATCTCCCTCTAGGAGAGAGATCTCCATCCCATCCAGAGGATGCCTCTCTCCTCCTCTCCTCCAGGGTGTTCTCTTTCTCCCACTCTCCTCTCTGAGGACTCTCTCTCTCAGCGTCAGTCTCCTGACATATCTCCTCTCATCCTCCCCTCCCTCTCTCCTCTCTCTCTCTCTCCGCTCTCATCTTCTCTCCCCTCTGGGAGACCCTCTCCCTCAGTCCTCGCCTCTCTCCGTCTCGGCTCTCTCCACCAAGGTCTCTGGAGAGAGGCTGACCCAGATAGGAGAGAGTCTGCCTCCTTCTCTCCCTCCTGACTAGATCTCTCTCCTCTGACCAAGTTGGGCTCACCCCTCTCTCTCTCTCAACTCGTCTTCTCTGCGCTCTCTCTGACCTCCTCCTGGGAGACCTCCTCCTGACTAGATAGGCTCCTGTCCCAACTGACCAAGGGGGAGACCCCTTCACCTAGATAGGATGAGGGAGACCAAGCCTGGTCAACTTCGAGGATGAAAATAGTGAGACATGAGGGGGGGGAGGTGGGGATTGAGGCGAGACTGACCAAGGTAGGAGAGAGACTGACCAAGGTGGGAGAGAGGCTGACCTAGATAGGAGAGAGACCTGACCAAGGTGGGAGAGAGGCTGACCCAGATAGGAGAGAGACTGACCAAGGTGGGAGAGAGGCTGACCTAGATAGGAGAGAGACTGACCAAGGTGGGAGAGAGACTGACCAAGGTGGGAGAGAGGCTGACCAAGGTGGGAGAGAGACTGACCAAGTGTGGAGAGAGGCTGACCCAGATAGGAGAGAGACTGACCAAGGTGGGAGAGAGGCTGACCCAGATAGGAGAGAGACTGACCAAGGTGTGGGAGAGAGGCTGACCTAGATAGGAGAGAGACTGACCAAGGTGGGAGACCAAGGTGGGAGACAGAGGCTGACCTAGATAGGAGAGACTGACCAAGGTGGAGACAGAGGCTGACCTAGATAGGAGAGAGACTGACCAAGGTGGGAGAGAGGCTGACCTAGATAGGAGAGAGACTGACCAAGGTGGGAGACAGAGGCTGACCAAGGGTGGGAGACAGAGGCTGACCAAGGTGGGAGACAGAGGCTGACCTAGATAGGAGAGACTGACCAAGGTGGGAGAGAGGCTGACCTAGATAGGAGCGAGACTGACCAAGGTGGGGAGAAAGACTGACCAACGTGGGAGAGAGAGGCTGACCTAGATAGGAGAGAGACTGACCAAGGTGGGAGAGAGACTGATCAAGGTGGGAGAGAGCTGACCAAGGTGGGGAGAGAGGCAGACCAAGATGGGGAGAGAGGTGATAAAAGGTGGGGAGAGAGACTGATCAAGGTGGGGAGAGAGACTGATCAAGGTGGGAGAGAGGCTGACTAAGGTGGGGAGAGAGGCAGACCTAGATGGGAGAGAGGCTGACCTAGATAGGATAGAGGCTGACCTAGATGGGAGAGAGGCTGATCAAGTTTGCGGGAAAAGCTTAGCAAAAAGAGGAGAGAGGGTGACAGAAGTGGGGAGAGAGACGGAAGGAGGTGGGGGAAGACGAACTGGCCAAGGCTGGGGGAGAGAGACTGGCCAAGGTGGGGAGAGAGTTTTACAAAAGTGCGGGAGAGCCTTCGCACGTCAGTAACAGCTAAGAGCAAGAGACCTGGCCTGCTGGACTTGGACGAGGGACAAGCTCTGTGGATCTCTGGAGGGCCCCCTCCCCCCCCCCCCCCCCCCCCCCCCCCCCCCCCCCCACAGCAGACTTTATCAATGTCTCTGGGTTTTCCTGTCCGAGTGTACGAAGATAGCTGTTTTTTTTTTCTTTTCTTTTCAGGAAAACGGTTATTATTCTCCAGGAAAACGGGGTTAAAGCTGTTATCGCTATAGGCCACATCTGTTTTCCTGAGGATAATATCGCTGTTTCCCTGTTTTCTCCGAAAGGTCACAAGTGTTTTTCCTGTTTTCCCCGAGGAAAACTAGTTATTATGAACAGTGATTATCAGTGTCATCCCTATTGATCACAGCTTTCCCCCCCCGTATTTTCGCAGGGGAAAATTAGTATCCTTAATGAAGGAAATCGACGAAAATGGGGAACAAAATGATGATTCTCGTGATCACAACTGTTTCGCCCTGTTTTTGCCGACCCCGTAACATGTGCGTTTGTCATGGTGAACAGCGATCTGAGTTTGTTTTTTTTTTCCCCGTAAACGCCGTTTTTCTTAGCGATAATAACCTCGGGGGGAAAACAAGTTCAGCAGTTTTAATGCCAAAGAAAATAAGGAAAACAATTGTCATCCACAGGGGAAAAAACAAACCAACCAAAAAACAGTTGACAGCCTTCAGGGAACAGTCGTGGTCCATAGAAGAATAGTTGCGTTCTTAGGATGATAACTGTTTCCCCTACTTTTCTTTTCTTTTTTTTTTTTTTTTTGTTTTGTTTTGTTTGTTTGTTTGTTTGTTTTTTTCGATTTTCCTCAAGATCATAGCTGTTTTCCTGAGGTAAACAACAGCTGTCGCCTTTAGACGCTAGTAAGGTCCCATATAGACAGATCTCTCTCTCTCTCTCTCTCTCTCTCTCTCTCTCTGTCTCTCTCTCTCTGTCTGTCTCTCTCTCTGTCTGTCTGTCTGTCTGTCTCTCTCTCTCTCTCTCTCTCTCTCTCTCTCTCTCTCTCTCTCTCTCTCTCTCTCTCTCTCCAGCGCTCCTTGATCCCTCTTTCCTTCACTCCTTCCTTCATGCGGTGTCCCTGCCCCCACGAGGTGGAAGACTAGAGGAGAGAATAAAACAGGTGGAACAAAGGCGCGAGGAGGAAGGAGAAGAAGGCGAAAGGGAAGGGGGTGTACTGGAGGGTGGGGATGGGGTGGGATGGTGGGGGGGGGGGGGGGGGATGGTGGTGGGGGGGGAGGGGGCGGGGGGAGAGGCAGCAGCTCATAAAAGAGGAGGTGAAAAGTGGCTGGACGTCAGGGGCGGACAGAAGCCGCCGTTCCTTTCAGGCCAACACACACTCCAAACACGCCACGGTCGGACCACTCACCCCCCCCCCCCCCCCCCTCCCCAGTCACCTCTTGCTTATCCTTCTCCTCCTCCACCACCCCCCTTCACCCACCTCCTTCGTCCACTGACGAAGAGCTTGTGAGAAGGGAGTGCGTTCGTCCACTGACGAGGAGAGCTTGTGAGAAGGGAGTGCGTGTAGCGGGGTGGCTGGGTGAGTAGTTAGGAGAGAGAGAGGAGAGAGAGAGAGTTGGGGGGTTAGAGGGTTGGGTTTTAATAAAGGGGGGTGGTAGGTAGAGGGGTGTCGTTAGAGGGAGGGGTACTTAAAAAAAAAAAGCAGAGACTAGACAAATATTTGCATTCTAAAGCTACGTTTTTAATTAATTGGTGGTAAGTGGGGAAGCCGCGGGCGCGATCACACACACACACACACACACAACACACACACACACACACGCGCGCGCGCGCGCGCGCGCGCGCGCGCACTCTCACGCTCGCACGCACGTACGCACGCACGCGCGCACACGCACACACGCACAACACACACACACACACACACACACAATGCGCTCGTGCTAAAACTGGGGCATGCGCTATCACTGGTGCATGCGCTAGCACGCACACATGCTCTAACACGTGTGCGCGCACACACACAGACGCACGCACGTACACACGCACAAACACGCGCGCACACACGTACACACACACACACACACACACACACACACAAGAGCGCGCGCACGCACGCACACACAACCACACACACACACACACACACACACACACTGGAAGAAAGAGAAATGTGAGAGAGGAGGATGAGGGTGGAGGAGGTAAACAGACTTGTAATTTACGGAGACTGATGACATTTTAGCAACCCTAACGACTCTGTCTTCAGGAGGAGAAACAAACAAACAAACAAACAAAAAAACAAAACAAAAGTAGACGGCGTCAAGGAGACCGAGGGGAGAGGGACGGAGGGGGAGAGGTAAGAGTGTGGTGGTGGATTTATTAGGCCGGTTTGAAAGACGTGCAGACGGGACCAACCTGGAGATGGAGGTCACACGTCCTGTCAGGAGCGCCCCCAAACCGTCTCGGGCTACCCAAAGGGAGGCGATTTATACCACCATAAAGGGCGCCAACTCAGGCTTGACCAGCACAGGTGCGAGAGAGAGAGAGAGAGAGAGAGAGAGAGAGAGAGAGAGAGAGAGAGAGAGAGAGAGAGGTCACTGGAACGAGGAAAGGAGGGGAAGAAAGAGAGAGGGAGAGAGAGACAGAGACAGCCTGTGACAAAAAATGACTATGACCCAAAACTAATTGTTACAAAAACTTTCTCTGTTGTAACGTGTTTACAAAGACCTTATCTACTTATTGTAAAAAATTATAATTGTGTATACCATTGCATATTTGATTTATGATGATTTGATTACGTCATACACATAAACAATATGAGCCGACACATACTTTGCTGAAAACCTTGTCTTGTTGCATCTCATTTGAAAGATCTCAGGCAGCAGGTTCCGAATCTGAACTAAAACAATTGCAATGTTAAGTTTTAAAGATATAATAAGATATAAAATTACTAGTCATCTGATAACAAGGCTAGTTAGCTCGTACAGCACGTCATGTCAGCTCATACAAACCAATGGGTTATAGTTGATAGCATCGATTTATCCACAGATCATTTTGAATGTTCTGTTTGTATTTGAGATCTTCATCCATTTCTATTCATTTCTACTGAAAGAAGGTCTGTTAATTTCACTAGTAAGACAATCAGTGTATCAACTAAAAAGTATGAACAGGACAGCTTGGCGGAATCTGGAAACCCAGGAACTTACTTTAGTCATAGTCTGCGGCAAGTACTGGTGAATTGGAACAGCTGGTGCCAGAACATTCTCCACAGCTAGGTGTGCACTCCAGTCCATGTTTCCGGCAACTGCATCTTCTTGTGTCACAGTTAATTCTGCACATGCATCGGATGACTTGTAGCAGACCTGCAGGCGCTGCTGGTAGATCCATTGTTATTGGCGTTAATTGGTCATGTTCACATCTCCATCCACACTGTGTTGGTTCAACTGACAGTTTGCCTCCCAGCCACTCTTGCACTTGGAAATAAACCCTGAGGCTGTGGAATCGAGCTGCAGCTGATGTTGGAGGAAGAGTGTGGATCTGTAGAAAGGTTGTTCCAACTGCCACTTTTGAACAAAACAGCCTGTAGCGAAGCTCATCCAGAGTCTCTCCTGCATTGCCATTATACAGCATGACAAACATCCTTTCGCCTGCTGACTGAATGCTTTCAAAGCTGTCACTACGAAGAAAGACGTCAGCAAGAGCTTGCATCTCTGGATTTATTTTCATTTTCTTCCACGCTACAGCTTTCCCAACGCCAAAAGGACGAGAAGTTGTGTCACAACCTGTAAATGCATGAAGAAAAAGAAGAGTATGGCGCAAATGTCCAAGAGTAGTTGCAAGTTGTTTTATGCTCCATACTTTTGTTGCTTTCCCTTGCTTATCTGAATAGAAGAAGATGTCATACGAGTCAAGTTGAGTGTGATGAGCCAACAAAATCAGCAGGTCTGTGTCCTCTCCAATCACTGCTGTGATGCTGTTTTGGGGCACATTGTATTGCAGCAGTGATAATCTGCAAATCGGCATCAGCTCTTGCATGAATGACAGTACAGGTCTTTTCTAAACAAACCCCAAGTGCACAAATGAAGCGTTGCTTGTTTTTCTTTGTTCGATAGAAACTGATCTTTTGTAGACCGGAATATCATTTCAGGTTTGAAATGTACAGCACTTGCTTTCCGCCCTTTGGTCCGCCGAAGGTGAGTCATGTCTTTTGTGGATGGTCCAGACATGTACCCATCAAAGACAATGACAGCTTTCGGATAGTGATAGCAGACAAATCTCACATAGACATCAATGATGCTCTGAAAAGTGCTGCCACGCTTCCATGGTGCTTGAAGTCGCTGAAGTAGAGAGAGCCCATCAACCACAAATTGCACGTCTTGTGGTACATGACTGGGAATCTCATCATTGGCAAGAACAATTTTCCAAAGCTCATCAGCCAGTGCTCCTTTGTTTGGCTGCCGCATGAAGTTTGGTGACTCAAATAACGAGGAAGGAAAGCCACACAATTCATACTGAAACAACTGTTTTTTATCATCATACATGGTGTTGGCTGCAGTAATGAAGCGTTGGAAAAGAAGTTGAGGGTCTATTGTTATTGGATTTCCTTCCACTTTGACAGCCTTCTTTGCCCCAAGCGTTCTGACTTGATTCTTCTTTTTCATGGTCAGATCTGCTGCTGTTTGACCTTCCATGGCTTTTAGAATTCCAAGACCAACTGCTTTTGCTTTCTCCACATTCACAGATGAGTCTGCCACCACGCCACTGTCGATGTTTCTGAGGCTAGGGTCATCGATGAATGGGTTCCTTTCCGAAAGATAGGATGTGATGACCATCATGTCATCTGTGTCCTTTGCTGTTCGAGCAGATCCCATTTCTATGTGCTGATCACTTGTAAGTCGACAGGTATCGGACTTCTTGCATGGCAGTGTTGACATCAGCACATGCTGGCATGGAAAGCACCCATTTAGCACGTTGCAACTCAGTCATGCCCCTCCCTCGTGTGAGACCACCTGTTGTCTTCAGACCTCGCATCAGGGTTTGCTCGATGGTCAAGTCAGAGGAAATACCAGCCCAGTATCTATTGCTTCGCCTCACAACATGATGTCCTTCAACAAAGTTTCTGTAGACAAAAGGGTTGATCTTGTCAAGCTTGTTCATCATTTGAAGGTACAGGTAGGCAGACTTGGTGTAATTGTTGTGCCCAGCTGCAGCAAGGTATGGGAGCATTTCACGTACAACAGATAGATGAAGGAGCCAGTTTCCAGTTCTTTCAGCCTTCAGAAATCGTTTCAATATCTCAACCATAGCCATGTACTGGAGCCATAGTTCACAAGTTCTACCACTGAGCGACACAGTTTCTTGCTGTTCAGTTTTCTGGCAATCCGACTGACACAATCATTGTTCCTAACTGAATCTATTGTTGTTGCATCATTCAACAGTTGGTTGTGCAAGAGAGACACCGTTTGAAATCTTCTCTTCCTTTTCTTGCATTTCGTTCAAGGCATTTGATACAACGTTTTCCACATCATGAGACACGTTAGATGAGCAAACTGGTTTTAGTTCTGTTTCAGCACCAAGTCCCAGGTCATTTCTTTGTGTCTCATTTTGGGATAGGTCTGTCACAGCAGGTGACACTTGGGCATGCAAGGAGTTTTCTTGTTCATGAAGGGTTCCTTGTGACTTCTGCTGTCCTGGCGTCAGAGAAACAGGAAGCACATTGGCAGACATTTGCAGCGAATGGTAGTTTTTTCGTGCTCTTCATTGTCATCTGTTTCAGTCTGATATTCAGGAAGTGGCAAAGGTACACAAAAACGTGTCTGATATCAGCAGTGCATTTAATGCTGCATCCAGCAAAAAGTGTCCACGAACTGCACGCTGTACAGCCTTTCCTTGAAGCATTGCACTTACAGAATTTGAAGCGTACACAGTTGACAATACTTCATGGACCCGTTTCTTCCATCAGATGCCCAATACACGCAAGAAAGCTCATTTCAAGATGGAACGGCCCAAGACGAAGAACAATGGCTCGAAGATCACTGTCTGCTGGTTCACTTGAAATGATGCTGAGAGCCTTCCACCACAGAGGTGGTCAAAATGTCAAGACAGGTGTTGACTTATTGCGCTTTGCTTCAGCACTGATGAAACATAGAGTAGAATATATACATGTTTTGTCACTGGGATTCATATCTATCATTGGCATGAAGATGATTGATGACTGCCCTGGAAAATGTCCATGGTGAACAGCTTGCATGACTCCAGACCAAGATGGTCTGCTGGGATGTAGCAGCCAACAAGCTTGCCAAATCAAGTCCACTTCTGATGTTGAATCTTCGACAACTAAATTTTGTCAGACTCTCTCTCTCAAACTTCAGTTTCAGCAGTCCCAGGCATTCCTCTTTATAATATTGGATGTCAATCTTTGCCTTGTTGATGATGTCTTCTGCCCTGACATGTGTTAGCCTTTTCACCTGCACTGTGCTGTTCACTTTGGGAGTAACTGAGGCAATAATTCCCATACCATGGAAGGTGTTGAATCCATCAAGTGTAGCGGTGTTGTGGTCAACATTGTCTGCCATGTACTGAATAAAAACTACCCTCAGGTGTTGATGCAACTCTGTGGTCAGACATAGCAGCATTCATCTCATAGGTCATGACCTCACTATATGACATACTGAAACCAAGAGAGTGCAAAGTGTCCACTAGGAACTTGGAACTGAAACAATGGTGGATCTGGACTGCTAATCCAATCTGCAGTGGGCATATAAGAAACACGAGGACGAGCTGCTTGCATGATTGCTTGGCCTGTTGATGCGATTTTCAAGTCTGTGTCCTTTCCACTGAAAATAGTCTTCAGGAGAAGCTGCAACGAATGAGGTACAAAGTCTAAGTTTGCTGACAATGATGCTATGTCATCTTTGTTGGGATACAATGCACGTGATGTAGGCAAGGCTTTAATGTCACTCTTGATGAGTTCTGCTGCTGTTTCTATTATTGATTTTTTCTGCTGCGTCTCCTCATCACACATTTGTTTTGAGTAAAATGTATGCAGAATGGATGATGCTGTTTTCCTGATTGTAACAACATTAGCTTTTCCATCCAGTTCTGTGATGATGAGTTCTTCACCAAAATGTTTTCTAAGCTCGTCCTTCATCTTTGGATGACTGTAGGAATCGCCATCATTGTATTCTTTCATTTTGTTGATGAGATCACCAACAGTAATTTGTTCGTTATCATTGTCACGAATGAAAGAAGTGATCTTTTCAAAGGCATCTGCTTTTTTTTTTTTTCATCTTTAGGCCGTCCAAGCTTGATTCTTTTTTCATCTTTGTTGAAAGCAAAGGCCTTAGGAAGCCTTTTTCTACTTCTGAAATGAACACTACATGTCTGGTGATAAACTGCATCAGCAGCTGGCAAATCGGAAACAAATTCCAGTCTGCTTTTGACCGTATCTGCCCATTCATCTCCACGCTGTAAACATACTTTAGCAACTGAGCTTTGAAAGTCAAATGTTCTCACTGGATGCACTTTCTGGCCACTACGTGCATTGAGCTCTGCAGGAGTCCCACAAAAAAAAAGACAACATCTGGCAAAATCAAAGGGTTGATTTTGTGAACGTAGGTTTGGTGCAATGTTTAAAGCAGGCAGACTTTCTTTCTTTTTTCGGAGGTAACTTTGAATGTTGTGTTTATTAGTAAAATTGCGACGGCAGTCTTCATGCACTGCTTGACCTTCACACACAAAAATACTCTCACCACGCTCTTTGCTTGCTCTATTGATAGAGTCTCGTCCTTTAGTTGTTGGTACAACAGTCTTCCCACCAGCATCCAGAGCACCACTGCACGCACACACACTTCCATATTCTGCTACAGGTCCATTCCTGCACAGGTTTGATACAAGTTGTAGATTATATGTACAGGTCAGGGAACTGATTATTTTAGTTTACCATTATTATGTTCTTGCCACGCATTATTTGATGAGTCTCTGTCTTTGTCCGTCATTTCAGTTTCATGAACACACACACACACACACACACACACACACACACACACACACACACGCACGCACGCACGCACGCACGCACACACACACACACACATTACACACTGTCACACACACACACACACACACACACACACACACACACACACACACACAGACACACACAGAGAGAGGGAGAGGGAGAGACTGATACTGACACACACCCGACGATAAATAATCATAGAACGAGTTACGGAAATAATGATTTAACTTGAAAATATTAATAAAACAGATTATTAATTGTTCGAAAAAATAATATCAAGAAATATATATTTTTTTTTTAAATGGTGTAGAAAATGAACAAAGAACGCTAAGGAGAAATAGTCTTTCATGAAAACTTAAATGGTATTTTGATGCGTTTGAGACGCCATACTTTAGGGGCAAGGCTTCTGCATGTTGATCAAGTTTTTTGCTCGTTGATCACAATTAAATAAAAACACGGCACTGTGATTGCGTTTGGATGGTTGTTGTGAAGCTTAGTGGCAAACAACATCAAATCAGCGTGATATAAAGAGTACTCACCAAGCATTTCGAAGAAGACGACTCCAATTTAAAAAGGCGCGATTGCAAGAAAACGTCGTCTGCTGTGACCGACTTCCGCGCGCGGGCGGTTAAAACAAAACCGTCGGCTGTGAATCAGCTATGGTGACTGTACAGCGTCAGACTAGCAAAATGACGAAAGTTGTGAATTTTCAAAACCAAATTTCACGATTATGCAAAAATAACTTTTAGTTTTACCCCATTGTTTCTACGGTGTAATGGGATATATTCCACCAGTTGATGAACTCGGGTGAAAATACGTTCGGCAGCTTTTGCGTGTTGCTGCTAACACACACACACAGACAAGTAAAGCGACAGACTCAGGTGACGTCCCTGGTAGAGCCTCTGGCAAGAACAAGGGATCGGACACTACCGTGGTGCGATACAACCATTTGCTTTAAACTGCCAAAACCAAGAAGGGGGAGGCGGAGAGAGAGAGAGAGCGAGAGAGAGAGAGGGGGGCGAGAGCGGGGGGGGTGGGGGGTAAGACGTAGGGGGGGAAGGAGAGAGAGTGGGAGGGTGGTGGGGGAGGGTAGGTGGAACGGGGTCCATTTTTTCTGCAGGCCCCATTCCTCTGTCGATCCACTTCTCTGTGAACACCATTTCTCAGCGAAGCAACCCATGTATCATCCATTGATCTGTTTCGCTGAACGTCGTTCATCTGTGGATCACATTCCTGTACGGTCATCGGTGGAACCATTTCCGTAGGGATCCAGTTCCTCGTTGCACCGACGTGGCCCATTTCATCAGTGGACCCATTGCATGCTCTGACCCGCATTCTTCTCAGATCAGTTCCTATGTAGAATCATTTCTGTATTCGTTTCATTCCTGTGGGGACCCCCATCTCTCCTCGCTTGAAGTTCTGTATGGATCTCATTCCTCTCTGGACCGTATTTCATTGTGGATCTCATATGTCATTGTGGATCTAATTCCTGTCTGTATCGTATTTCATTGTGGATCTCATTCCTCTCTCTGGACCGTATTTTATTGTGGATCTCATTCCTCTCTCTGGACCGTAATGTGTTTCATTGTGGATCTCGTTCCTCTCTCTGGACCGTATTTCATTGTGGATCTCATTCCTCTCTCTGGATCGTATTTCATTGTGGATCTCATTCCTCTGTCTGGACCGTATTTCATTGTGGATCTCATTCCTCTCTCTGGACCCTATGTCATTGTGGATCTCATTCCTCTCTCTGGACCCTATGTCATTGTGGATCTCATTGTCCTCTTTCTGGACCGTATTTCATTGTGGATCTTATTTCTCTCTCTGGACCCGATTTCATTATGGATCTCATTCCTCTCTCTGGACCCGATTTCATTGTGGATCTCATTCCTCTCTCCGGACCCTGTTTCATTGTGGATTTCATTCCACTCTCTGTTTCTTTGTGGATCTCATTCCTCTCTGAACCCTACTTTATTGTGGGTCTCATTCTTCTCTGAACCCTATTTCATTGTGGATCTGATTCCTCTATGGAGCCTTTTTCCGTTGTGGATCCATTCTCTCTCTGGACCTTACTTCATTGTGGGATCCATTACTCTCCAGACTCTCTTCCTCCATTGATCCCAGTGCTGATTGGACTACATTCGTGTATGGACCCCATTCCTCTATTCCTTAAGGGCCCCATTCCACTGTGGACTGGATTACGCCCATGGACCCTTTTCTTTAAGGACGCCCATCCTCTGTGGACCAGATTACTCCATGGACTATTTGCTTTATGATCCCCATTCCTCTATCGACCAGATTACCCCGTGGACGCTTCCTCTATGATCCCCATTGCTCTATGGACCAGACTTGGATCCCGATCCTCTGTGGTCTCGTTCCTCTCTGTGAAACTCGTTTCTTTTCTGCGGGTGGATCCCATTCAGTTCTGCTTCACACTCTGTTCTAGATCGCTTTGTTCTTGATATTCTGTGTTTTGCTGTAGCGGATATATATTCGCCTTCAGGGGGGGGGGGGGGGGGGGGGGGGGGGGGGGGTCCTAACGCTGCATAGGAAACCTACGCGAGAAGAGACGGCAGCCTGCCGAGGAAAGGATGCGCGCTTGACGCCCACACTCATCCTCTGGTCTAGTGAGTGAAAATGAACACCCCAGTAATTCCGTGGTCTGTAAAACATAACCCGCCGTCACTCTCTCCCTGTCTCTCTCTCTACTCTCTCTCTCTCTCTCTCTCTCTCCCTCCCTCTCTCTCTCTCCCTGTCTCTCTCTCTCTCTCTCTCTCTCTCCTCTATCTCTCTCTCTCTCTCTCTCTCTTCTCAGCCCATCTCACCCCTTGCCCCCTTTGCGATCCGCTTCATATCCTCTCTCATGAAACTCATGCACGCCCCGTCGCCGTTTTATGGGAGATAGTAGGCGTCATAAGCCGATCATTGGTGAGTTTCCCCCGGGTGAAACCGGCCTATAATCCTTCAGGGAAACAAGAGTCATGCTGTTGGCTCCTAGGATCACCCACTGTTGCGCATTTCGATGAGAACTGTTTTTCCCGAGCAAACCTGTTCTGATTGGCGTTATCCCAAAGATCACACTCGACCTTTTTAACATGTTTTCGTTGGATAATTGCTATTACCTGAAAGAGAACAAGATGAATCAAGAGGAAATGATTGTGAACAATGTCTCCACGCGCTGGTCACTGGCAA
>JADBJO010001194.1:0-85000 GCA_016801955.1 Conus betulinus
ACACCCCACCACATCACCCGAGCGCTATGCTCCACTTTATTGTGCAGGCACACACAACAACCGGGCCGCACACACTTACACACACACCCACACACAGATTCCAAACAGATTTATCCTGTGAAACCCTTTTGTGGCTGGAGGACGTGACAAATTACACTGTACAGGAACACATAACATAAACAAATGTCCTTTGAATCATACACTGATAGTATATAACTTTAGCACAAATTTACTAAGTGTTAAAACTTTGCCTATCACAAGCCCTTTGTTATTACCCCAGGCAAACAACAATCGTAAAGTGACGTTTATCCATGTAATTGTTTTGGTATAAACTTCTATCTGATTATAATCATATTGGTCTTTCTTACATGATGCGTTGCCAAGGTTATTCCTGGTCACAGTCCAACATAATCGGTCTCCTGAGGTATCAATTGGTCGGCCAGTTGTTTCTCTGCCATGATTTTTTGATCCACTGCGAACCGAATTATGTATTTTAACATACTCACACGCACACACATTTTACACACACCAACGCGTGCGCACACACACACATACACAACACACACACACACACACACACTTTGAGTAACCCACTCTTTCACTCACACATATGTGCATGTGCCTGCACACACACTCACACAACACACACACACACACACACGCAATTATCTTTCATCCAAATGCACTTGTTAAAAAATACATGTGCACACCACACTCACAAACAGGCATGCATTTCATGGGGGTAAGCAGCATGGATGCACAACCGGGAGCTCAGCAGTCTGGAAGGTTCGCTGAGGAATGTGGACTTTAAAGCTAGTAATCATAGCCCCACCACAGCTGTACTCTTTTTTTGTTTTTGTTTTTTTTTCTTTTCTTTGCCCTCTCACTCTGCTGTTCTGGTTGGATGGGTGGATAATTACTGTGTATACATACCATGCACAAGGTCAGTGACTGAAGAGAGAAAATGTTTCCTTTCCTTTTTTTGGCACCCACCCAGAAACATTTGATCTGATGACCAACATGATTGGTAGGGTTAACCACTGCACCAAAATGAAGTGAGTGGCTAGCCAACTGGTAGAGGTTTCAGTACTGAGCTGACATCAGGGAACCATGGTCTGGATTTTGGACACTGTGTAGTGAGGTGGAGCTGGGTTTGTCTGATCCCCGAAGTCAACGCTTTATTTCTGTACTTGCGCACAAACCTCTTTGTTGTGTGTATAACTGTTGTTATGCTCCACAGTTATGTATATTGCTGTACCAGCACAAACATACTGAATAAACAGAGTATTTGAAAAAAGGTAGAGTCCAAAATAAAGTTTAAATCTTTCTTAATTCTACTTTTTGTTAAAAAAAAAAAGCATTATAATGTATAGTTATGTTCTTTTACATTCCCAATGATAAATCAACAAGTTCATTCAAACTCATGATGAAATACTTAACATGTTATTGGCAATGTTTAAATCACCACCCTGTCGACAAATAATGTGTTGCAGAGGATGTACCTTTTGTTTACAAAGAACATGCAATACATTTTTGCTTACAAAGAACAACAGATACTAAATTAAATTAATAGGAATGGACAGAGAGCAGTAACACACACACACACACACACACACACACACACACACACACACACACACACACACATATCACATGGTATCACACAATGATGAAGAAACAGACAAAGAAATTTACATAAAAGCATGCACTCATAGTTAAGATAAGTGGTCCCTATATGCTTTGATTTTTTTTTTCTAGTAATTCACACAACACGCACGCACACACACACACACACACACACACACACACCACATAATTGCACAATGATGAAGAAACAGACAGGGAAATTTACATGAAAGCATGCACTCATAGTTCAATAAAGTGGTCCAATGCCATGCCTTAATGTGTGTGTGTTTTTTTTTTTTCAGTAATTTCACACACACGCACACACACACACACACACACACACACACACACACCACATGATATCGCACAATGATGAAACACAGGGAAATACACATAAAGCATGCCTCATAGTTCAGTTAAGTGATCCTGTGCCATGCTTTAATGTTTTTTCATCCCTTTCCTTTTTTTTCTTTAACTGAGAAAATGCATCCCACATTTTTTATATAATTTGTTAACCCTTTGCCAGAGCTTGTAGGTGAAAAATTACCCAGACTGTCATTTAAATCTTCATAACTCACTCAGTTTTCATAATGTTAACTAAGTTTTATGACTTTGTTCATTATGTATTTGTGCTTGCCCCCATTAAATATTGTGGTGTTTTGGTAAACAAAGGAGAAAATAATAAAAGCTTATAATCCTCGTCAGATACTGTGGGTGGAATGTCACCCATACCAATAAAGAAGCATTCTCACATGCCAGAGCTTGTGGGTGGCTGGTCACCCATAACCTTCATATAGGCCACAGCCTTTACCCGACATACCAGGGTTCGTGGGTGGCTGGTCACCCAAAACCTTATATAGGCCACAGTCTTTACCACACATGCCAGTGTTCACTACTGGCTGTGTTGTCAGTTGGAGGACCACCAGACCAGGATAAAGTGGATGAGGTGTGAGCTGTGTCTCCACTTCAACTTTTCCTGAGGCAGAGCAGTTGGGCTTGGGGACTGATGAAGTGATGGTGACCGAGGAAGAGATGGAGACATAAGAAGTTATCACCCATTTTGAGGATGCAATCATGCTGCATTAATGATGAAATCAATGAGCATGCCACTGATTGCCTCTGGAAGACTTGTCTTTACCAAAATTGGCCAGAACGTAGTTTTCTATGATGATGATTTGGCAGTGTGTCACAGATCCACTCTCCTGAGAAAGTAGACAATTTTCTGAGGAAATTTTGCTCTTGCGAACAACACGCTTGTGTGGCCAATCAAGACAGACACAGATATAGCGCAAAGCATATTTTTGTTTGCCAGTGACTTCAACATAGTCTCCAAAACAACCACTGGCCATGCCTGGTCTGTTAACAATGAACTCTGCCTGAAGTATGCTGCATACAAAAAGAACTATGTATGTAGTCAACCCTATCTGCCCATCTGCAAGAGTGCACTTCCCACCCTTATCGTAAGTGACCTTTTGTTTGGTGGCTGCCAGCACTTACCAGAAACAGCAAAAATGACATGATTTTATAAATAACTATACAGACAACATCATACCAAATTTTTGTTGAAATTTGTCAGTAAGTTTTGAAAAACGTTGGTTTTAATTCGGACATCATCATCATTCCGCCCCTGTTGGCCACTATTCTAGTAAAGGAAAATAAAATGTTAGGTATAAAATAACAAAAATCTACACTTTAGTTTACAGGAAATACTGTATAGAAACTGTATACAAAATTTGGAAACAGTTCATGAAGTAGTTTAGAAGTTATAGCAATTTTAAGTGTGGCGGGGGGCGATTACCCCCCCATTTTTCGGCGGTCCAAATTGCAATATTTCCTGTTTTTAGCACAGAAGCTTCACAAATGTTTTATAGCAGATACCTCAGAAAAAAATGACTTTGCTTAGTACAACTTAGAGAGTTTGTCCAAACCACTGGAAACTTTGAAATGGCTATTCTTACTGTGCTGCAGTGCTTCAAAGTAGCCGCATCATGCAAATCGAAAAGCGCTGAATTGCGATTTATTACAAGTTTTAACACTTTATCACACAAAAGCCATGTAAACTGAACCCCCAGAACTTACTTGTCAAAGATTGTAAGTTGTATAGATTGAGAACACCAATTTATAACCAGATGTATCAATCATGTATGATACTATTGGCTTTCAAATGGAAGATATCTCATTTTGTCAGGTGCATAAAACATCGTAACTTAAATTGCAATATCTCAAAAACGACTGAAGATAGAGACTTCATTCTTGTTGTGTTTTGTATTTTTTCCATTTACTTTGCAATGATACAGATCTTAAGTATGAAAACAATATGCTAATTTTGGCTGCCGATACCTAGTATAAGCATGCTAAAGATCGTCCAGCATCACCATCCCTTAATCCATGTCAGCTGTCGATGGCATGGCCACCAGTTCTGTGTATTAGTTTCATTTGTGTTCTGTCTGCATGTTGGAAGTCAGAAAGTGGACCATTGTGTCTGTTTTGTGTTTTTTTTTCTGGACATTTACTGACCACTGGCACCCAGCTCACAGTTTTGTTTCACCTGTTTGCCTTTCCAAGTCTGCTGTATTGGTTGAAAAAAATTAATTACAAACACAATCACTGGTTGGTGGTAACAGGAATGCCCAGCTTAATGAAACTGGAAACTAAATAAAAGATGAACTGGTTCTGGCAGCACTTCTCTGCTGTCCTGTTCAAAACGCTGTGATGGATACTCTGAGAGAACATGCGCTGTGGGCTGTTGTTGAGGACAGTGCTTGTCACAGTGCCCCTTTGCTGTATACTTTGAGAGAACATGCTCTGTGGGCTGTTGTTGAGGGCAGTGCTTGTCACAGTGCCCTTTGAGCACTGCAGTGGATACGTACGGGTGCATGACCAGTTGGATCTGTAACTTGTAGTGTACAATGCCGAGTTACTATGAGCTGAAGAGTGAATGCTCAAGCCTTTAGAGAGTGTATGTCATATACTGATCAGTGCTGGTTTCAGCATACTAAAAGAATGAAAACCCTTTCCTGTCTCAGCTTGATTGCTTCAATTTATTTTGTCAATCGTGGTAATATGCTGTTTCTTAGTTTAGCAATGTTCTCTTTAATAATCTCAGCTTGATTGCTCCAGTTTATTTCATCAATCGTGGAACTATACTGTTCCTTAGTTTAGCAATGTCCTTTTGTTAATTGCTGAAACTTACAAAGCGTCCTTAATTGGAAGTTGGACTGTGACAAGGGTGAAGTTACGACATGTTTGTTGACAACCCAGCTGACTATGTATGCCTGTTAGGGCTGAACATGCCGCAAAATTATGTTTTAACTATATTTAAGTAAAAAGTTAACTCCAAACCAAGTCAGTTCCTGAAACAAATCTTATTAATTCGTGATGGTTTTTTAGTGTCTGCACATACGGGCTAGGGTTTTGAAGGAACGTTTACTGCTCAGTTTTGTTTGTTTTTGTTTGGTTTTTTTTTACCCATGCTGCTCTTGCAGTTACTTGTGTCCTATGGACTGTTCCTGTGAAGTTTATGCATACTTGGCATTCCTGATGCTCTGTCATACTGCAGACAGAGCCACCTGTCATCTCACTAATGTGAGGGTGTCTCAAATGGGAAACAACCGAAATGGGACTTTAAGAGATAACAAGTGATCTCTTGGTGTTAAGCTTGGTGACTACCTTGTACCAAATTTGTTAGAATAATTTCATCTGTTCCATTAACAACTGTTGTTCCTAGCACTGAAGAACCAATAGATGGATATTGAGGTTGGGGGGGGGGGGGTAGGAGATTACAATACTCAAAATTGCTAAGACCTTGGGGGGCTGAAATTTTTCATTGAATCCAGATGATTCCCTAGGTAAAGCTGCAGAGTTTGTGTTTTGAGTTTGAAGCCCTCGGTTGAACATTTGTTTTTACATATTTCTAAAAGGGGAGGGGTAATTTGTTTTTTTAACATTGATTTTGAGGATTTGTTAATCCTAATTGATTCCTAATTAATTTGTTGTGAGATTTTGTAAAGTTGAAAGTGGTGTGCCCATTAGCGATGGCTGTGGCTGTCAGTGCTGCCACCACACACACATGACCTTAGCCTTAGGCAGCAGCTGTATTGGCTGCCATGTGTTCTGAAGTGGCACCTATGTCAGTTTTATCAGAATACCGAGATAGTATAGTAACCCAATGCTGCTGATAAGGTTCATGAAATGTTGTCATGTCAGTGAAAACAAACGTGAAAATGTTCATGATAACAGAAGAGTGTTTTATTACAATGTATGGTTTGCGAGATCATTATTAGCCACTGCCAGTATTCTCTGAAAATACAACACGGAAGGAAATGAAGCTGCTGGTGGTGATCATGAGTTGGATTAGACAGGACTGGCTCATAATGTCTGATTCCGCCCCCCACCCCCACCCCCCCCCCCACCACCACCACCCTTGCTCTCTTGTCCTTTCCCTCTTCATTTACATTTTCCCTCTGAATGTTATCATCTACTGTGTTACCAGTCCCAGTTTGACAAGGTTGGAACTGTCAGTGTCTGACCCTCTGAATATTACCACCAACTGTGTTGTCAGTCCCAGTTTCACAAGGTTGGAACTGTCAGTGTCTGACCCTCTGAATATTACCACCAACTGTGTTGTCAGTCCCAGTTTCACAAGGTTGGAACTGTCAGTGTCTGACCCTCTGAATATTACCACCAACTGTGTTGTCAGTCCCAGTTTTGACAAGGTCCTGTCAGTGTCTGTCCCTCTGTCAGTCTCTGTCCCTCTCTCTGTGTCTCTCTCTTTGTCTCTCTACCTGTCTCTGTCTCTCTTCTAAAGCCTGTCTGACCCTGTCCCTCCCTCTCTGTCTGTCTGTCTCTCTCGCTCTCTCTTGTTCTCATGCTAGCTCTCCCGCTCTCTGCTTTGCTCTTCCCCCCCCACGCCTGTGTCCCCTTGCAGACACTTAGCATACAGTTTTTCACATTGCAGTGTCAGTATTTTTCCTTTATTCCCCCCAGAGATGGCGGATATCCGAGTGTCAAAATCTATAGCTCAGTCACTGCAAGTTAGGTTGGATATCAACAGAGATGAAGAAACCGAGTGGTGTGCGTTTGCATCCTGTTTATTCATTGCTCAATCAGTGTTGTCTGAATTGTTCACTCCCTGACTGTACAGTTTTATGGACATGAAATGTAACTAGTTTATTGAAATGCGTTTGTGCCTTTGCATCAAATAATTTTCCATTGATCTGACTTTATGATGCTTAATTGATGACAATCTTCGCAATATGTCAGTCGTTTGGTCACTGGATTTAACTAGTTTGGAGGTTTGGGTCTAAGCGTTTTGTTCTGATTGAACCCATTTGCATTTAACCACTTCAGCCCACTGGAAATCTCCAGTGTTTATTTATACCTGCAGCAGCCGGCTGCCTGTCATTCAAGGCTGTAAATTGGGATTTTCTTTGAGCGTGTACACGCTTACCGTGAATGGAACATCTGGCTTAGGCCACGGCTAAACCAATGAAAGCATGGTACTCTGTTTAGCTCTACACAGCGGTAGCACGCTTGTTCTCAAAAGATACAAAAACGTTTTTTGAATAAGGGCAGGAGTTTGTCAGCAACGGTTTTGAATGTGCAGGGTTAGTTTTGCTTGCATTGTGTGATATGGTCGACTGGGTTTGAAAAAAAAAAAAACCTGTCGGAAAGAGGTGGCGTATGCATCGCTCTCCTCACAACCGCCATTCTCCTCACCCCTTCCCTGCACACACTCCTCTCTTTCCCTTTCACCATTTTCCTCTTCCACCTTTCATTTTCCCACCCTATTTTTCACCGTTTGAAAGGTTAAAAAACCTGGTGGTGTAAATTAGCATTGAACACCATCTTATTTCAGGGCTGGGATTTACAGTACTTCAGATTCTTTAAATGGAAAAAAAAAAAAAAAAAAAAAACATCAGGCTTTACCAAAAAAAAAAAAAGTATTTTTCAAAAATATGCTAGAGCAAAATGTTGTCAAGACTGAATTTGTTTGCTATCAGCAAGCATGATATATGTCCTTATCAGTGGCTGGTATCAGCCTGACCTGGATACAAAACAGAAATGAGATTACAGAGGGAGGAACTGTCTTTCTTTGCTCCACTGCAAGCCAAAAGTAAAGCCAGAACACCTAAGGTCAGCACTTTCCATTCTCTTGTGATGCTAACTGGTCTCACCTTATGCCAGGTTATATCTCTGGACTTTTTCTGTAGATCCGTGTCTGGTGATATGCTTTGGTTAGTTTCAGACTTTCACTCTTTTCCTGTGCATACCTGATTCCTAACTTCAGTATGGTGTTTTTGCCCGGTTGTAAATGTCAGATTGTACGTACATTCCAAGCCAAATGTCGGGTCATGCGTGCATTTTCAGCCCTCTTAGTGATATACATATTCTGTCAGAACATGCTAATGTCAGAGGCAAGGTCTGGTTTAGGAGACTGTAGATCATGTAATGGATTGCCTGAAATCTTTGATATGACTTTCAAAATTAATAGGTCAGCAAAAAACAAAACACCATACCTGAAAACACACACACACACACACCACACACACACACACCACACAATATAATTTCACATTTTGAAAACATCTTCTATAACTATCCATCCGGGAAGTGGTGAGCATTTTTTTTTTTTTTTTTTAATCTGCTCATCCAAAGAGATCAAATCAGTTAACCAAGACACCCTCCTTGAGACTATATTTAGTTTCCAGCCATTGTATGGGACCTTTGTAGTTTAAATCATGATTCATATTGTCTGTGTGCCAACAGGTGTTACAGGACGAACCCAATTTTACAGGTTAATCATGCTGGCTATTGTGCTGTTTCAGGAGCCTTCCTGATCCCCTTCTTCATCATGTTGGTGCTGTGCGGGGTGCCGCTGGCCTACATGGAAAATGGCCTTGGCCAGTACACACGCAGAGGCCTGTGGGGGCCATCAGCAAGCTGTGTCCCTTCTTTAAAGGTATTTTCATGTTACGTTGTGTCTGTGCTTCATGGAAACTCTCTCCAGATATGCATGTCCTGTTGAGGGCAGATAGGAGGGGGGAGGGCGTGCTCTTGTTTACAAGATGTTCCATCTGTTTTTAAACATTTTAACTTTCAAATGTTTCTTTCTTCTTCTTCTTTCTTCTTTTTTTTTTTTTTTGTTGTTGCAACATGCCAACATATTAACACATATGGGACACAGTGCAATTCTGTACGATACAAAGGGCACAAAAAGACAAGAGAATATAGAAACAGAATGTAAACACTTGAAGTCATCCCATTCGGAGTTCTAGCTGCAGTCCAAGATGAACAGGTCCTGGGAGGGACTTCTGATGAAACCAGCTCCCCAAAACAGGGTGACAGAAGTTGAGCACAGTGGACAACAAACCTGTAAAAGCAGTAAGGTGTGGGACAACTCCGACAGACCCGACATGCCAAACAGGTGTGGCCTTTGTGGCTGAAACGTCCACACCACCACTGGTCTGTCCAGCCGAAGCCAAGCCTGTTAAGTCCCACAGCCAGCCAGGGTCATAGGGGTTCATCAGCTTTTGGTTAATCCTGGCTGAAGCAGCCCTTGAGATGACACTGACCCACTCATCTGGCAGAAGCACCATGGTTTTGCGTGGGTAATCAAGGGACATTCAAACAGTATTGAGTGTAGTGTGAACAAGAGACCGAGACTGGCTGTGTCAGTAGTACACACACAACCATGTGCACACACTCTAGATAACAGGGACCTTCAAACAGTGTTGAGTGTAGTGTGAATAAGAGACCGAGTTTTACTATCTGCAGCGCACACGCACACAATATGTGCACACACTGCAGGTAACAGCTGTAGCCCCACCCCATTCGTCCCACCCATCCCTACTCCCAATACAGCTCTTCATCATGCTGGTGTAGTCCAGTAGGTTCAATAGTTCTTTACACCACAGTCATGAATGAAAAGAGAAGTTAAGCCCCTGGAGAGGTGTAAGAGTGGACAGAGGGATTGGGGGAGGTGGAGGGAGAGTGTGAGGTGCAAGTGTGGTGGGGTTGAGGGTGAGGAAGGTGTTTGTAGGTGACAAGGTGTTGTATGTTGTTAATTTTCTGTTGCTGTGGTGTTTGAATGATTTTGGTTTGTCTGCATTTTTGTTAAAAGATTATCTTTGATAATTTCATTAAGTATGATTTAATGGTGTGCATGCGGTGACTTACCTGATTTAATAACTTTTGAACAGGGACGACCCCACCTCTTATCCGTATGTCTGTATTTCAGTCTTGAAGTATTTCTGAAGAAAAATATGCTGCAAACAAATATACTAGTGAAAGATAGATGGGCAGAGACAGTGAGAGACCAAGAAAGAATGAGAGGGACAGAGAGATACATGTCACTTCATATTCCAACCCCACACACACATACACTTACACACACTATAACACACACACACACACACACACACACACACACACACACACACACACACACACACACACACACACACACACACACACACACACACACACACACACACACACACACGCACGCACGCACGCACGCACACGCACGCACGCACGCACGCACACCAACCACACCACACCACACCACACACACACACACACACACATACGCACGCATGCATCCCTCCTCCACCTGGTCCACCCACCACTCCCACTCCTCTCCCTTCTGCTCTGTCACAGACATAAAACATAATGTGTGTGTGTGTGTGTGTGTGTGTGTGTGTGTGTGTGGTGAATGCCTGGATAGAAAAGGCGTGATTGTTATTGAAGTCGCAGTGGTGACAATAATGTCATTGGACTTGTGTGTTTTGTTTCTTCAAACCTGATTCCATAAATTTGCTTTACCAGACACTGAAATAGAGGAGCTACTCAGTCAGCTTATCTATGTGCGTGTGTGGTGTATGTGTGTGTGTGTGTGTGTGTGTGTGCGTGTGTGCGTGTGTGTGTGTCTCTGTCCCTCCCTCTCTCTCTCTCTCTCTCTCTCTCTCTCTCTCTCTTTCTAAGGTATGATCCCTAGTCACATCAGCATTCGAGGCAATTTGGTGCTGGTCCAACTTGCCAAGAATGCCACAAATCAAGAACTGTGCAGACGCCCTGTCATGCGCACAGACTGAAACCCAAAGTCAGACTTGCGTCAGCTATACCTGGCGTAGAGAACCAGAACATGCAGATGTGTAAACTTTATCAAGATGTATAAACTTTATCAAGTCGATCCAAATCTTGAAAGAGATTTGTCATCTGCCACTTGTGACTGTAGAGAAAGAAACGGTTTTGTGCTGATAACATGCAGGCCACTGTTGGACCCACCCACTCATATCATAGATAGGGCCTCTTGTGCCGGCTGTGCTATATAAACAACGTGAATTGCCTGGGGGTAGTTTAGATTTTTGGAAAGGGACAGTTTCACAGTGGTGTGATCCAGTGGTGTTATACTTCGAGAGGGAGAGTGGGGGTGGGGGGTGGGGTGGGGGGGGGGGGGGGGCTTCAGTGAGAGGGAGAGAGGGGGAAGGCATTGAAAGGGAGGCACAGTGAGAGATGGAGGCAGAGAGGTATGCAGGCAGAGAGGAGAGAGAGAAAGAGAAACTAGAGGGACAGTCATGAGGAAGATAGGCAGAGTTCTTAATTTGTGTTGGTCTGGTAAAGCAGATTACTTGATGCTGATTTTTTTTTTTTTTTATGGAAACCTGTTGAATAAAGCAATGCTCACAAAATTGATGTCATTTTCACAATTTCACCAACAAAAATGGTATACAGGGGTGCCACTGTAACCCCCACCACCCAAAACGTCAGTGTGTGTGAGTTATCCCGAGTTCACTTGAACAAGGACAACAATGTTCTCACTCAATCAATCAACTAAAAAAGAGATTTTGAAGTTTTACAATTTTTTTTATTTCCTTTTATTACTTCTTTCTCTTGGCACGAGTAAACAAAACAATTACTAGTACATAATATTCTTAGTTTGAACTGTTGGCTACATTTAAAGAAAATGCAATTTTGGATTATGAACTAATGTAAAAGCGCAGACACTGCAACCAACACACACAGAGAACCATGTTTTACTAACCCACACTATCACAATAAGATATCATTACACTCAGAACAAAACTTTTGTTTAACATAACAATTGGACATACAGTACATTGGACAATGGCTCGTCAAAAAAACAATTACAACCTCAACATTGGAAACAAAAACAGAATTACAGGGAGTCAGTACTCACAACATATACACACTAATCATAACATTCATTTTAACAATAGACGCACTATTATGTTCACACACTTTGCAGCTTTTGGCAGTCACAATTTCAGTGACCAAGAGAGATAGGAATCGGCGCTTGCCCTCATACTTCTACAAAGACTAGATATGATTTTTTTCCTTCTTCCACAATGCAACCTATGTCCCGTGGAATGGGTACACCATAGACATATGCGCAGTTTCAACAGAATGGGAAAAAAGAGAATTCTTTTGTACGTTTTTCATTGTATTAATAAAAGAAAGAATCAAGCGTATCCCATCAAGCCATTTTACCATGACTCAGCATATGGAGACACCTCCAATTTCATGTAAATGACCGAGAAAAGCCTAGCCATTTCAACCGGTGATCAATGAATTAGACTTCAACTCTACTAACAACAGTTACACCATCTCATGACCAGCCGCCTTGGCGAAGTGGTTAGTGTCGCGGACTCCTGGCTGGGAGGTCGTGGGTTCGAATCCCATCAGAAGTCATGTGGGTTTTTCTGCCCCGACCGGCTCCTACCCAGAGTTGAGTTTGCTGCGGGCTCAGTTGGGAAGACTGGGACCACACAGTTGAGTTTCATCCACTTAATGGATGCGTTTCTGAGAGTGTTGCTCAAATTTCCTGACCAACACTGCAGGTGTCTGTATCTCTCGGGCCTGGTTGACGCCGGGATATATTATGAAGGGAAGCGTAGAGTACAGCCCTGTCATGTAGTCTCAGACCGAAATGGAAATCCGTAGCATCATCTTAATCATCCTCATTCTCATCGATCAGCATAAAAAAAAAAGTCTCAAATTCTGTGGCCCTTCATGCCCTGCTCTCATGGTGACCTCAATTTCGATGTCCTCTCCACGTCTGTGGCCTTGGTTTGGTTCCGTCTGGGTCACCGGTATTGGCGAGTCCATGGGGGCTGTCGTTGGACGGACGTGGTGGCGCCCTCCCGGGAGAGAGCTCACTCGCGCCGGCTCCGCGACTAAGCAATTATTGTCATCAGTAGGGGAGCTTAGTAGGTGGTGTCCTGCGTATGTTAGATCAGAACAGGCGCCACTGAACACCACTGAAGTGACTCGGCAGCAGTGCAGTGTCTCCTCCGGTGGGTTGCCTTTTGACGACTTGACATTGACTGTTCCCTATGGATTGCCCGGGGCTGTGGCGGGGGCCGACCGGGCTGTGGCTGTGGAGGGGGTGTCGGAATGAGCGGCGTGGGTGCACTGCCTCTGAGGTGGTGCAGAGGTTGGGACAGAAAAAAAAAAAAAAAAAGTTACACCATCTCATAATTTATGAAACGCTACATCTACCAAACAGTAATTTTGCATCCCAACCACACAATAATCGTTATGAAGCAATTCTGTACTACAACAGAATTCTCCCATCACAACAAGTCAATTAACTGTTCAATCATGAATGACAAAAGCGAAAACATTAAATTCACACAGTTCAAATTAGTTTTTTCCATTGCACTAATGCCAGTGAACTAAATATTAAAAAAAAAAAAAACGTAATGAAACACAGAAAAAAAGGCCGACATTGACTGGCGCTAAACCAATTTCAACTAATTCTCATCAGAACAAAAGGTCCGACAAAACGACCGGCGCTAACCAGTTTCAACCAATTTTAATCAACAAGGAAAAGTACGCTGTTCTGAACATTTTAATCCCAAAACTTCATTTCATCATTTGTTTCATCAATTAACTACACTAATCTTTTATCAAAACACCTAAAATAAACTTAATATACCTGATTTAATATCTGCATGATGAACCCTCCACATTGGTTCAATCCTCCACGCGATGTGACACTCCTGGCATGCAATTGTCATCAACGGAAGTTGTCATTTCTTCTATTTTATCAATACTTCCGTTTACATTTATTTTCCTTCATTTCTTATTTACCACCCATAATAAGAATAATAACAAAATATCATAATTGCCTATAATGAATCAATAACAAACGATCATTAACAATCTTTATAATTTCGATCTACAGTTTTGACTTTCTGCCCAAAAACAACCAAATAGGCTAACTAACTTTACCAAATTGACTACGATATTGGGAAGGTTACACCTCGTTTTTTCACACACATGCCAGTAATCTGGCCAGTATAAGAAAAAGAACCACCTGAAGATTACATTTTAGGCCCAGAGCAATTTTTTTTCTGTCAAAATCCAGGACATGGGGACAATTCCCTCCTTTGGGGTGGGGATAGAGTTCCATTTGGGTTTAAGGGAGACTCTCCGCATTCCTTGTCATTGTGAGCTCTGACGTTGATCAGGCCTGTCTGCAAGAAGGAGATTGATTTATTCTTTCATTGTGAGTGCTAGTATCATTCAGGCCTCAGCAGCAATTGTTTTATCCTTTCATTATGAGTGCTGGAGTCAGTCGGGTCTCTCTATCAAGACTGATTCATCCTTTCATTGTGAGTGCTGGTACCAGGCCTCGGCAAGATCAAGATTGATTTTATCCTTTCATTGTGAGTGCTGATACCAGGCCTTGGCAAGATCAGGATTGATTTATCCTTGTGAGTGCTGGTACCAGGTCTCAGCAAGATCAAGATAGATTTATCCTTTCATTGTGAGTGCTAGTACCAGGCCTCGGCAAGATCAAGATTGATTTATCCTTTCATTGTGAGCGCTGGTTTCAGGCCTCAGCAAGGTCAAGATTGATATATCTTTTCATTGTGAGTGCTGGTTCCAGGCCTCGGCAAGATCAGGATTGATTTATCCTTTCATTGTGTGAGTGCTAGTACCAGGCCTCAGCAAGATCGAGATTGATTTATCCTTTCATTGTGAGTGCTGGTTCCAGGCCTCAGCAAGATCAAGATTGATTTATCCTTCCATTGTGAGTGAGTGTGGTACCAGGCCACAGCTAGATCAAGGATGATTTATCCTTTCATTGTATGTGCTGGTGTCAGTCAGACCTGTACAAGATAAAAAATTAATTGAGAAACCAACCACTCACACATCAAAACAAAGCTGTTGAATTCGATGCTATGAGGGAGTGGTAATTCGCCAACAGTAAAACTGGTACATTTTGAAACCTGTGCGAACGCTTACAAATTTGATAAAATGAAATAAGGCAAAAAGTTGGCGTATGAATGAAATTAAAAAAAGACACAGAGGAAAGGGCTCACTAAGGGTTAGGATTCGCAGTATCATATGTTCTCATGCCTGCAGTGGAAACTGTTTCACTCTTATTCCCTAAACCTGACCAGAGAGAGTCCACCCACAGCTGTTGCAGATCCAAGGGAAATTAAATGGTGATGATATTATCACAACAGCTTTTTGATTATTGTATTTTCGCCCCCAAAACTTTGTGTTAACAAAGTAGCGAGAGTTTGATAGATTATGTGAATATTTTTAAACTTATAATGCTTGTGTTTCAGGTTACTGTGCCAAACTGTGCTTTTTTTTTTTTTTTTTTTTTTTTTTTTTTTTTTAATGAGAAAGAATGCTGTGACAGTTGTGTCAGTGCAAGGTCTTGTTTAATGGCAATGAAATAGACAATAAACGCACGTAACACACATATACACATGCATTCACAAGCACACATAATCGCTTGCATGCACACATGCACGCGCACACACATGTGCATACACACACGCATGTATGTGCGCGCGCACACACACACACACATTCTCATCTCTCTCTCTCTCTCTCTCTCTCTCTCTCTCTCTCTCTCTCTCTCTCTCTCTCAATTCTCTCTCTCTCTCTTATCACTCAATTACACACACACACATATGGACAGTGATTCACACACACACACACACACACACACACTCTCTCTCTCTCTCTCTCTCTCTCTCTCTCAACAGTGACTCGCACGCACACAGGCACATATTCACGCACACATGCCTGCACACACGCACGCACACACACACACACACACACACACACACACACACACACACACACACACACACACACTCACTCACTCACTCACTCGCTCGCTCGCTCACTCACACATGCTCACAGATACACACACATATGTGAGCACATACTCATGTGCATACATGCGCGCGCACACACACACACACACACACACACACACACATACACACACACACACACACACACACACACTCTTTTATACTGAAAAAAAGCAGATCACTTTCAAATGTGTACAGTGTAGATCACAACCATACAGTGTTCAACTTTTAAACTAAAGCCCCTCTTCTTTTTTGACCTGAGTGAGTGTGTGTGTGTGTGAGTGTGTGTGTGTGTGTGTGTGTGTGTGTGCGTGCGTGTGTGCAGGCATGTGTGCGTGAATATGTGCCTGTGTGCGTGCGACCGTTCACCAGTGTTGGTTCTCAACAGTCCATACGCCTTTTTGTCATGTTACACTTAATGACATGGCAAGTTTTTTGTGTTGTGTTTTAATCTGCGGCCAGGTAATAAACATGTGAGCACTGTCCAGTGTGGACACAGGTGTCCGTTTAGTGCACTGTACTGGCCCAGGTGGCTGTTTATGGTTTTTTGTTTGTTTTTGTTTGTTTGTTTGTTTTTTGTAGCTACACTGACAGGGCTATCATGGAGCTGAAACCAAAGGTCTCTAGTGGTGTTGCTGACAATTATTTGACCAAAAGCGAAAACCATACAGAACAGTTGCACACTGCCTCCCATAACAAAGAATCCATAGTCCCCTAGTACACATGTGATGGTGTGGAGGGCTAAGGGGGTGTGCCGGTGAAGACAGGCAGATGGTGATATGTGTAGAAACCAAGGGACAGCAGCCAGTTGAGAAGACACAGAGGACAACTTGGAGTTTTTCTCCTTTTATTTTCCCTTCATGGCCTGGGACTCAAACCAGGAACACAGCCCTGGGAGCTCTCTCTCTCTGTCTCAGCACTCAGCACACTGAGCACTCTCCTGCGACACACTCTTGGGCACACTCTGGGCAACACTGCTCGCACTCGCTGCGCCCCAAATATATACAGCTTGCCCAGACCGCAAAGAAGACAACGCAGCGCCGCACGCAAAATGAGCCTTGCGATATAGCAAATGACAAAATGTGTGCTATCTGTCGCAGCTTCTGCGTTGTCTCGCTCGCCATACGTTCAAAGTATCCATACATATTTGATATTGATGAAAACCTCAGAAAACAAGGAATAAAATGCAATAAGTCATATTTGACAATTCTATGGCTGTGTAAAGTTATTGGTGATTAAAGTCCCAGAATGAACCCACTTTTAACAAGTTTACGTCATATTTTCCTCTGTTTCGATGAAAAAATACCAAACGGCGTGAAATAATTTTGTAATGAATGAATAGTGGCATTTCACTCTTTTCATAATATAAATTTCATTATCCAAGATGCCATCTGCACGGAGAACTTTGTGTCTAAAATTTGATCGGAAAACAACTTGTGTTTCATCACCACACGGCCGTTGCCATGTGCTTCTAACACAATCTTCGATAAAATGTTATTCTATTGAAATGGTCCATTGGATGATAGTTTTTTATATATTTTCGGTTGCTTCTATCATAGAAATGGAGTCACTAGAAAAGATTTGATTGGGAAGTCCGAATTTCATAAAACGACAGTTTAGATCAAAACTCCGACAATCATTAAAGAAGGCAACTTGCTCAAGGGACCGGCGCCACCAGTCATTTAGTATAGTCGCAAGCTTGTACAAAAAAGATCATAGGCATGCTGTATATGAAATGAGAGCTTATGGACTTTACTTTCAATGCGCATTCATGGATTCTTTGGATTCTCTCATACTTTTTTGTAAAATCAAGAATTATTTACGGTTTGTTCGTTGGACAATTCAAAATGGCGCCAAGATTAATTTGGTCAAAATACCAGTTTTAGGGAAAATATGGGCTTCTCAGTCCAACATGATGTAATGAATAATAGAATACATTAATTTTTGTGACTTCAGCAACATATGCACAACTATGTAGGTTCTGAGGTATTCATGATTTAAGGAATTAACACAATAAAAATGAGATTCAACCAAGGGAGGTAAGGGGGAAGATAACTCATGAACAAAATATCTCGTCTAGGATGGGTGACCAAGACATATACACTTTTAGCACCCGGCTACACACAGTAATGCTAACATGTAATGTGATTTTCATGGCGCAAGTTAAACGCAGGACCTTACAACTATGAAATGGAAAATGAACTTAAGGGAGCTGCAACTGCCAGTGTGATTCTTTGAAGAATGACGATGAATGGCTTGTTGAGAAGCTGGATGGAGGCGTTAGATGCATATACATACATACAAAGTTTTTCTTCAAGATGTTACAGAGGGATAAGCCTGATGATGTTGTTTTAGGTTGTTCGAGCTCACCGGTTTATTGTGTGACGATGGCCACCAGCATTTTTGTATTGGGACATAGAACTTCTGTGGTCATCGCCTGATTTCTACGCATTATGTGTTATTCAACCATATTCCTTGGTGCATATCATGTTTGCTGTATGATCTGAAGCAGGGGAAAGGCTTGCTATTATATTGGGTCTCATTTTGTGTTCACAAAGTGCCTACTCTGTTGGGTTTAACAAGGGCCTACACTGTTGGTTCACAAAGTGCCTACTCTGTTGGTTCACAAAGGGCCTACTCTGTTGGTTCATGAAGTGCCTGCTCTGTTGGTTCACAAAGCTTGCCTACTCTGTTGGGTTCACAAAGGCTTGCCTACTCTGTTGGTTCACAAAGGCTTGCCTACTCTGTTGGTTCACAAAGGCTTGCCTACTTTGTTGGTTCACAAAGGCTTGCCTACTCTGTGGGTTCACAAAGGCTTGCATACTCTGTCGGAGGGCTTGCTATAATGTTGGGTCTCATTTTGTGTTCACAAAGTGCCTACTCTGTTGTTTCACAAAGGGCCTACACTGGTGGTCACAAAGGGCCTACTCTGTCGGTCCATAAAGCGCCTACTCTGTTGGTTCACAAAAGCTTGTCTACTCTGTTGGTTCACAAAGGCTTGCCTCCTCTGTTGGTTCACAAAGGCTTGCCTACTCTGTGGGTTCACAAAGGCTTGCATACTCTGTCGAAGGGCTTTCTATAATGTTGGGTCTCATTTTGTGTTCACGAAGTGCCTACTCTGTTGGTTCACAAAGGGCCTACACTGTTGGTTCACAAAGGGCCTACTCTGTCGGTCCATCAAGCGCCTACTCTGTTGGTTCAGAAAGTACCTACTCTGTGGGTTCACACAAAGGGCCTACTCTGTTTGGTTCACAAAGGCTTGTCTACTGTGTTGGTTCATAAAGGCTTGCCTACTCTGTGGGTTCAACAAAGGCTTGCCTACTCTGTGGGTTCACAAAGGCTTGCCTACTCTGTGGGTTCACAAAGGTTTGCCTACTCTGTGGGTTCACAAAGGCTTGCCTACTCTGTTGGTTCACAAAGGGCCTACTCTATCGGTCCACGAAGTGCCTACTCTGTTGGTCCACAAAGCGCCTACTCTGTCGGTCCACAAAGCGCCTACTCTGTTGGTTCACACAAGGGCCTACTCTGTTGGGTCACAAAGCGCATACTCTGTTGGTTCACAAAGCGCCTACTCTGTTGATTCACAAAGGCTTGCCTACTTTGTTGGTTCACAAAGGGCATACTCTGTTGGTTCACAAAGGCTTGCCTACTTTGTTGGTTCACAAAGTGCGTACTCTGTTGGTTCACAAAGGCTTGCCTACTTTGTTGGTTCACAAAGGGCCTACTCTGTTGGTTCACAAAGGGCACACTCTGTTGGTTCACAAAGGGCTTACTCTGTTGATTCACAAAGGCTTGCCTACTTTGTTGGTTCACAAAGTACCTACTTTGTTGGTTCACAAAGGCTTGCCTACTCTGTTGGGTTCACAAAGTGCCTACTCTGTTGGTTCACAAAGCGCATACTCTGTTGATTCACATAGCACCTACTCTGTTGGTTCACAAAGGCTTGCCTACTCTGTTGGTTCACAAAGGCTTGCCTACTCTGTTGGTTCACAAAGGGCCTACTCTGTTGATTCACAAAGCGCCTACTCTGTTGGTTCACAAAGCACCTACTCTGTTGGTTTTACTCTGTTGGTTCACAAAGGGCCTACTCTGTTGGTTCACAAAGGGCCTACTCTGTTGGTTCACAAAGCACCTACTCTGTTGGTTCACAAAGTGCCTACTCTGTTGGTTCACAAAGGGCCTACTCTGTTGGTTTTACTGTGTTGGTTCATAAAGGGCCTGCTCTGTTGGTTCACAAAGTGCCTACTCTGTTGGCGAAACTACTTAAAGGGGGGTGTGTTAAGAGATTTCTCAATACAAATTGTATCCTGCCTTGCTAGAAGTGTGACAAAATGCTTGACAAAAGCTGAGTGCGGGTGGGTGACTATTAAAGGGGGGGGGGGGGGGGGGGGGGGGGGGGGCATGGGGAGTGCAGAAAAGGCCAGGTGCCTTTGTGTCAAGTGAGAGAGAGAGGGGAGGATGGGGTGGGGGGGGGGGGGGGGGGGGGGGGGGGGGGGGGGGGGGGGGGGGGGGGGGGGGGGGGGGGGAAGGGCAATCTGCAGTGCGTAGTAAACTTTCTGCTGTGTCATTCCACTACACTAACACGTGAAGGGTGACAGAGAGGGTAGTAGGGGAGGTCAGGATAGATTCGAAGTCTGTTAAGTGGTTTGTGTGACAGATAGGACAGAGAAAGGAGGGAGAATGGCGTTTGTGTTTGTGCAGTTTGTATAATGGAGTGTGGACAGAGTGGATGGACTTGGCAAGCGTTTCATCACAAGGAGTTCAATGCCAATCATTTGCTGTTCCTATCATTCTCCTTGACTGTCCCTTTTTTTTTTTTCCTGTGTTTCTTCTTGTGTGTGGTCTTCAGTGCTATGTCAGTGCCATTACACCGACACTGCTCATCCAGCTCCCCAACCATACTACCCCCCCCCCCCCCCACCCGTCCCCCGTCCTGATGGCCGAGAAACCAGACCAGAGTGAAATGTTGTCCCTAAAAAAATTCTTCTTCTTCTTATATATATATATAGCGCCTATCCTCGGTCACAGACCAAGCTCTAAGCGCTTTACAGTAAACACACTACCTCAATCACTCGGTGGGCTGCCTACCCAGGTAGGGCTGGCTGAAGAGCAGCCTACTGGCATGAGAGATGAAACCACCATGCTATGGTACAGTGGAAGTGCCCTCCCCCCTCCTCCCTCCCCCTCACCTCCCCTTCCAGCTGGTGTTAGGAGCATTTGTTAAAAGACTGGTTAGTATCATATCCTGTTCACAGCACAGTGCATGTCATCACCGCACACCTTCAGGTGTTTTTCAAGGGGAGTGGCAAACAGTTGTGAGATAACACTGATGTTGTGGACCTGACAGACATTTTTATCATTGCCGTACGCCGTGATTTTTGTGAGATTCTATGTGGACCCTTATCAGAGTAGAGGCATCGCTGCTAATGGCAATGATCTTCATGCTATGTATCATGTAACTACTGTCATCTCAAATTGCACGTACATAGCCATATTTGCTAAGGATTATTTTTAAAATGTGTGTTACCGGTATATCAGCGCAGGGCCATGTGTTAGATGTAGCGTCAGATTATATACCATGAATTCTCTTTTGGATCCAGAACTAACAGATTACTGCAATCAGTTTGAATTAGAATGAAATATATAATCACAGTGCTGAAGTGTGTTACATCTCCAAATTTACTACAATCAGTTTGAATTACAGTGAAATACATAATCACACTGCTCAAGTGTGTTACATCTTATCCATGGCAGGTGTTACTACATGTACTTGAGCAACTTCCTTTCAGTTTCAGCTCAAAATACGATGTTATCTTCACCATTACGGTATGTGATGATCATCTGAAAGGCCCAGTGCAGTACGGGCTCATAACAAGTCATATATATATATATATATATATATATTTGTTAAAACTTTGATTAAAATGTAAATGCTAAAACCTACAACGCTGTTTCTTGCTGGTGCAGTCGTCAGGGTATGGGGGGGTCGGTGTTGTCGGTGTTTTTTTATACGTGTTCGCTGTCTGCCATCACGTGCGGTCAGTGTTTTTCATGTGTTTTTGATTTCTGCTCCCTGATAGGAACTTCCATTTGTGTCTGCAATTGTTAACCATTTCTATCCTAGTGTTTAGGGTTGCTAATTTTGGTTTGCATAGGATCATATATTTTTCTGTTAGGCATAAATTACATCTTTTTTGAAATGTTATTATATGATGCAGCTCTTTTTAAGATTTTCCAGGATATGTTGTAGTCTGTTTTTTTATCTTTGAGTTTCCAAATATATTTACTCAATTCTGTTTGATTTTTGTATCTTTCTTTGTTAAATGACAGTTTATGATTTGCATATCTAGTTTTAAATTGGTTTTCAATGATACCTATATATGTTTCTTCAGTGTTCTCTGATTTTACAGTGGCTTGGTATACAATATTGCTGTGGAGGCATTTATTGTTTAGAGGGCACTGTTGTGTTTCTTGGTACAGTTGCAAGATTTCCTTTCTTCACCCTCGTTTGTCTCTGCACTGCTTTTTTCGTTTTGTTGGTTGAATCAATGATGTTTTTGAGATTCGGCATACATGAGTATGATAATTTGATGTTGTGCCTGTTAAATATCTAAACAGCGTGTGCTCTTTTGGGAAAGAAGATGTCAGAATTTTAAAGAATTCTTTCCCAACGTTTGTTTTTAACTCTTCCATCGTATGGGGGGTTGTACCATATGATTTTCCTTTTCCTGTTCTTCTTGTGTCTGCTCATATCATTTCCTGGGTCATAGTGTAATTTGTAGTTGTAGCCACTTTTTACTGTGGAAAGATGTTAAATTGAAGACAGCAACAACAACAACAACAGCAAAACACACACACACACACACACACACACACACTCTCTCTCTCTCTCTCTCTCTCTCTCTCTCTCTCTCTCTCTCTCTCTCTCCCCCCCCCCCCCCCCCCCCCCCCAAATCTGTTTCTGAGATTTCAGTCCAAAGCATGTTTTGTTTGTAAGTGATCACACAGTTATGCTCTCTCTCTCTCTTCTCTCTCTCTCTCTCTCTCTCTCTCTCTCTCTCTCTCTTTTATAGAAGTCTATGAGTAATTTTCATATTTCTTGGCTGATTGTGGTTACTTGCAGAGTAAAACATTTTGTTGCTGAATATTCTTTCGCTTACATTCTGGTAGGCTGCTGTCTGCTTATCACTAAATGATGTGTCCTGTATTTACCACACACCAGAGTTGTTCCGTATCAAAAAATTTCCACATACATTGTGGTGTATTTTGGTGCTAGAGTTAGTCCTGTGTTACCACTATATGTAGACCTGTGTATATTTATCATTGCTCACCAAAGTTGTCTTTGTTTTTATTATTATTCATTAAGATTATCCCTGTATTCATCAACACATGCGTTTGTCCTATATTTCTCTACATCCTGAAGGTCCTACATTTCTGACTATTTATCATGATTGATCCATGTTTGTTATCACATATCATAATTATCCTAAATTTGTCACCTTATATAATTATTATTTATTGTCATGCATTCATCACCGATACAAGATACAAGAATACTTTATCATCTCAATTCTGAGAAATTACAATCACATATGATTGTCCTGTGTTTGTTGCTTCATATCTTGATTGCCCTGTCTTGATGGCAATCATGATTGTCCTGTATGTACCAGCACATATTATGAGTGTCCTACGTTGATCATAGTGCAGGATTGTCGTTTATTTGTCATTATATGCTATTTTCTTGTATTGAACACAATTTTGTTTTATCCTGATTGTAATTATTACCAGACATCATGAATGTCCCGTATTTGTCACCACACACAATGATTGTCTTGTATTCATTACAACATGTCTTTATTGGTGTTATTTTTTATCACATATGATTGTCCTGTATTTTATTACCACACATTGTTATTATTATGAATACTTATATAGCGCCTATCCTCGGCTAGAGATTTATGCTGTAAGCGCTTTACAATCCACACTTGTTTACATCACAGGCTGCCTACCGGGGTAGTGCCAACTGAAGAGCTGCCACACATCATGATTATTCTAATTTAGCACCTGACATGATTGTCCTGTATTTTTTCACAGCATAGGATTGTCTTGTATTCATTATGGATTATCTCAAGTGTCATATAATCATCACCACATATTATGATTGTCTTGTATTTATTACCAAGTATTATGATTGTCCAGTATCACAAAACATTATCATGTGTTTATCACCACACATCATGATTATCATGTGTTGATCACCATACATTATGATTGTCATGTATTAATTATCTCGCATTAAGATTGTCATGTGTTTATCACCACACATTATGATTTTCATGTGTTTATCGCCACACAGTATGGTTATCATGTGTTTATCACACATTATGATTATCATGTATTTATCACCACATATGATTGTCACCACATATCATGATTATCATGTGTTTATTATCAAACAGTATGATTGTAATGTATTGATTACCAAACATTAGGATTGTCATGTGTTAATTACCACACATTGCAATTGTCATGTATTAATCACCACGTGATGATTGTCATGTGTTTATTACCACATTAATGAATGTCATGTGTTTATTACCACATGTGATGATTGTCATGTGTTTTTACTGCGCTTGATGGTTGTCATGTGTTAATCAGCACATTTGATGATTGTCTGTCCAGGCGCTGGGCTGGCCACGGTGGTGATCTCCTTTCTGTTCACCACGTACTATGTCATCATCATCACCTGGGCCTTCTTCTACATGTTCTCCACCTTCCAGGCCCAGCTGCCCTGGATCGGCTGCGGCCACTCCTGGAGCTCCAGCAGCTGCTGGGTCAACGCCACCAACACCACCCTGCCAAGGGCCAACAACTCCCGCTCACCCACTGAAGATTTCTACCTGTAAGTTCTGTGTCTTCTGGCTTGATTGGGTGTGGATTTGTTTCACCAGTCCACATCTACACTGGTTACCAGCAAAATGAAATGGAGAAGTTTTTTTAAACTCTGAAGATAATTTTTTTTTTGAAGTTTTACACTCTTTGATGTTTCAGGGCTTGTGATTCTCACACAATAGGTATATTTTGTGAAAGGAAAAATAAAAGCTCAATTTTGTTTTAATGGATAGAGTTATGTCTGTAATCATAAATCAACATTTTGCTTGGACTAGCAAAATAAGAGCTCAGCAGTGGACTGAATGAGAAAAAAAAAAAAAAAAAAAAACAAAGAAAGAAAGAAGAGAAAGGAAAAATGATAGCCATGAGATGTATTGCTTTCAGCAAAAGTTGAGTCAAAGCATTGCGAGTTTTGATTTTTTTTTTTTTTTGGACATTGGTTATATTTCCTTCAGTAGATTAATGGTTATATTTCCTTCAGTAGATTAAGTGAGGGCTCTTAATGTGACTTAAATATGAGCCTATACCTTTTGATTGTTTTTCTGTACATGATCACAACCATTTATGCATTTCCTGTCCACGATTTCCAGTTTCATTAAGTCCTGTACTCCTAGTTCTACTTAACGGGTATCCCAGTAGCTCATAGTTACATGCTGGAGTTTTCAGATGCTAAGTTATTGTGATCTCTGTTGGTGATGGACACTGTTCTCATATGCACAATATATATGTGTGTGCTTACAATAACAATGCAAAAAAAAAAAAGATATTTTGACAAACAAAAGTTATGCCAGTGTATTTGAGATGATATAGACTCCCTCCTTTCACCGCCACCCCCACCCCACAATCCTTCCACCTCCAGCCCAGCTCCATGTTAGTGGTGACTGTGAGAAATGCAGGCACTTGTCACAACAGGTACTGTGGGTGCATATTTTAGAGGTCTTATCTTCTAGAATCTTTCACATTGAGCTTATAAATCTTCCTTTTGGACTTTGTTTTTTTGGTTGTGTTCATTATTTTCCTGTAGATCAGAGTGGGATCGCTTCTTGTTTTGCAGGGAGCGGGGTGCTGCAGCGCACGCAAGGCATTGAAGAACAGGGCGGCATGCGCTGGGAACTTCTGGGTTTTCTCGTTCTGTCCTGGGTCATCATCTACTTCTGCATCTGGAAGGGACCCAAATCCACAGGCAAGGTAAGGGACTGGTTTGCTATGTTGCGTATGTTTGAAAGATCGTTGCTCACTTCATTGTCAGTGGTAGTATTCTGCATTTCATTCTCTTTTATACTGAACTCTAACGATGTAGATGAAGAAGGTACCTTGCTGCTGCCGTCAGGCAACTCGGCAGAGAAGAAAGTTGATTCAACATTCCAAGGACACCACTCTACAAAGTGTTCTCCTAGACAGGTAGAGACTGTCTGCAGACCAGGACTGACCATTCCTTGTGACATGGAGACAGTTGCGCGGTTACTTTGGGTGAAGGCCTTTGTGATTTTGTTTGAACAGAAAACGCTGGACAGACATTCTCTGTCATCATGGAAGTACAGGGAGGAACCAGTAGTGATTTCGCTCCAAGATCAGGACTTGAAGTGCCTGAAGATTTGAAGATGTAACAAAGTGATTTGGTGTGAGAGAACGCAACAGGGATTTCACTCACAGACATACACACTCACATACGAATAGACAGACAGACAGACACATGCACATGTGTGTGCACACATACGCACGCATGCACACATGCAAACACACATACACACACTCACATATATGTGCACAAGACATGCTCACACTCATACTCACACTCACATGCATACATACACACACTACTTGCCTTTTCTAGAGAAAGTAGTGGGGGTAGGGTCATAAGTCAAACAAAGTGTCACTTAACATAGAGGCCATAGGCAAGGTGTTTGAAGTATCCAGAGGTGAAGGGTCTGAAAAGGGAAAAGAGGGTGCTTAAACTCATTCTTTGTGTAAACAAAGTGTGGAGAGCTTTTGGCTGTTCAGGTTTCAGGCCCTCTTGTCCCTGTTTATTTTGGGAATGTGAATCCCAGGACACTGAATTTTGGCTGTTCATCTTGGACAGAGCTCTTGTCCTTGCTCCCAAAGGATGCTTCATTGGATCTCCCTGTTGTAAGTTTTCAGTGTTTGACTGATATTGTTCCCGTGCATTTGAATATTAATTAGAAAAGCATCAGGCATCATCTTCAGTGTGCTCATCTAGTATACCTCTATCCGAAAGGTGCTCTAGTAACTTAACTTTTTACACAAATTGTCTACATCTTTTTATGAGAAGGTTTCAACACATGGAATTATATATATACATGGGCGCACACACACACACACACACACACACACACAGAGATCTTCATTCATACTTACACACCTACACACACCACACACACACACACACACACACACACACACACACACACACACACACTCATTCATACTTGCATACTTGCACACCACACACACACACACACACACACACACACACACACACACACACACACACACACACACACACACACACACACACACACACACACCACACCACAGCACTCACACATGCACGCACACACACAGAGGGAGTGATTATGATGGAATATTTCCCATGAAACAACTGATCAGGAGTTCAAACAGTGACGATGGACAACTCCATTGACTAGGTCCTGAACAGCAGTTTTTTGATACTTGTCATTTTGAGCAGGAGATCAAGTGATGTTAGCTCTAAGTACAGTGGAAAGAAGCCATAGCAGTTGGGGGGAAGTAACGTTAAAATCATACATGTTGTCCTGCGGCTTAATCTGTTAAGAAACAGACCTTGGATGGTAAACTTCACTGTACGCTGAATGGTAGCACCAAGCTTCACCACGTAAAACACCATACATAACTGTCACACTCGGATGCAATGAACATATTTATGGGCCTGTGCTTTGAAGTAGTGTGCTGTCCCCAAGGACAGCAGAGGAAATTTAACTTCTTTGAAAAAACGTGTGACAGGGAAATCATGAACGATTGTGAAAATGTGTGCGCCGACTTGCCACTGTGTGCATGAATGCTCCTTGGGAGAATGTGCATGTCAGTGTCATTTCCTGCGAAATGCCGCCTATTGTTGCCTGCCTTTGAAAGGTGCCTTTCTTCGATGAAATGGAAGAAAGCAGTGCAAGAGACTGGTATGGAAGATGATTCAAAAAACAGATGGCTGTCATATCCACCACCATGACATTTATAAAGAAACATTGCAACGAGGTTTTGATGGAGAGGAAAGGAGGAGTGGAGGTGGTGGTAGGAAAAAGAGAAAGGGAGAAGAGAGAGAGAGGAGAGGAAGAGGGAGGAGGAGAAAGGAAAGAAGGGGGGGGGGGAGGGAATGGATTAGAAGGATGAAGGGACCTGAATGACATCATTGATAACATCGCGATCTGTTTAAAAGTGAACTTCTACGAATGTGAAATGGTGTTAGATTGAAGTAAGGAACAAGGTAGGCAGCTTTGAAGAAAGTTGCAGGAGGGAGGAATATGAACAAAAGGTCACTCTGCTCCCACTTGTGTTTCAGGTGGTATATTTCACTGCCACCTTTCCCTATGTTGTGCTGATCACTCTGCTTGTGCGTGGTGTGACGCTGCCTGGATCGGAAAACGGCATCAACTACTTCATCCGTCCGACTGGAGTCTCATGCTGAATGCTCTAAGGTAGAAAAGATTTCCACTGGGTCTTTTCGAAGGGCTCATGTGCGTGTGCGTGTGTGTGTGTGTGTGTGCGTGTGTGTGTGTGTGTGTGTGTGCGCATTTGCATGCATGTGTGTGAGTGTATGTGTGTTGCTTGCATGCATGTGTGTGAGAGAGAGAGAGAGTGAGTGTGTGTGTGTGTGTGTGTGTGTGTGTGTGTGTGTATCCAAACCATAGTTTCATGCTAAATGCCAAGGTAGGAAAGATTTTGATTTCTTTGCTTTGCTGTATGTGTGTGTATGTCATGGTGTGTGTGTGTGTGTGTGTGTGTGTGTGTGTGTGTGTGATGGGTTTTTACATCAAAAAAGTCAGGGAATGTCTGAAACTATTACCGTGCCTCTGGAAATGAAAATGAAAGATTTTATCAAAAGTTTGGTAAGGTCATTGAATTTAATCATTATGAGAAACTCATCTGTTTACTGACCTAAAAGAAGACAGTGCCCATTTCATTGTACACAGATGTTTAGTTACTGAATAAACAAAGATTTCACCTTTTTCACCTGATGGCTGGTTTGCATAGGATGGGAAGCAACTCCGTACAGGCTCAGGTCAGATCCACTATTCAAGGGCATTAACTCCAGTTTCAAATTCGGTTTGGTCTAGCCATTTTTGAATGATGTTGAAACAAACCTACTTTGGTGCTGTGACCTGTGACTTTAGAAAGAGGTAAGCACTTCATTTTAGATATGGATGGAGGAGGTTTTATCACACAGAACTTTCTTTCTTTCTGCATATGCAGGCTGATGCTCCTGCGGACACTGCCTGTATAGACAGGCAGTGGAGTTTTTGTGTGTATGACCTTTTTTATCCCACCATTAAGGCAGCCATATTCCATCTTCGGGAAAGGTGCATGCTATGTGTAACGTGTCGTCCATACCAACGGCAAAACTGGCCTCCTCTTCCAAAGTTGGTGATGGGATTTTATGTGTGTGCAAGATGATGTGCATGCATTCACACACGGAACCTTGGTTTACAGCCTCATTCAAAGGACTGTATGGGGAATGGAGTCAGAACCAATGTTAACTCTGAGGGAAAAAATCCCCCTGTACCGAAATTCGAACCTGCAACCCCGGGATCACGAGTCCGGCACTCTACCAACTGAGCTATTCCGGCCCCCATCACAGAGAACATCATCTAAGTGTGGACTGCGCTGCAACACCTTAAAAGTTGTCAGATATGGGGGAAAAAAGGAAGCTGAAGGCGTGTCTCTGTTGATAGCAAAGGAGAAGGACAAATAAGATTCTTAAGATAGAAACAAATGAAAAGGAATAAAAGAAAGAAAGGAAGTGCATTTCATGAATGTTTTATTGATATCCAGATCTCGTTTCTAAAGAGAGGCTGCTGGTAACTTTTGAGAGGAATATTTGTAGACAATGGAGGCAGGAAAGAAAAACAGTTTCTGCTGGAAAATAGGAAATTTCTAGTAATTCACGTATCATACCAGAAAGAGGGGTGAAGCCTAGTATGTGGAGAAAGCACTTGTGATTATCTGTGTAAATTTGTTTGAACATGATGCATGCTGTTTTATTTATTTCTTATCCTAAACAGTAGTAGGAATGGTGAAGCAAAAACTGCCCTGTATTGTAAGCGATAGTTTGGCCGCTGTGGTCTGAATGCATGGGTGAAACTCTTGTGGCAGGTGATAGAAATCCATGTCTTGAATGGGAGCTATGGTGCCCTTTTTGTCCGTAAAGAATTTTGCTGTTTTGGTCGTGTAATGCATGCTTGGAGATAGTCTTCCGTCTAGTCCCATTCTGCTGTTCCTGGAATAGTCTGGGGTTTTAAAGCAATGTCATTTTCTTGAAACAGACTGACCCATCCACTGGTCCAGAATGCTGTAGCATCTAGCTGAATATGCTTGTTATGTTTTTATGTCACTTGCCCTAAAGTTTGCCCTCCTTTCATGGCTTTGTTATCAGATTTCCCAGTTTTTCCCAAAGACTGAGAGGCCCAGATCCTAGAGCCTGTCGGTGCTCTGAAGTTTGACATCTAAAAGAGTCTAGCAGAAATAACTTTGATAAAGATCAGTCTCTTTCCTAAAGTCTACAAAATTTTCATAATGGTGTGTATACATGTCTGTGTGTGTGTGTGTGTGTGTGTGTGTGTGTGTGTTTTTATGTTTTTAATCAGGATTACTGTAACAACTCAGTACCATTTGTACAAATTTTGCCATGGACCGGAAAGGAAGGAACAAAGAGATTTTTTACCTTTATTATTCAGATCAGCACTTTAGATTGGTGTCAGTTGAGAACCATCACACAATATCAGCTAGAAAGCTTGTGTGCAGGATCATCCTCCACATACATACTTCTGACAAATTAGCATACAAGAAATGATCAGACTGCATTTTATGAGTATACATATACATTGTAAGGGCATGGATTCATATTGTGGTTTGCCAGTTTGTAGGTGTATGTGGCTTACAGGTGTACGTATGTGGTTTACAGGTCTATGTATGTGGTTTGCAGGCATGGGTGTATGCCGCTGCCCAGACGTTCAACTCCCTTGGGGTTGCCTTTGGTGGACTTATCACCATGTCCAGCTACAACAAGTACACAACAAGATCCTCAGGTAGGACAACTGAACTACAGCTTTTCCTGTGTGTGTGTGTGTGTGCATGCATATATGCGTGCTTGTGTGCACGCACTGCACACATCGCTTGTGGTCGTTACACTGTCAGTCTTTTTGTTCGTTTTATTCTGTACATGTGCATGTTTACTTCAGTGCTTGTTTGTTTGTTTGAGAGAGAGACTGTGTGTGTGTGTTGGCCACAAAAGCTGAAAGGTAAAAGGGTGGGTTTGTGTGTTAAGGAAAGGGTGGGGAAGGCGTGAATGTATGTTTGTGGGAGTGTATGTATGTCAGTGCTGTCAGTGTCATAGAAATGGTGAAGTCTGATTTCGTATTGTAGTTATTTAGAATCTGGCGATGCTGCTGACAAACTGGAACTGAAAAGATTTCAGCCTTTCAGGTTTTTGTATTGTATTGAAAAACCTTCCTCTTTTTGTGTGGACCTCAGAGTACAATGGGAACGAAGAAATGCTGTCTGTGTGTTGCTGTCTGTCTTGTCCAAAAAGTTAAGGGTGTGGCTCCCAGAACCAAAAACACTACAGCGTGGGTCAAAAATATACAAAGTATTCTTCTTCATTTGTGTAACATGATGAACCATGTCGATGCCATGTACAAGAGAAGTGAATGCACAGTTACCTACAGCCCTGTTTATTTCAGTCATCTTAGAGGGTGATTCACATATTGTGAGCATCTTTGTGAATCATACGGCAGTCCCTTTGTTACAAGGACTACTTTGTTATATGCTGAAGCAACATGGTGCTCCTCTGTTTTGGTGGTGTGTTTTTTATTATGGTGTGTTTGAATTAAAAACACTCCAACCTTTATCACCCCTTGTCATCAAGTATTTCATCATAGCATGAGAACCACTTGCCTTGTTTCCTTCTTTTCTCTGTGTCGGATATAGTAGAAGCAATCTGTCACCAGTATTTTGAGCAGAATTAGAAGGCTGTTCTCTTGAAGTCATAAGGCAAAAAAAAAGGTCGGGGAGAGTGTTAAGTTTCTTTGTCTTTTTGTACTCCCAGTTCTTATAGAACAGGGAGTACTTTACAATGGGAACGAAGAAATGCTGTCTGTGTGTTCTGTCTGTCTGTGGTCTGTCCGTGGTCAAAATATGTTCCACTTGCTCCAGACAAAACTTAAGGGCCGATTTTTCTGAAAGTTTTGTAGATATGTTCATTATGGGTCACGGATGATGCCTGATGCTTTATTTTACCAGAATAGCCGTTACTAGTGGCTATAAATGATAATTTTTTAAAAATCAAGTGAGATAAGGGAAATAACCACCGCACTGTCAAGTTTTTTCTTCCACTAACTGGAAATTGTCTCCCCTATCTGTCACTGTACTGGGAGTACATTTATATGCTTTGCATCTTTTTTTTTCAGTCAGTTTGGTTGTCTGGGGTATTTTTGTTCATGGGTTGTGTTTGGTCGTTTTATGTGTGTTGGTTTTATTTCGTTTTGGTTGTTTGGTTTGGGTGTGTTGTTTGTTTTAATCTGATAAATTTCTGCCGCTTATTTCTTCTTAGAGAAAGAGGTACCACAGCAACCTGTCAAGTTATAATGGTGAATGTCATAGTGGATCTAAACTTTGTATATATATATATACACAGTGCAGTGTTGTTAAAGCATGTGATCTTTTTAGTAAAAATTGAAACATATGTAAGGCACTCTCCAATTTTTGTGCTGCTTCTCTGTAATCATGGAATATCCTATGTGTTAGCTGTTAGTAGAGTGGGTGTCCGTCAGTTGTTTGGAATTTCTCGGAGTGCAGAGGTGTGTGTGTGTGTGTGTGTGTGTGTGTGTGTCGTTTGTTTTTGTTCATGTGGGTGCAGATGCCTGTGTCTCAGTGAATGTGTGTATGTTTGTGTGTGTGAGAAATACAGATGTATGAGGATCATTATCTCCGGCTACAGGTGTACCAGTTTATACCTGTTGTGGTGGATCTCCTTGCTTTTTGTCAAGATTTACAGAAAAACTAAAACCAGGCAGAGGGGTAAAAGAAGGGGTAGGGGGAGTGCGGTGAGGATGGACAGTGAAAAAAAAACTGTGTAGAAAACACTTGAAATCCACAGATAGGACCCCCATATGTTCCTAAATGAGAGGACTGAAGAGGTATTCTTTCATGTCTGCAAAATTAAGACAGCATTTAAAAATGGGCTGCTGTAATAGCTGTTTTGTAAATTCAAAACCAGACTGTCAGAAAGAGGAAAACAGAAGGAGTGCGATACTTTTCATGTTGAGGTCAGTCAGGTCTAGAATGAAACTTTAGTAGAGCTGGTAATCCACAAATGAATGTGTGATGTGCCTGTTCAGGTGTTTTTAAACGTGTGTGCTTTGGAGGTTTGTGTGTGGTGCGGGGGAAGCGGGGGGGGGGGGGGAAGAGTTGTGAGTCAAATGTGACCACATTATTAAAACAGGCAGATTTAAAGGTGGTCTAAATCTGGTCTGTATTTCCAGTTCTCTGAAAAAACAATCACAACAACAGAACATTTAAGGCTGGACAGGGCAGTCTTGGTTTTGTTGTTCTTGTAATGCCAACTGTTGCTAGTTACTGTGTGGTGTTCCATTGACTTGTATTGCGTGTTGTCCAGGTTTGCCTTGTCTCAGTTCATCTCCTTTGACAAGAGCATGGAATGTTGATATTTTAAATAACTGCTTTTCTGTAATATATATCATATATTTAATGTTCACGAAAAGGCATTGAAGGACTGAAAGTCATTGCGAGTATGTGTGGATATTGAAAGCTGCTTCTCTAAGGCGTTGATCTTATTCCCTCTTATCCAAATCGTTTTGTTGTCTGGAATATGTCTCATTCATTTCCTGTCTACCTTTATGAAATCATTCAATGAAAACAATGTATGAGTTTGTTTATCTAAGCTTCCAACGTTGTGTGGTTTTTGGTATGTTTTTTTATCGCTGTAATGATTATATTCATTTCAGGACAGGTGAGATTGACACTGGCTGTTTGATTAGGCTGTAGATCTTTGCAGCCATCTGTACATAGTGTGAAATGTGGAGGATTTACCCCAAGTCAAAGCTAACTGCCAGAAACAGAGGATTGTCATCATGTTCATTTTTATGGGTTGTTGTGTTTTGCTTTGTGTATATAATTTACTGTGGTTTTGATGGTGGGGGCAAGTCAGGTCGGCATTGTCTGATTTAGCTCAGGAAAGTAGGTGCCAAGGAAGGTGAATATTTGGGCCATCTCTTTTCCCTGTCAAATCTGATAGCAAAAAGCTGTGATCATTGATATCCTCCTTATTTGGAACTGTTTTCGTATTGGTAATCAGTGTTTACAGTTTCAGGACAGGTGAGGTTGGCATTGATTGATAGTTACCAGTCTGATCGTCAAACCGTCCATAAACGGTACAAAAGATGGAGATTCACCCTTCCAGAGATCACTCTGCTTGTGTTCACATCAGACATTGTTTGTGAATATGAAGATTGTGGGAGCTGTCAAAGGTTTAGGTTTCACAGCGTTTTGATTTTTATAAACAAAGCGTATGATGCATTCAGTTTGAGGGCGATGTGAAGTTGGCATGGAATGCTGGTTAAGATTTGGGTTAGATGCCATCAGTAGATGGTATAAAAGTTGTAGCTTTCAAAGATTGTCCATGCAGATGTGATATTGTTTTCAAGAAAAGAATGTGTAGAGTGCACTATTTTGCAGTCAGTTAAATGCAATACATAGTTGATCTTTAAAGATCAACAAGCTTGACAGAAAATGTATTTCTGCAGATGAACAGATCTGTAATGTGTTCAGTTTCAGAACACGCTACACTTTTTGCATGTCACATTTGCTTTTTTACATTTCAAAAATGCAATCATAACGGAATTGTTGATTACCCACCCATTCTCTCACCATCAGAGAAAATCAGATACATTCATGTACAGTTACTGTTTTCTTTGTAAGAGTTATTGGATTATCTGGAGAACTGGAAATATTTCGCATGCATTGTGCCTGGAAGTGGCAGATAGCCATCAAACAAAAGCAGCCAAAAAGAGAAAACACTACTAGTGGTTATTAGTTCTAGTGGAGAACTGAACAAAATATTGGTTTATTGTTGCAGCTACTGACAGAACAAAAGCAGCCATGGCTAAGATGTGTGTAATTTAGTATTTTGAGGTTTTTAATGCAGCCGGTTTTGTTGAAGGCAGCTTGATGAATCATTTTGACTGCAGTGGAAAAAAAAAAGAGAAGAATTTTAGTTGTGAGTACTTGGCCAAGTGCAAATCTAAGAATAGCACATTGTGGCTGTGGACATCACGGACCAGACCTGTTTACCGGTATGATTTCAGAGTAATTTGTCCAAATGTGTCTGAAATATTAGTTCATTTTCTCACTCTGTCTCTTTTCAAGTGATGAAACAATCTTTCGAAGCTGAGTAACATTATTCGTTTTTTTTATGCAGAGTAATGATTGACAGAAGATAAGTCTGGCAATTTTCGCTGTCAGCACAATTTTCCAAGTGAATTGCAATGAATGTCAGCATGCAAATTAAGAATGTCGTTAAATCAGTCTCTGTTCATGCTAATAGCTGATTTATTACTTTCTTTCCCTCCTTTTTGGGGGGTCAGAGAATGTCCGTTTTCTTTGGAAAAAAAACAAACAAACAAAAAAAAAAACTTCTGATCTGTGGTCTGTAAACAAGACAGCTACTGGGTAAACAGGTCTGTGTGGAGGCAGTGAGTGTTGAGCCTTGGCTGTCGGAACACGGAGCCTAGCTCCGGGGTAAGAGTTAGAGGCTATTTTTGGGTAGTGATGCGTAGGATGCCATGACTATGCACAACAGCCTTGTGTCACTCCTTTCCAGAGATGTGTTAGCCTTGGCTGTAGTGGATGCCCTGCACCTGTCTACTAGCTGGATTTGCCATATTCTCCATTCTTGGCTACCTGGCCTTCACTCAAGGAAAAGACGTGTCCGATGTGGTCAAGGAAGGTGAGAAGGGGTCACGCGAGTTGAACTCGATGGTTTTCCTTCCCCCCCGAGCCCCTACTCCCCCCACCACTTACCATCATCGTTACAGGATGGTGGTGTTGGTGTCCTTTTTTTTTTCTTCTTGACTTTATGAGCTAATGACTCGCTCGCGTGGCCTCACAGCTCACAGGGTTTGGAGTTGGTGTTTATATTATTATCTCACTGTTCTGTCCATTTTTGAAGTTTTGTTTTTCTTTTTCCTCCTCTTGTTTTCTGTCCTACATGCCCCCTAATGTCTGTAATGATTTGTTGTTATCGAAGGACAGTTAAGGTGCAGACCCAGAGGAAGAAGAAATCCTTTCTACGGTGGCTGGAAAACTGTCTTGCGCTTAAATCCAGTAAACATGCATGCTCATCCTTGGTAGATTTAAAAAAGAAAAAAAAAAAAGAGTAAATTAGGCATGGAAAAGATAAACCAGTGTACAAAATCAGTGTTGAAATGTTTTCTTCTTTGTCCAATTCACAGAAAAAACCCAGTTCAGCAAACAGACTGAACGAAAAAACACCCAGTGCTTGCTTGTGTGTACATATGTCTTTGTACGCCTACATGCACATGCATGCAAACACACACACACACACACACACACACACACACACACACACACACACACACACACACACACACACACACAAATACAAAATTTTCTCTTTCTCGCTTTCACATAAAAGGAATGCTTACACACATTCATTTATATACATACACACCTTCAAAAAAGGAATGCTTACCAACATGCACATACACACACACACACTACATAAAAGGTGGAATAAAGAGAGAAATGCTTTGGAAACCTGTTGTCTCTCAACGAGACACCCATATACAGTGCAGTCTTTTGGTGGAGCTCTACACATCTCATCAGCATGCAACCTTTTACCCATTGTTGACCCCAATTACACAGACAACGTCATCTGCATCATTTGGTCTGTTTTTCTCATCCACAACTCTGAAAGTACTGCTAAAACAGATCCCTGAATATTGCTGATTATTGTCATGTAACTTGTTTGTTTTTTGCCCTTTCATGTCTGTTATGAACAAGTAACTGATGTGTTATTAATATTCAAAAGTATTGTACATGGGGGATCTGTCAAGGTTAGGCCCTGCCTGTCAGTGAGTAGTATCTTTATGTGCTTCCGAGCATCACAGATGATGAGATTGTTTAGGTAGGAGTGCATTGTAATGCCATCTCAGTGGCTGCTTAAGAGTCGGTGTCCTAGATGCAGTTGAGAACAGCTGGAACCACACAGATGCACCTAGTATCTATACAGATGAAAAAAAAAGTTATTTAAGAATATAAGTTTCTGGATTCTTGATTCAACATTAGAGAAAAGTAGTGAAGGACTTAGAATCAAAACTTACTTGGAGAATATTTAGGGTGATCCTGTCGAAATATTCTCCAAGCAAGTTTTGATTCTGAGTCCTTAAATACTTTTCTAAGAAGTAATTTGGTGTATCCAGGTGTTTGCAAATACTTCCACTCATTGATATGGGTCTTTAGCTTTGAGAGCAATAGCTGTTTTCATTGGATGATGACATTTCAGTGATGAAGCACATGGGGGCGGAGGGGCTGGGTATAACAGTGGCATAGGTGTCGATGCGCTTTTCACAATGCTGCGTGATAAACAGATTATACATGTGTGATTGATAAGCGTATTGAAAACGAAATATAAAAAAAATGATGTGACTGCACTAAACAAAATGTTAAACAGATGTATTGTTTTTAAAATTTTGTGTACTAAGGGGAAAGGGAGGGGGACGGAAAAATACAAGAAACTTGGTACTTTCTAGATGATGAATTGATATGAAACAAAGTAGATGGGATTATTTTTTTTTTTTTAATTTGTATTTGTGTAGAGCACTGAAAAAAAAAAAATTGCTCACAGCATTCAGCTGCTAACCAAATATTTTTGTTTTGTTCTTTTTTAAGGAATAGATTTTGAACAGGTAAGTGTGCAGGAAACCGACCTTTATCTCTGCCAATCGCCAGAAATGTGTATGTCTGGGGGCGGTATGTATTCAGCTTCACATGTCATGTTCATTGATGATGTATCAAAACATGTTTTTGTCTGAGGATGACTTCAGTAGTTTGCATGCATGATTTGCCAGTGAAACAATTACATGTGTTTGCTCAGTTATGAAATAAAACAGTAACCATTCACTCATGTTTGTTTGTCTTGGGAACAATGAACAAAATAAGATATCTTTAACTACATAATGTTTGTGAGATTTTATTTCCACCTTTTTTTTTTTTAATGGCTGATTGTTACTGTTCAAATGACCGTGCAGTTTAGTGTGTTAGCCCTTTTGTTTAAAGTCTGAATCTACTTGGAGTGATATCAAGGTGAGAAAAGGAGGAATGGGGGGATGGGGAATGGATCTGTACATATATTTTTTGCTGGCATCAAATATGTGTACTGGAAGAGGGGGGGGGGGGAGGGGGAGATGCTGGGGAAGAGAAATAGCAAATAAGTGGGAGTCTCTTTCTGCCCCGACCGGCTCCTACCAAGAGTTGCGTTTGCTGCGGACTCAGTTGGGAAGACTGGGACCACACAGTCGAATTTCATCCACTTAATGGATGTGTTTCTGAGAGTGTTGCTCAAATTTCTTGACCAACACTGCAGGTGCCTGTATCTCTCGGGCCTGGTTGACACCGGGATATATTTTGAAAGGAAGTGTAGAGTACAGCCCTGTCATGTAGTCTCAGACCGAAATGGAAATCTGTAGCATCATCTTAATCATCCTCCTCATTCTCATTGATCAGCATAAAAAAAAAAAAGTCTGAAGTTCTGTGGCCCTTCATGCCCCGCTCTCATGGTGACCTGTTTCGATGTCCTCTCCACGTCTGTAGCTTTGGTTTGGTTCCGTCAGGGTCACCGGTATCGGTGAGTCCATGGGGGTTGTCGTTGGACGGACGTGGTGGCGCCCTCCGGAGGGAGAGCTCACTCACGCCGGCTCCGCGACTAAGCAATTATTGTCGTCAGTGGGGGGCTTAGTAGGTGGTGTCCTGTGTATGTTAGATCAGAACAGGCGCCACTGAACACCACCAAAGTGACTCGGCAGCAGTGCAGTGTCTCCTCCGGTGGGTTGCCTCTTGACAACTTGACATTGACTGCTCCCTGTGGATTGCTGGTGCCGGGGCTGCGGCGGGGCCGACCGGGTTGTGGCTGTGGACGGGGTGTCGGAATGAGCGGCGTGGGTGCACTGCCTCTGAGGTGGCGCAGAGGTTGGGACAGCCAAAAAAAAAAAAAAAAAAAAACCAGTGGGAGCGGTACATTTAGAGCTAGTACTTTCAAATGTTTCACATTTCATAGAAATGGATGTGTGTGGCACTGAAATCAGAAATAATGTACAGGAAAACCTTGAAATGTTCTGAATGCACCTAGAAATTTATGGAATATACTTTGTCTAGGGTAGAGCTTCTTTAAAAATCTCAAAGAGAAGCGAGCAGTTTTAGTGTATACATGTACGCATCTACATGTAGAAGATGGCAATTGTAAGCATATCTGTCTGTTGAAATCTGTGATGGAAAATGAAGTAATCTGCATACGCAGTGTCACAATTCCACTACAAACTACAGAATGTGGAAGTGTATCGACTGTAAAAGTTCAGTATGTACTGACAAAAGAGATAAGTCTGCGGACAAATTTGCCTGTGTTCTTGCCTCTCATAATTGATCAATGTCTCAATTTACACCATACTTTTTTTTCCTTTTTTTTTGTATTGATTCATTAGTGGTTAATGTTAGTGGCCCTGATAAGAAAAAAAGAAAGAGAGAGAGAGCAATGTGTTTGTGTCCCTAGTGTTTGATGTTACTTCAAAGATTGTAGTGGTCACGTCTCAGCACAGATGAGTGACAGTTTAGTTCAACCTGTTAGGTGCCAAATGCCACAGCAACTACTAGCATTACTACAGGTTTCACAACTACTGTCGCAGTGGAACCCTGTGATGATAATCTGTGGAAGTCATTAGAAATTTGGTCTTTTCACAATTCTTCTTCATTGGGAGGGAAATCGAGAAGGGGGGGGGGGGGGGGGGGCAGTGAAGAAAAAGTCTCGTTAGGGAGGGTTTCCAGTAACAGTGTCACTTTACTACGGCTACTACTACTATTACTATTACTACTTCTATTACTACTACTTTTACCGTTACTACTACTATTGCTGCTACAACATAAGCATCCGGACTGCTAAAAAGCTAGGAGACAAAGAGTATTCAGACACAGACCAGCAGGTCATGAACATTGTGAGCGAACAGAAAAGCAACTCAAGTGCACTCATACACTTCTGACAGCAAAACCCTGGGGCGGCTGATCGGTGAACAGAGCGTCATTGGAGCATGGTGTTTGTGTGTTGCAGGTCCAGGTCTGGTGTTTGTTATCTACCCTGAAGCCTTCACCACCATGCCCGCTTCCCAGTTGTTCGCCGCCCTCTTCTTCTTCATGCTGGTCTGTCTGGGCATCGACAGCCAGGTGAGTTTGCCGTTTCCTCTTTGTAATGTTGCAGTATCCCGATTCACATACCTATTATACCACTAACATTCACTCCCACAATTTCACTTTTAAATCAAGGAGTCCGCAACATTAACTAACTCGGCTTGCAATTTCGCTATCTGACTCCGTGAAATTAAGGCCCAATCAGCTACCACAATTTACTAAGTTTTAAACAACATCACATCACATTCATCCTTCCTAGCAAAACGACGACTTTCCATGTCACAGTAATATGGCTTTCGTTACAATTGGAGATACTGGTGAGATGTAAATGCATCTAGTCTATCATCACAGACTTAACAATCTCCTGATATCAAGTCTTCCCAAACTGCCTATGCCTGATGAATCCTTTCCATGCTGGATATTAGACTACTGTTCAACTGCAAGTCAGCACAGATCGATCTAAAGAAGGGATCCACTGGTCAGCTTACTGGACCTGGCTGGAAAAGAAGGAAGGCAGTTTGAATGTCTCCTGAAGCTGAAGCTCTCCATGTCAGTCTCAATCCATACAAAACCACACACAAAAAAATATTAATACATTTGGCAGTCACATCAGCTCCTCCCCAGTCGTGTATGATCTTCTGACATTTTTAATACAGTTCACAGCACAGTATAGCAGACACTGTCCTGTCCAACACAGCTTCTTCAGCTTTGTCGTGAACTTGCACCGCTCAACACAGCCCGAGTACACCACAGTTCAGCTTGCAACTGCTCGATGAAATAATGATTCAAAAAGATGACAGCTTGTCACAACACTGCTGGACCCAAACTAGTCCACACAAGTTCAGTTAACAAAAAGAAAAAAAAAATACCCCCTTTTCTCTCTGAAAGACTAAGATTCCATCTGCTATATTCTGGTTGCCAAAGTCAACTGACAAAAACTCCGTCTCCCTAGTAGTTCCTCTAAGATCTCATTAAAAAAAAAAAACCCATTGTCAAGGCTATTTTGACGTCATTTCATTTTGCTACATAATTCTGCTACATAATTCTGCGTTCATCCTCATTAACCCTTTATCTTCCGTTCACCTTAACTCTTTCTGGTTTATACAACATCTGTTCCATCACATGACACTCTTGTAGCACCTCTGTCCTGGATTGACAGCCACGTGAGTTTTGCCATTTCCTCTTGTGGTACCTCTGTCTTTGCATCAACAGCCAGGTGAGTTTGCCATTTCCCTCCTCTAGCACCTCTGTCCTGGCATTGACAGCCAGGTGAGTTTGTCATTTCCTCTTCTAGCACCTCTGTCTTGGCATTGACAGTCAGGTGAGTTTGCCGTTTCCTCTTCTTGTACCTTTGTCCTGACATCGACAGCCAGGTGAGTTTGCCGTTTCCCTCTTCTGACACCTCTGTCTTGGCATTGACAGCCAGGTGAGTTTACCGTTTCCTCTTCAAACACCTTTGTCCTGGTATCAACAGCCAGGTGAGTTTACCGTTTCTTCTTCAAGCACCTTTATCCTGGCATTGACAGCCAGGTGAGTTTGCAGTTTCCCTCTTCTAGCATCTCTTTCTTGGCATTGACAGCCAGGTGAGTTTACCGTTTTCCTCTTCAAGCACCTTTGTCCTGGCATCGACAGCCAGGTGAGTTTGCCATTTCCCTCTTCTATCATCTCTGTCTTGGCATTGACAGCCAGGTGAGTTTACCGTTTCCTCTTCTAGCACCTCTGTCGTGGATTGACAGCCAGGTGAGTTTACCATTTCGTCTTCAAGCACCTCTGTCCTGGCATTGACAGCCAGGTGAGTTTACCGTTTCCTCTTCAAGCACCTTTGTCCTGGCATCGACAGCCAGGTGAGTTTGCAGTTCCCTCTTCTAGCATCTCTGTCTTGGCATTGACAGCCGGGTGAGTTTACCGTTTCCTCTTCAAGCACCTTTGTCCTGGCATCGACAGCCAGGTGAGTTTGCCATTTCCCTCTTCTAGCATCTCTGTCTTGGCATTGACAGCCAGGTGAGTTTACCCGTTCCTCTTCAAGCACCTTTGTCCTGGCATCGACAGCCAGTGAGTTTGCCATTTCCCTCTTCTAGCATCTCTGTCTTGGCATCGACAGCCAGGTGAGTTTGCTGTTTCCTCTTCTAGCACCTCTGTCGTGGATTGACAGCCAGGTGAGTTTACCATTTCCTCTTCAAGCACCTCTGTCCTGGCATTGACAGCCAGGTGAGTTTGCCGTTCCCTCTTCTACCACCTCTGTCCTGGCATTGACAGCCAGGTGAGTTTGCCGTTTCCTGTTCTAGCACCTCTGTCTTGGGGTTGTCAACAGTCAGAGAAGTTAACACCCTCAGCTTTCTACCCCTACCCCATGGGTGTGTAGGGGGGTCGCTTCACTACTACACATTGTGTTCAGGTCTCCTGGAAATTCTATGCTTGTAATTCCCTCTTTCCTGTCTCTTTCTGTCACTGTGTTTCTGCTTTTTGGTTGGAAAACAGTGATCTTCATACTGTCAAACACACTGAATTCTCATCATTTTGCTTTTCATCTGCTAATGCTGTAAGGCCAGTACCTTGATCTGATGATGGAAGAGCCAGAGGCATCATTCAGGCCTTGCCTTGTTTGGCCGTTTCATCTTGTACTTTTTTTTTTTTAATACCTCCTCATCATGTTTTACCGTAAGCTGTTTGGTTTCTAAGAGTGTTTTTAAAGTCATTTTTTTTTTTTTGTCCTTAATAGTCCTTGAATTTTGAGGTCCCCTTTTCAGGGATTAAAAAGTCATTGAAGTTTGGACTTTAGTGCTTATGAATACCTCAGGTGTGCTTGAAAGTCCTTGAAATTGAAGGCATTGATGAAGCAGCTTATATTTTGGTCAGAAATGGACAAAATTGGACATACACAACACACAGTATTTGATTTCATTTTCTACCTGCCAAACATTTCGGTGTCCTGTCTTCTATCTCCAAGATTCTGTTGAAGTGGCTGTATGAAGCAATGGAAGCATGCTTAAAGGCAGGGTGTTTTCTTTATTACTGTCCTTGAAGTTTATTTGAAAAGTCCAGGAATTTTTTGCTGGGATGCCCTTTCAAACCCTATTCAAAGCATGAATACAGTCAAAACGAGCATGCTAGTAAGCAAATACACTGGGAAAAAAGTCATTACTTAGTTTAGACCTATTTTCAGTCAATACCATGTTTTGACATATATTCTCAATTTATACACAGCATACTATTACAAGCAAACAAACAAACAAATAACGTGTGTGACATGTTACAGTTTTAATTTGTGAAGGGTACATTCACAATTACATGATATAAAGTTTAATACTAATTAGAAGTATATGATTAAAATAGTACCAGTGTTTTGAAATAGTGGATTATAAATTGACAGTGAGGGAAAGGTGGAAATTGTGTCCGACTGCCTGTAGCTTATTGTTTAGAGCTACATTGTTATCATACATGCGTAAGTTTGCTTCAGAACACTGGCAAAATCTGGTTAGTAGGTCTGATATTGTTGTGTACATTTAGAGTACTTCGAGTTGTTTTTGTTGACAGTGCAGTGTGTGTGTGTGTGTGTATTTGTGCATGTGCACATGTAACTATACTGGTTGAACCGTTAGTATTTTGTGTTGTCAGCCTGGATGGAAAAAGCTTCATTGTGAGGTTTGGAACCTGTCATGTTCATGTTGCCATGGATTATGTAGTGACAATGATGTGGGAGAGAACTCTCAGGAGCTGTCTGTTCCACAGAGTCGGTTTGCCTACATGGCTCTTTAACCTCTCGACTGCTGAACGTCTTTGAATCCAGGTTGATAAGCACAGATTGGAAGGACAGTGACTATACTTTGCAGACTTTCATCGTACCAATGCGTCACCTGAGTAAACAAATACCAGATCTGTTGACCTGTCCAATTTCAGTTTATTCTGTGCTCCTTTTGAAAAAAAAACAAAACGAAAAAAAAAAAAAAACACTGAATAGGCTGAACTTAAAAAAAAATTTTTTTGACACAAGAGTTTTAGATGTAACCAAGATGTTGTCTTGGTTTGCCAGTTCTGATGCTTTGACCAATGAGCAATAATTCGCATGAATTCATATGTGCAGTGTCCCATCTTATTCAGTCTGCCACTATGACAGCATGCGAAAAGGTTTGAATCATCGGTGCAGCTACAGATCCAGAAATGTAGGCGTGCGCACACACACACACACACACACACACACACACACTCACTCACTCTCTCTCTCTCTCTCTCTCTCTCTCTCTCTTGGTAAGAAGCGCGGGAATTTCTCTCAAAGGATGCCGATGAATCAGGTATTAAAGACTTCTTGTTAGGACACATTTGTGCTCACTGAAAGATCAACTACAGCATGGCCCATTCTTGCTCATTCAACCACACCACCTATTGTGGGTTTGGTTTTTCTTCTTCTTCTTGTTCTTAACCCCTCGAGAGCACACTCCCTTTCAGAAAATATGCATAGTTTGTTGAAAAGTAATCCACTAGAATTTTAGGGTCAAGCAAATGTTGATATTGTATCTGATGTAATGTAATGTAAAAGGATATTTATAGAGCGCTTTACCTCGCAAGAGCCCAAAGCGCATATTACAGAAAAACATGATAAAATACTAATTCAAATTCAAAGCACACACACACACACACACAATCACTTACACACACACACACACTCATCACACACACACACACATGCACGCGCGCACACACACACACACCACATAGACACAGGCGCACGCGCACACACACGTGCGCATGCACACACACACACACACACACACACACACACACACACACACACACACAGAGGAAAAACTCACATGTAAAGACACACGAGCACGTGAACACCAGCAAACACGCGCACAGTGATAAGAATAAGTGAGCAAGACAAGGCACTGCTGCATGGTCCACTTGATCTATCTGCCCCACTCTGTCAACTAGAGGCTGCTTATCCCTCACAGATTAACACACTCCTCAGTAGCAGTAAATAAAGGTAGGTAGGTGTGTGTGTGTGTGTGTGTGTGATCACTGTAAGCTTTTCTGTTTCAAACTAATGTTTGTCATCTGAGGATAAGATACCCAGTGGAATAGCTGGCACTCTTTGCACGGCCTAGGTTTATTTCTTTCTGAATGCTCCTGTATTCACTCCAGCCTCAGATGGATGTCTGAAAATTGCCTCCGTGCATTCAAACCAGCTGAAAGCAGCCACTGCCTCACCATGTGTATGGTGGTGTATTGCCTTATGTTCCAAGTCAGCCTAGCAGCACACCCTGAATGAGAATTTTCCAGTGAGTGTCTGGTGCTGATTGAGATGCTAGATGGCTCCATTCGCTTTTAATCTGAGTAATCTGCAGAAAGACGAATACTGGTAAAAGTTTCTGGAAAGGATATGTGAATGCAAGACAGTGAAGGATGTCATGAGTTTAGCTATTTTGAAATAGAAGTGTTCTAGATGCATGTATGTATTGTTATATGTGTTTCTGTTATTATTTTCGCTGATGTTTTCTCCATGATGGCAACCCAGGAAGAATGCTGTTTCTCTGACTTGGCAGTAATTGAAACAAAGTTCATCGTAAAGAGGTAGTTATGTTTAGCTTGTCTGTGGTGTGTGTGTGTGTGTGTGGATGCAAGCGTTAATGGAATCTTGCCACATGCTGTCAGGCTCCATACTGAAAACAGCTGTGTTTGTTTTATCTGTGGCACAGTTTGCATCAGTGGAGGTAATAGTGACCACGATTCAGGACCATTTTGGGGACAGCGTGAAGCGCTACCTGCGTCGCAAGGAAGTGCTGGTGGCCATTGTCTGCCTGGTGTCCTTCCTCTGTGGTCTGCCCAACATCATGCAGGTGGGGATCATAGGGTCACAGGTGATAGTGTTTGTACAGACACTGTCCTGGTCCATGCTCCCCTCTCTCTCTCTCTCTCTCTCTCTCTTTCATTTCTACCAGTGCATTCATATTCCCAGAATGCTGGTTCTCTTGCCTTTAGATAGATATTGGGGAAACAACTCCAGATTGTTGTGTGAAAACGAGACAGCAAATATATCAACAGCAGTAATGGCCTGCTCATGTTTACTTGTCTTCATTCACTTATACTTTCTCCCTGTAAAGTCTCAGTACTTGACGATACATGGAGGTGGGAACAGGGAGGTTCTGCCCCTTTAAGTCCACCTCAGAGTGTAGTCCGTTTCCCCTTTTCTCTGCCAATTCAAAGAGGAGTAAAGAAGGAAGAGTTAAATGATATTGTTTTATTGTCCATTGGGGGGGGGGGGTAAAAGGAGCTTGGTTCTTGTTTGTCTTCTCTTCTCAAATCAGGAGTCCCCTACGTAAAGTCCTGAAAAATTCTTCTTCTTTTTCTTCTCTCTTTCTGACTAGTCAAGCTTATTCTCAAAAGTTTTTTTTTTGTTTTAACGCATAAAGTGTCATTAATCACAAAAGATTTCATGTCTAACAAAGCTAGATGAAAGGGGCTTTCTGACTGACTGAGTCACAAATCCTTGTTGACCTTGAAAAGATCTACTCTAAGTCAAATAAAGCAGGAACATAGGCAAGTTGGTTTCACATGTAACATAAGCTTTTTTACTATTGATATCAGGTCAAGAAGCCCAAAACCCGTTGATCTGAACTCAGCGTGTTCTTATATCCCATGATTATTCTTGTACATGTTTAGACCTTTCTGCGCTTTTGCTGTACATCATTCCAGTCACAGTATATGAAATATTTTCATTATTTATGGGCTGTTGTGCCAGATGGATGCTTATTTTGGGGCTGTATGTGTGTGTGTGTGTGTGTGTGTGTGTGTGTGTGTGTGTGTGTTTTGCTTTTTCATGCAGTCTACTCACTTTTTTAACCCTTACGCTGCTGGTAGTCGCGACGTAAGTTGCACCATTACGTCATGGCTGTCACTGGTTGTTGCAACATAAACCGTCTGTAGGGTGAGCCTTGGGAGCTTAGTTTAACTGACTCACAGATACAGAACTGTGGCTCAGTGAGAAACTAATTTGCATGAATGACTGAGAAGTCCAGGAACATGGATTTTCAGCATTTTAACTTGCTTTATGGTTCATAGCAGCTTGTAATGCATAGGGAGACTCCACACGTCTGGCAAAACAAAAATGGCGGCGCCCAAAGGAGAACATGACATAATTAGGAACTTGTTTGATGTTTTTGCTGAATTTCTTATGGAAAGTAAGCGAAGAAGTTATTGACATTTTTTAATGAACTGTGTGTGGTGGATGATAGTTTGATTTAGATCAAGCGCCGTGGAATCATGATTTTGAGATCGACAAGGACAATGACTGGATGAGTGCCAAAGGGTGACGGAAGTCTCAAGATGCCATTTTAAGTGTGGAAGAAGAACTCAGTGCAGCTCTTCCAGATGATCCAAAACCTTTCAACGTAAATGAGGAGAGCGTGGACTGTTAAATTTGGTGATAGTGACATTTTGTGTGTGTGTGTGTGTGTGTGTGTGTGTGTGTGTTATCAGCACACGAGATTTCAGTGGGAAAACTGAACTGTACCTTATTCATTGTTACCTGGATTACCTGCAAGGAAGACTGGTATAATCCACACTGACTTTCTTTTGAAAAAGGCTGCAACTTATTTCTGGATACTGTGGAACATCATTGACTGGATTATTTGTGAAAAAGCTTTGAGAATGACAAGCAGGATGTGCCACCTGTTTTCACCTGTTATTTTCACACTCTAGACAGGTAAGCACCTAATCAAACTCTCACAAGCACACAAGTTCTGTTTTATATTCTTTATTCAATTACTAACAATTTTTGTTCTGCATGTCATGTTCAGATACTAACTGTTGAAAAGTTACGCACATTATACAAACGTAACTATTTTTTTTCAAATTTTCCTTCTGTTGATTCACCAGTTATGCACAATATACAAACGTTACTATTTTTTTCAAACTTTCCTTCTGTTAATTCACCAGTTATGCACATTATACAAACGTAACTATTGTTTTCAAACTTTCTTTCTGTTAATTCACCGGACAATGTACTTAATAGTACGTTGTTAAATCACCAGAGTATGGGTTAATATTTTGCAATGGGCATGGCAGCGTAACCTCGCTTCCCTGCAGCCGCATGCTCCGCACGTACAGCCAACCATTTCAGATGCGTGATTTTTGCACTTTTAAAAATTTTGTTTTATGTCCCCTATTGTTATATGTCAATGGAAAAGTTAAAATGCAAACATTGCAATGAGCACAGACTTGAATATATTTTGGGTAAGATAGCAACGCAACAGTTACGGAAACAACATACCTTAAACGTAGAACACAATTTTGTTTACATTTGTTTGGCTAGTATGACAACAGCAAATGAGGAAGAAAAGGGGCATAAAATTTCACTCTTACTTTGATAGATGCAGAGAAGTATTGTGAGATCCAATGTGTGTAATGCAAGTGAGAACAAGAAGTAGAAAAATGAAAATAAATCATTGCACTCTGTTTACACTTTTCACTGTTGTGGCTTCAGATGATATAAGGTATAAAACTGTTAACTGCACAGAACAAATAAATCAAGCTCAGATTCTTTTCAGTGAACTTGTGCATCTTTACCCCCCTCATCCTCTGAACCACTTTGCTAAACCAATTTTAACACCTTGTATAATGGCACATTTTTTCTTCTGCCTTACTGGTTGACACGGCAGGAGATTCCACACGTGCCTATTGCAGAAATTCCCAGTGCCAGACGGGTCTCTTTGTTTGGATTGCTCTGGGGTCACAAAGGTCATTGCTATTTGCATGCAAACTTTCCCTTCTAACAGCTAGAACCTTGTTCTAAATATTTAGGGCAGCTACATTCCTTATACTGTAGATATAAGAACAGAGGATTTTTTTTGTAGTTGTGCCGTAATGGGGAAACAGCATGTCCAGGGAGTACAGCAGCATGCCATAACTGTCTCACGGTGCATCGCGAAAAGGTTAATCACCTAAGCAACTGGATTTACTGCACTGCCCATGACCTTAGGAATGAACTGGACTTGGAATAGAACTTTTCTTAGATTGTACCAAAGACTGTACACCAAGCCCTGAGAAACTTGAGGAATGTTTCAGAGGTTGTGGCCTTGCAACATGAGAGTGCCCTGTCATGTTCAATGCCAGACTGAAAATACAGTTGAAAAACATCATATTCATGTCACCACCAAATTACATTTTCTGTATCATGATGATTGAAACCAAGTATCCATGTGTATGCAAATGCCCTCTGCATTGGAAAGTGAAATTGAAATACAATGTGATCCTGGTGTCAGAGTGTGTAAGTCTGTCCTACCACAGATTATCTGGGCCTGATTTTAAGAATATTGTCATAGGTGGTGTCTCGTACCATTACAGTAGGGTGTCTATGATATTCTTGTATGTACATAGATATTCAAACTTCACAGTTTGAAACAAACTCCCCAGATCAGGAAATGTATATGTTTATAAAAATAACTTGTACTTCTTAAAAGTATCTTCTTTTTCACAAATCTACAAAGCTGTCATTTCGTTTTCTCAAGGCAGTCAGGTGTTATGAAAGTGGTAACTTGTAAGTGGCTTTTGCTCATGGTTCTGAGCCACCCTTGAGTTTGTTGGAATGTGTTTCTTGCAGGCATGTACTAGCTATCTGTGTGTGTGTGTGTGTGTGTGTGTGTGTGTGTGTGCAGGGTGGACAGTGGTTCTTTGCCCTGATTGACCACTACACGGCTGCTCTGTCTCTCATGATCCTGGCTTTCTTTGAGGTCATCGCCGTCTCTTGGTTTTATGGTGAGTCGCGTACTTTTCGCACAGTTCTTTGTGAACGAGTACACATTAACTTCTTTCTTTGAGGTCATGGCCGTCTCTTGGTTTATGGTGTGTCGCGTACTTTTTTCGCACAGTTCTTTGTGAATGAGTACACATTAACTTCTTTCCTTTGAGGTCATGGCCGTCTCTTGGTTTTATGGTAAGTCACATACTTTTTGCACAGTTCTTTGTGAACGAGTACACATTAACTTAACTTCTTTCCTTTGAGGTCATGGCCGTCTCTTGGTTTTATGGTGAGTCACATACTTTTTGCACAGTTCTTTGTGAACGAGTACACATTAACTTCTTTCCTTTGAGGTCATGGCCGTCTCTTGGTTTTATGGTGAGTCACATACTTTTTGCACAGTTCTTTGTGAACGAGTACACATTAACTTCTTTCCTTTGAGGTCATCGCCATCTCTTGGTTTTATGGTGCATACTTTTTGCACAGTTCTTTTTTTTTTCTTATTTGAACTTTAGAAGATGTGCATCAAATTATTTCCCGAAATGTTGTGTCCAACCTCCTTGTATTATAGAGCTGATGCACAAAGCTTTTTAAGATTGTGGCATGTTTTTAATTTCATATTATTACTACTGCTGGTTAAGCGAAAGTAGTGTCAAATTGGTTTCTGTTTCCTGTTGGTGTCAAAGTGATCACAACAAGAAGAAAGTGTGTCGCAAACCGAACTTTATTGTTGTTTTAAGAAGTGGAAGTTGTTCTATAGAAATCATGTGTTAGTTTCCCGTTGTCATTCAAGTGGCCTCAAAAACACTGAGAAATGAAATTAACTGAGTGAGTGAACAGCGGCAGAATAAAGAATAGTTTTGCTCAATGCTTTGATAGAAACAGCATTTCAGAGCTTCAGATCTTTTTTCAGTCACATGTCCCCAGGCAGTTTAAAGTGACGTGACAAAAAGCAAACAATTTTCAAAATCAGTACCTCAGAGCTTATGCAAGTTTCAGCCAGATATTAGCAGTGAGCATCGGGAATCGCCTCTGATAATTGATTTCGCTTTGTGAGTGATGTGTTTGTAAACTATTTATCACTGTGTGTTTGTGATAGTGGGTGTGTATGTGCAAGAATGTGTGTGCACTTTGTGTGTATGCATGTACGGGCATGCATATTGTGCATGCATGCATACATGTATGGGAGCATACAAGGGATTTTTTTTGTTGTTGACCGTGTGTGTTCACAACAGTGTCAGTGAGTATGTGAGAGAGAGAGAGAGAATGTGTGTCGCCATATGTTTAAGCTTTTATGAAAATGTAGCACTGTGTATATCGGTGTATGTGTGTGAGAGAGAGAGAGAGAGTGTATCACTGTATGTATCAGAGTGCATGTGCACGCACATGCATGTGTATTGAGTAAATGATCGTGCATGCATACATACAGCAATGTGTATGTGTTTGTGTATGTGTATGATTGTGTAGCAACTGGTAGCCTCAAACAAAATGTGTCATTGTGTGTGTGTGTGGGAGAGAGAGAGAATGGGGTAATGAACAGCAGGATGTGAACAGCACCGCAATTTGTCGTTTTTCTAAGAAGTGCCTTGTTCAAGCTCTGATGACCAGTTTGTGACACTGCCAGTCCTCGTTTCACCATTGGTGGCATTTTGCTTACACTACTCAGTACAGGTGTGTCAAAGGGACGCTATACTGTTCTTTTCAGACTCACAGAGTAACTTTTGTCGCTTTTTATGGTTCTAAATCGTCCGAAAGCTGAATGTTCATTCTCAGAATGAAATATGAATATCTGAATAGGAACTGAAAAAAAAAAAAGTTTTTTTTTTTAATGTATGTACTTCCGATTTGCTACAAGATGTAATGAAAGAAGAGGACAGGTTTCCACTGTGGCAGTGTCACAACAGGCACGCAACATCCTGCCGCACAACCTTGACATGTGATGCACAAGTTTGAAAAGTTCATGGGAAAACATTACGTACAATCTGAAGCTCAAGTATTTTACATATTGGATTTGTAATGGTCACTTACTGTGAGCATTCAGCTACCCCATTCATTGTATCGTTCATTCCAGAGTAATTACCAACTGATGCACAAGATTGTGTTGCATACGTGGAAAAACACCATGACTTTGACCTTCGGTCTGCCTGCATTAAAATATTTTTTGTAATGCACCTGCGTGTGTTTGGTGACAGGTGCCAAACGGCTGTCCCAGGACATCCAAGACATGACAGGCAGCGGCCCAAACATGTTCTTTGTGGTCTGCTGGTTGGTTGTGTCTCCACTGCTTATCTTGGTGAGTTGTGGTTGGTTGAAATGGAGCCCTTGCTCTCAGAGCAGTACTAGCACTGCTCTGTTGTGGAGTCACCATGGAGGTGTTCAGTGGTGCCTGTTCTGATTAACATATGCCCAGGGTTCGCACACGCCCTGAAAAGCATTTTTTTTTTTTAAACAGATTTAGGGCTCCTAAAAGTCCCTATAAAATTAGTTTCTTAGATCTGAGCCCCTAAAATTCCCTGAAAAGGAGAAGAATGTTGAAGAATATTTTTGATATGTGAATGAAAACATTTGAGGGGAAAAAGGGGGGGGTGGGGGGTAGGAATCGAAAAGTAAAAAATGTATGGTTGGCAAGTTAGCAATGCACATCAGTTGGTACTTATCAATGCAACTACACGAGTTGAACCAAGCCACATGGGTCGTTTGTGCGAGCGCAAGTACAAGGAAGTGTTTGAATGTGGGTGTTCTTTTCTTGTGACATCATGTCACTATCAAATAGCATGGGTAAGAGAACATTTCTGTTGTGTTTTCTGTGACACAAGACCGAGTGGGAAGGGGAAGGAAATGGGGGAAGGGGGTGTCAACTTGTGTCAAACAGCGTGGATGATACATTAGTTCCACAAGGGATTTGTCAGTCAAGTCTTGCCATGTCCTGGCATTTGGAGTATTATAGAAAATGGTACAATCTTATCAACATCGTGTGGCTTGGAACAACGCGACCAGAAAGGAATAGGGAAGGGAGTGAGGGGGGAAGGGGAAGGTGTGGTGTGTGCATGTGTGTGGATGTAAAGGCATTCATTGTAAAATGACGGTAAAAACTGATAGCACTAGGGAATATGAGAGAGAGAAAGAGTGAAGAGATGGGTGGTGCTGGCTGTGCCAGCATCTTGTCACAGTGAACAACCAAGTTATGATGGCATTTTCCAGTGGGATGGTGCATGTTTCAGAGCATCTTCATCTTCAGCATGGCGCAGTACTCACCTCTGTCGTTCGCCGGGTACACGTACCCAGTGTGGGCTCAGGTGATGGGCTGGTGCATCTCTCTGCTGTCTGTGGTCTGCATCCCTCTGGGCATGATCCACGCCATCTACCAAGCCAAAGGGAATCAACTCTGGATGGTGAGTTGCTCCTCTTTGGGAAGTTTTCTGCATCATTTAGATAACTGGTTTTTGTCAGATTAGGATTGTTTGGGGGGATGAGAGCATGCCTGGTGTAGACGCATCAGGTTAGGTTTATATTGGTCACTTACTTAGTTGACCACTGTGGTTATCTCTGTGTAAAGCAGTGTGTGTTGCTTGGGAATGAATGGCTTTTGGATGGAGATAGAGATGGGTGACTTGCCTGAAATTGTGTGATGATGATCGTTCTCCAGGCTACCCCACATTAAGTGCAATAAGATTTCATTGGAATATCTGCCTTTTTGCCTGAGATGAAGGTCTGAAAAGAAAGAGAATATAAAAAAAAAACAGAAAAAGACAACATTAGACAGATTTTCTGTTGTGTTGATAATTAATTTGAAGAATGGTCAGATCAACTTGTTGGGTTATGTGGAAATGTCTGTCAAAAACATGTGAAAAGCAAGAGTTAGGGTTGACGCAAAGTTCAAAAGTGTGACCTATCCCAGAAGTCCCGCTGGATTATGGAGGTTATTGACAGCGATGTGACCCCCACAACCCCATGCCTTGAGTACACTTAAGAGTCACTGAAAGGTGTAGCTATCATTCCTGGATGGATACTCCAAATTAGGATGGGTTCCTACCAGCTTGATACTGCAATTAACCAGTGTAGCATAAAAAAAAAAGGTGTGTCCACTCAGGGGCATATGACGTGTTTCTGTTGAATTATTAATGACATTATGATGTTTGTTGATGTGAAATGCTAGCAGGTATGTGGATGTGCAGTCTTTCATAAATGCATGCTTACTGACCAAAGACATATGTTTATGCATGTGCTCACTCACTGTGGCACACACGTGCGCGCACTCACACACACACACACGCGCGCGCGCGCGCGCTACATGTATGCTTGGAAGATCGTTATTAGTGTCCGGAGAGTCCAGGTTTAGATTGTGATGTATATTTTTTGGTGTCACATTTTCAACGTTTGTTGTTGTTGTTGTTGTTGTGTTGTTTGTTTGTTTGTTTGTTTTTGGATTAATTAAGGAATTCACAGTGTGTTGTCAATGAACTGTCCACCCAGAAAATCAAGCACAGCCTGAAACCTGAAGCAGCGCTCAACATGGAGAGTGATTCCCCCTTCAACACCATGCCAATGCTGGGCACCAAGCCCTCAGCCATGACCCCCCACTTTGTCGACATGGGGGCCAAAGGAGCCTGGTCCGACCCAGCCAAAGAGTGCACCAAACTTTGAGCACACGAGAAATCATCGGTGTCTAGCCAGTGATCCAGTTGTCTGTTGTGTTCAGTCGCTTCAGAAATTGGAATGTTTTTTTGTGTGTGTGGTTTTTTTTTTTTTTTCTTTTTTTTTTTAGAGACTAGACATTCAACTTACCTAGAGATTACACTGTCAACTTTTTGCCGAGTTACCATCCGAAGACATTGCGTTTTTTTTTTCAATAGGAATGATATTTATCTCCAGACTCTTTTGCTTAGTTGTGTATGCACTCTTACCTGAATCTCGTACAAATTGCTGTGTTTGGTTATGTTTTAAATATCTGTTTGCTCAGGTTTTCTCCATCTATTGGGATGGTGGTGTGATTGGGAGTGGAGGGGGGGGGGGGGGGGTAGTTTATGGATGTGCTTGTGCTTGTGCTTACAACTGCCAGCCTTTACTCTTAAGATCTCATCCATTCCACTTGGATGGATTTCCTTACATCAAAATGTATCCTTTAAGTATTATTGTTAAGATAAAGAGGATGTGTTGTGTTTTAGGAGACTGTGAGACAGAATGTCTGTCTACAACCAAACAGCTTTCTTCATACTAAAAGGTCATCAGTGATTATATAAACCGTAGCAGTAATTTGTGATCTGTGAAGAACATCGTTCATTCCAAATCAGTCATAAGTTGTTCTGTTTCTTGCTTTGTGCGTCTGCAGAACCAGGCGCATCACACTTTGGTTTTCAATATTACATTCAGCATTTGTTTGGAATGTGGGAGCACAGAGACAGCAGCTCTTCAGACATCTTCCTGTAGAAGTGACTTAAAGAGTTGTCTAGGCTGCTTCATCATACATGCTGTAGTCAGTGGGGCATGAGAGTTCTAGGACAGACACTGTCCGGGATCATGAGCAACAGAGTGGAGGCCGGTCTCCACAGTGGTATTTCAGTGAGGGGGAGGGGCAGTCTCTCCCAAAATATCTGAGAGTGGCAGTTATCTCGGGGGGGGGGGGGGGGGGGTCTCTCTCTCAGTCATGACGTACTTGGTAATTTTATCTTCAGCCCTATCCAGGAGATACTGGATAGTGTTCGTGTTAAACCCACCAGATGATGATATGGATGAAAGGATAGTATCTTACGAGTTTGCACCGACACGTCAGTTATGGTCTGTTCATATGTTGATGTGGAATATGGCATGTTGTGTACATAACACTCGTAAGTTATGATCTGTTCCTATGCTGGTGTGGGACATAGCATTAAGTTTACATACACACGTAAGTTAAGGTCTGTTCATATGTTGATGTGGGATATGGCGTTTACATACACATGTAAGCTAAGGTCTGTTCATATGTTGATGTGGGATATGGCGTTTACATACACATGTAAGCTAAGGTCTGTTCGTATGTTGATTACACAGGTCAGTTAAGGTCTGTTCACACGATGATGTGGGAAATGGTGTTTACATACACACAGAAGTTAAGGTCTGTTCACATGTTGACATGGGGATATTGTGTGTAGTTTACATACACATGTAAACTAAGGTCTGTTCACATGTTGGTGTGGTATATGGCGTTTACATACACTCTGAAGTTAAGGTGTGCTCACATGTTGATGCGGGATATGGCATTTACATACACACAGAAGTTAAGGTCTGTTCACACGTTGATGTGGGATATGGTGTTTACATACACAGAAATTAAGGTCTGTTCACATGTTGATGTGGGAAATGGTGTGTAGTTTACATACACATGTAAGCTAAGGTCTGTTCACATGTTGATGTGGGATATGGCATTTACATACACAAATGGTGTGTAGTTTACACACACATGCAAGTTAAGGTCTGTTCACATGTTGATGTGGGACATGGGGTAAACCCCGCCCGCCCCACACTTCACCCACCAGACACTGGTTGCCTGCAGTTCCACATACTATGTTAATGGAATGCTTGGATAGTCCTCATCTTTCACTGCTAAAAGTAGATCTGCTGCAAAGTTTGATTGAGGGAAATATTGTAAAGTGTGTTGGCTTTTTTTTCCAGTGCAGAATGTATACTTTCAGAAAATTTGTATGTTATTGTTTGACCTATCACATTTTGGTTTGGTCCTGAATGGGGCCATGAAGAAAGGGCTTTGATGTTCCATTTTTGATGTAATTGTGCATACCTGGCCTGTGTTACCGTAGAGACAGCTGCTGGCAGCTGCTTTCCCCCCATAGACTGCTGTACAGCCAAAATCACATCGCCTGTGCTGTTGTACACCACTGCCAGCACTTTTAAAGGAGGCTTGAAGCTCGCTTTCCATTGCAGCAAAATGGCAGCTGTCAACAAAGAACATCTTTTTTCATGATGATTCATTCTATCATATAGGGTTCAAGGTTCATGAGGGACATTAAATTGGCGTAAACATGCAAGAACTTGAATCATTTGTATTCTGATTCCACGCTTAATGCACAGTTGACCATTTTTTTTACCAAGAGAGAGACGAAGAGGGAGAAAACGGAGAGAAAAGGGAATATAACGTCCCATTCAGTAGAGGCAATGAAACCAAGCTTTATCATCTTTGTTCATTTTCTTTCATTTTCATGCACTTTTACTTTGATGCAAGAGTAAAATGCATTGTATTCCATTGCCAAATCGTTGGCCTTCACCGCATGTAAGACAGGGTCAAGGTTATGATTGTCAAAAGCGATCTGTGATAAGGTGGCCAAAGTAGCAGGCATCGTCATCTTGTTTACATTGTCAAACGGTAAAGTGTACCACAGACAGTGCAAAGTGCTTTGAGCCATCACTGCCAGCAGCTTTTTTCTACAGTGCACAGGGATGGTGTCCTTCATCAGACTACTTTCTGTTTGATCTTTGTTGTACCAAGTGGCAATTATTCTAACCCATTCAGTTCTATAGAGTCAAAGACCAATGGTATCATTCAGACATAAAGATGTTCCAATCCTTGGAATGGATGTTTGTAAAGATGAAAACTGGACCAAACCCTTTAGCAAATAAAATTATCTGTTGTGATGTGAAGAGACAAACATATTGGAGTAACTTGGAGTCTTGTGTGCACACAGACGCACTCCCCAAACATTCATTCTGTTCCAGCCTTCGGTTTCATCTCATCACTATTTCTGTCATGTCTTGTGAATTAATAAGCTTGGATTGTTTTACCATGAAAAGATCTATGGATTTATATGCTCTTTCATTATGTCTTCTTGTCCCAAGGACAAAAACAATTTATGGCATTGCTATGCACAGGTTCATGTCTGGCTGCATAGTATATCAGGATCCAGGGTAAAGAAGAAATCTTTGTGAGATTATATTCTGTGAATTTTGCTATATGTCAGTCTGTCCTTACACATAGTGCTTTACTTGGATGTGTCTGCGAGCTATCGGACATTTTAGAAATCCATGTAGGCAATGTGGCCGTCAGCGCAATGGTGTTTTTTTCATCAGAGTGATGGTGTATTTTATTGTTTTGTTTCTTCTTCTTGGTTGAAGTCAGGAGTTAACTGTTCAGAGTAATTACAACAACAAAAAAGTGGTGTGGATTTTGATTTTTTCCTTTTTTTTTTTTTTTTTTTTAATAATGATGATGTAAAAGTCAGTTTTTTTTAAAACTTTTTTTTTTTTTTTTTTTTAACGCACGAGGTAAAACAGAGTTTTCAGAGAGTGGGAAAAAAAAAAAAAAACAGTACTGAAATGGAGTCTGAGAAGAAGTTGGGTCCATTCTTCTGTTGCAGACATTTCACATCATGCTAGCACTGAGCTGACTCACATTATGTCTTCATCATTCTTATCTATGTAAAGGCCACAAGTCGGATTGTCTGTCAGATCAGACTTTTCTGTTGCATTGGAGGTTTTGCGAGGGAAGAAAATCCAAGAGAGACCAAGCCAGTATTAATCCAAGTAGTTAACCCAATATTTTGTCCCTATAACTACAAAGCTTGAACCTTTCCTGCTTCTTGGATACCCTAGTACCTATACTTTTTTTTCCACAGAGTTGACCATGTGTTTTTTACCAGTTATCCACAGATGTTGCGGGTTGTGCATGATCCATGCTTGCCAGAGTCCTTAAGCATTTGTACTTTATTCCAGACAGTGCGGATCCATACTAGAACCGTACACAATGGGCTGCGGTATCCGATTACTGCTGTTTCAAGAACAGATCTACCAGGACCTATGGTTCATCAGAAGTGTATAGTTCAAATGAAGTTGATTGCTTCTCTCCTTTGGATGCACAGACCATAATCTTTGCCGCCATAGAAGGAAATGTGGGTTTGCAAGATAACGAAGTTTCGTTAGAATAGTTATAATGGTTCCACAGATACAAAGACTTTTTGTTTGTATGTCCGGGTAGATGAGGACACCCAGCGTCTGGACTATGTTGTCAAGAGGGACATCTGGTGAAGGTCATAATTGTACCAATAGGATTTCTGCGCGTTCTCTCCCTTTAAATAGGTAAACGGCCATTAACCCAAGTAGGGTCCTCTTATTTTTCCTTCTAAAGTTCTTTGTGTCTGTGGAGGATCACTGGGGCATGAGACTGAAAGAAATTCACTTGGGTTCTTCTTCCGGTCCCGTTGATGGTGTGCCAAGGCTTTGGTCTCTATCACTGTTTTCCCAGTCTGTTCTGCAATATTGTTAGTGCAGCATTATTTATTTTTGTATCTGCCACGCTGTCTCTCTCCTTCATCAGTTCCCTGGAAGTTGTTTTAGCAAGGACACCAACATAGGTTTTTTTTTTTTGTTTGCTTGCTGCTTTTTTTTTTTTGTTTTTGTAGGGAAAACCGATTCTAATGAAACCTCCATGTGGTCCAGTCTGCTAATGTTGGTGTTGACAGGCTTGCTCATTGGTGACATGAACAGTGTACACTGAATGTCTAAACAGCATAATCCAACTCGTCATCCAACTCGTCTTCATGTCCCTAAAACTCCATGAGGAGTCATTTTGGCGCCGCACTGAAAAAGAGTTCATCAGATTCCTCGGTTTCTGTTGGTTGTGTGGCTAATGCTTGGGTTTCTGCAAATACTTTCTCTGTCCATTCTGCAAAGGTATCAGTCAGTCATCTTTTCCTGCCTTCACCACCATCTCTCTCCTTCAACAGTTCCCTTGAGGACTGAACTAGCAAACCTTTGGACCTTGTTACACAGCCATAGTAATAATTTTTTTTTTAAATTGATGTCAGTAAATCTGCATATAGTCCCATGTACTGCTGTATGATGATGATGTGCTTGTTCATCAGAAAGATGGTCAGAATATTTGAAGGATTTTTTCTTATGTTCTCTGAAGTCTTTGGGCAAGATATGATTTCCATGGTGTGGATTGTTCATTGCAGATCTGCTATGGTCCATGTCTCGCATGCGCACAGGAAGGTCAGACATGCCAGAGCACAGGAGCATGATCTTGAGTTTCATGGAGTTTGTGTTCTCCCACTCTGGTTTTAGTGTGGACAATGTTGAAACTGTCTTTGCTGCCCTTCCGAGGATTTCTGTTCTGGATCCCTCATGGCTAATGACGGATCCAGGAGAGTGATAACAGCATCGTTGGCATCCGAGTCTGGTCTTCTTCTTCTCTCCCTTTCCTAGACAGTGCTAAACCAGCCAGGATGCCAGTATTCTCTCATTGAATATCGTATCCCAACCGCATGAATCCTCCAAAGGTCCCCTCATTGTCTCCCATTTACAATCAGGAGAGCATTTGTCCGACCCATGTCTGTGTATTTCCTCTTTTGGAATGATTTGGCAAAGCCCCAGTTCAGGAGTATGTAGCTCTACACTTCTTGGTTTTTACCTGGTCAGTTCTTCTCATAACTGGAGTGAAGAAGCTCCATGGTGCATTCCATGTCATGGGCCACTCACAATGAAACATGTTCTATTAAAGTGTTGGCACTTGCATGGTGTGAGACTCAAACATTTTACAGATTTCATGAAAACCTTGTTCAGAGACGTTCTGCCTGACGCGATCTTCGAGTTCTTGAAAGAGATTAACATTTTTCATTGGATCTGAGATTTTACAGTGGAAAGATTTTTAACAAAAACTTCGGGTGGGTTTTTTGATGTATTTTAAAGAATTGTGTGAATGAATGACTTGTGAGTTGATTTTAACATGGTGACAGCCCTGATGTGGCCCTTTGTGGTCGGCTGGGCTATAAGCAATATCATCGCATCTGTCTTCTCAGGGTCTCAGTTTTCTTCTTGTTTTTAATGTTTCTAGAACTTGCAGGCCTTGACATAATGTTCTTGTCTAATCAGCAGCAGCGTAGTGGTGTTGCAAGTGATTAAGAAAATGTCAAACATTTGTTTATCAACTACTTGTTTTTTTTGTCTGCCCGTTTTTAGATTGAATCATAGTAGCAGATTCGTCAAATTTTGCTTTGACAGAAGATCACTGGCCAGTTCATTTCACAACACTTGTAACGATCTGTTGTCTTGTGCAGTGTTTGTCAGTGCTTGTAGTCCAAGTCATTGTGTGTGCATGATATGTGTCTTGCTGTGAGGGCACAAGTTGTGGCACCAGAAGATCAGAAAAAATCCACAGGAGTTTATGATGTTCACCTGACTGTGGTCCTCTCTTGATCTTCCCAGTTACTGCTGGACCCGTCAGTTACAAATCATGTCAGTGACTTTTACCTGCTGATCACACCACCTGATCTCCTTGTACGTGTAGCAAATTGTTGCTGATCCCACGTCCAAGAATGTAATGAATGAGAAATGGGTGTTACAAAACATTTGTCCCTCAACAGTCCAGTTATGGGAAAGTTGTACCAAACCTTAATCTGGCCAAAATCACTCCATGAATAAAATCAGCGGAGCTCAACTAAGCCTTTTGTAAATGAGAATGGCAGATTTTTCTGCCCCTGCCACTGCATATAGTTTTGCTACCTAAGGTATGATCTGCCGGTGCTGCCAAAGACAGTCAGCCTGCAAAGCCATCTAAGTTTTGCTGCCTACAGTATAATCTGCTACTGCTGCCAAAGGCAGTCAGCCTGTAGAGCTGTCTAAGTCAGTGACTATTGAATCATTAGGTAAGGTTTCTGGTTGAATGTGAAGACTTGTATGCCCGTGCCTCGTCGTATGATTTTTTTTTTTTTCTGCTTCATACTGAATGAGTGAGAAAAAAAGTTTGTAACCTCTGATGTCGTCCTTGTATATACGATCTGTCTGAGTGTGTGTGTGTGTGTGTGCGCGCGCGCGCAAGGAGAGTTTTCCTCTGCGTTCTTCTACAGTCTTACAGGGCTTCATCATTGCAATAGTGAGCATGTGCAAGTGGGGTAGTATGTAATGACTGGACTGTGGGAATCGTGCGCAGGACAAACATGGGAGAGAGAAAAACCCCCCAGCTTACTTCAATGGTTTTGTAGGTATACATGAGAAAAATTAATTGGACATTTTTGGCTTTACACTAGCGTAGAATGGGACTAATGAAGACTCCCTTTGCTTTGACTTGGTTTGAGAGTCCGCTGTCCACCAGTTGCTCTTAGGGTCTTTGTGTGACTGAAGTGAAATGCCAAATTTTGTCAGTCCTCTGTCAGTGTAGAAAACATTGTTCCTGATTGAATACTTAGTATCATTCTTTGAATATAGCTCACACCCACTCGTTCCTTTTCCAAAGGAAGTGCGATATCCTAATATTTGAGAACAACTACGCCTTGGGCTGGATGTGAGGAATCCTAGCTCCCCCTCTCAAACCACATTAGTATTGCACATATTTAAAACTTTGTCAGGTACATTGTGCTAAAAAATGGAAGCACAGTAAGTTAATTCCATTTCATAGATTGGTACCAGTCATCATTGTTCAGCTGACCAAACTTTTGGATCGTCTGGAGAGAAAGACATGGCTGTACAATTTTGTGTTGCTCCACGGTTTCAGTTTAAACAGTGTGTTGGAGTTCTTGATTGTACAAACTGATTTTAGTGCTTCCCTTTGTCCTTTATTTGTTTGGTAGCTACAGAATTTATGCAGGTGCATGAAAAGCACTGCTTGTCCTTTTTTGTTTCCAGAGAATTTCTTTTACTGTGACATTGTTGTTCTCCTGTGAAATGTGTTGTTCTAACCCAGGGCATATAGTGTGCTGTGGCATGTCTGCATGAGAAAAGTTTAGTTTATATTCATGATGTCAGGACAGTGCAAGTGATTTAAAACACTGATGTGGATATGCAGTCTGTGTGGTCATTGAGTGGAAAAAAGTTAGGAGTAGGGTTCCCTTTGGAAGGAAAGACAAATTGGATAGGGGTGATGGAGAGTGTAGCAGCTCATTTGAAATTTTGAGTAAATATTATGTATGCCGAAATCACTTGGCATGAGAGTCTCATGATCTCATAATCTATAACAATTTGATCAATGATCAGAAAAGATGATGGCCTAAATGGTACTGTTACCCAATGAAATGGACGCAAACAGCAGAGAATTGGCAGTAGAAGTTTTAAAAAGGAGTGCCTTCTTGGGAAATGTGAAAGATTGACCGCAAGGCTTGGCGGACGTTCAACTATATGTTGAGAAATATCCTGGAAGTATGATCATGTCAGTGTACCTGAACAGAAAGTGGCAGAGTTAGGCCAAAGACATGTCCAGAGGCTTGTTCTGTGGATTATACAGAGAGGCGAGCGTTACGATAGCACCATGGCTTGCAGGCTGGCAGCTTGAAAAAACAATTGAAAATGCTTGTAGTATTCATCGTCTTGCCCTATGCTTGTTGCATGCATCATCTTGCCTGAATCATGCCAACATCCAAGATCGTGATGAATCAGATCGGATTGGCCAAATCTATTATAAACACTGCAGTAGCCTTTTTATAGCAGCTGGGGGGCGAGGGGGAGGGGGTCAGATAGGGGTTGTCAATCCTAGATTCTCCTGTGACCCAACCCTTTCCCCAGCACAGTTTTTGTTTTCATTCCACTTCATATTAAAGAAGAAAAAGTTCAAATGAGCCAAACTATAACTTGAATGTCTCCAGCGAAAGTGATGTTGCTGCCTTGTCCCCTTGCGCTCTGTGGTATGTTGAGGTGGCATTTTGATCATGGAAGCAACATGTCGATTTCTGCTTTTAAAATGGGAAAGCAGCCAAAAAAAAATAACATGAGGTTCAACTTAGTGAGCAAATGCAGGGTCCATATTATGTGAAATATCGTGAAAAAAGGCGCCGACATGTCAATTTCTACTTTTAAAATGGGAAAGTAGCCATAAAAAATAACATGAAGTTCAACTTTGTGAGCAAATGCGGGGTCCATATTATGTGAAATACCCTGAAAAAAGCATAAATGTTATGATTTTTTTTCTCAAGGTGAATGGGTAGATTGAAATCATCACCTACCTGTTCAGCCTGCATTGTGAAGTTCTGTCCAGTGAAATATTCATTGCTTCTGACTGGAAAATGTGAGGTATATTAATGCCGTAGAACAGCAGTTTGTCACTGAATGTCAGTCGGCCAACACAGCACGTCTTACACATCGTTGAGTAATAAAGTCTTCAGTGTATGCTGTGGGCTGTTAGCTAGCATGTCTGGGCAGTTGGCTGCGAACTGAGGACATGCACTGTCTTTGCTGTGAGTAGCTGGTCAGTTCGGTGTTTTCATCCCTGGCCAGTTTTTCTTTGTGCCTACGATGGCTCCAGATCTTTTTTTCCTTTTGGTACGTGTGCAAGTCCAGTGCTTTTTGCTTGTATAGTGCATTGATTAGTTATTGGAGGATAACAATATCTTTTTCATGTCTATATCTGTGTGCATGTACATTTGGCTCTTCGGGTTTTTTTTTTTTTTTTTTTTTTTTTTTTTTTTTGCTTGCTGTCTTTTGGGTTTCAGGATCATCCTTACAGTGCTAACTAAATGTTTGAATCAAAATGTTACCTGATGAATGTGAATAGAAGTGAGTCTGTTTGTTCACAAAGGGTTATGTAGACCAGGACTGCAGTGGCTGAAGTTCATTTATACATGGTTGAATTTGAAAAGGTCATGGGAGTGGATTGGGGTGGCACATATTTTGTTGAAGGGGCTTTTGTATGTTTTGTTTTAAATTGATCTCATAGTCTTTTGGTTTTGTTGTGTTTTGTTTTGATTTTTTCAGTTCATGACATTCTCTGAACAAAACTGTTTCTTGTTTATTGTATAGATGTTTTCAGTGTTTCGTTTTGTTTAAAAACGAAGCAGCACATCATGTGACACGAAAGAGTGTTTATTAAATGAATGTCTTTTAGTTAATCAAAAGCGTATAATTCAAGCAGATAGTTGATTAAAATATCATCTTGAAAGGTATGGCATCATGCATTTTTGTTCTGTTTCTCTCTCTCTCTCTCTCTCTCTCTCTCTCTCTCTCTCTCTCCCTCCCGTTGCACAGTCCCCACACTCTTGTACAAATACTGATTATCTCCCCTACCTTGCAAGTTGAAGATAATTGCTATTCATGTATAAAGGCAAAATTACAAGCAGCAACTTAAGAACACACACTCACACGCACACACACACACACACACACGCACGCGCGCCGCGCGCGCGCACGCACACAACACACACGCGCACATGCACGCACATACACACACACATACACGCACCAGTGGGCTTATCATATTTACAATGTAACGGACAGCAAAACTTCCCATAAAGAAAATGACAACAAATTAAAACAACATGACCATAATAATCATCAGTAGTAGAAATAAACCATCAGGGTGCTGGCTGCTACACATGCTTCTCCATTGTGATCCATTATCCTCTGTAAGGCTGTCATGGATCAACAGATCCTTCACATCATCTCATAGCTTGCCAACCCCCCACCCCCCTCCCCAAAATCTAATTGCCCCATTTCAATTCTCATTCATGAAATTTCCATGTTCCATGAAAAAGTGTCGAATTTTCGCAGTTTTTGTTGGAAAACAAATTGTTGGGTGTATGGTCATTTTTTGGAAAAGGCTCATAGAGCACTAAAGAATGCAAACAACCCAAAGATGTCTGCCTGCTGGTGTTGATGATCGTAAATGTGGAGTAAACAATATTTGTCCTCTTTGAGCCCGCTACTGATTAGTGGAAGGTGTAAGAAGCAAAAATCTTTTCAGTTCAAACCTAAGCTGCCCTTAATTCCTTGGCTCCAAAGTTTTTTCAGACTTCCATGTGACACACATGCAAAGAGGCTCGTGGACTTGAAACGTCTATAACCACAAAGAAAAGCAGAATCTGGCTTTGCCTCGCACTCTCTTATGTGCTGCTGTGGTTGCAGTTCTCAGAAAAAAAACCTTGGCGGTAATTTAACCATATCAATTATCTGACTTCACAGCCTGATGACTCAACATGAACAGATGTTAGAAAAGTAGTTACAGACTCAGAATCAAAAACTTACTTGAGTCTGTAACTACTTCTCTAATGTCGAATCCAGAAACCTATATTCTTATGAACAGATGTGCCTGATGACTCAACATGAACAGATGTGCCTGATGACTTGACTTGAACAGATGTGCCTGATGATTTGACTTGAAGATGTGCCTGATGATTTGACCTGAACAGATGTGCCTGATGATTTGACCTGAACAGATGTGCCTGATAATTTGACCTGAACAGATGTGCCTGATGACTTGACATGAACAGATGTGCCTGATGACTTGACATTAGCAGAGGTGCCTGATGACTTGACCTGAACAGATGTGCCTGATGACTCGACATTAACAGAGGTGCCTGATGATTTGACATGAACAGAGGTGCCTGATGACTCGACATGAACAGAGGTGCCTGATGATTTGACATGAACAGATGTGCCTGATGACTCGACATGAACAGATGTGCCTGATGACTCGACATGAACAGATGTGCCTGATGACTCGACATGAACAGATGTGCCTGATGATTTGACATGAACAGATGTGCCCGATGGCTTGACATCAACAGATGTGCCTGATGACTTGACCTGAACAGATGTGCCTGATGACTCGACATTAACAGAGGTGCCTGATGACTTGACATCAACTGATGTGCCTGATGATATGACATGAACAGATGTGCCTGATGATTTGATATGAACAGATGTGCCTGATGACTCGACATGAGCATGACATGACATGAACAGATGTGCCTGATGACTGGACATGAACAGATGAACCTGATGACATGACATGAACAGATGTGCCTGATAACTTCTCAAGAACAAATGGTGACACTATGGACCAATTTACTATCTCCTCATGCAAACTGTGTTATCAGCTAGCTAGACAAGAATCCTAGAGTCACTGTCGTGGAAATGAGGAAAACATAACTCTCCCTAGGCATTTTGCTATGAAGTGAATGAGCCGACAAGCAGCAACCGTGTGTCCCTGCAAGAGCAAAAATCAGTTGAAGTACCCGCTTGTGGTATCTTTGAATATCTGAAGAGATTAACTTTTTTCATCTGATCTAAGATTTTACAAAAAAGATCTTCAAGGCAGTTTCCAGAGTGGTTTTAGAAGGTGTATTTTAAAGATGTGTGAATGGTGGGGTTTTTTTTGTTTTTGTTTTTGTTTGTTTTTGACTTGTGAGCTGACTTCGACATGGTGACAGCCCTGATGTGGCCCTTTGCGGTTGGCTGGGCAATAAGCAACATTACCTTACCTTACCTCATGTAGATCTATATCAGCATGGAATGTAATGTGTGTGCATGGGCTATAGCTATGCGGATACAAATCAACAAGTTGGACCACCTGTAAATGAGATGACTTGCCATGACAACACAGAGATGTGGAGAATGTGACAGAGTCCTTCATTCCCTCCGTGAAAGAGCACGGATTTGAGCATGCCATACACCGCAATAAGATGGATTTGTGAACTTTACAGGAAAAAGATGTTGACTGTAAACAAGAGGTGACTGAAACAAGGTCTGCCATATTACTGAAATCAAGCCCAACTAAATTAGATATGTGACTGATTTGTATGTGTATCAAAATAAGTATTACTTCGCTCTGTGTGATTCTTTCTCTCAGAGCTACAAGCACTTCTAAGAGTACGAGCTAAAAAACTTATCCCTGAACCACTATTGAGTATTTTAACAATCCCAATAAATAAAAATTTCTTTTGGTGACTAGTACCAGAAAGTTGCTCCTTCCATCACCAACAAGACAGAGGGTGAAGGTGAAATTTTAACATAACTCTATTTGAGAAAATATTCCAAGTCCTTCCCCTAGAGGACACACCGACCCACTCCCAACTCTCATCACACTGTGTTTTACATGTTTATTTGTAATACTTTCTATATACACAATAGGAAACAGACAAATGACTCGGGAATAACTCAAGGACACCCAAAATCGCTGCTGAGCTTGAAGTCAAGAGAGTGGGGGACTCTTGCACAGTTTGGGTCTTTCCTGAAATACCTGGCAGCGCCAAGGAAACCAGCCAGCTTGGAGTGAACGGCGCGCACATGTGTGATGGCTGACCGGGACTGCGTCCTGTCTGTCTGGATGTTTGTCTTCAGCTGGCGCTGCAGAGGATGCTGTTGAAAATGGTGTCGCTGACTGATCACCACAGTTCGCTGATGAATGTCGCGGGCTGGGAGATTCGTGTGATTGTCTCTGCCCTGACTGGCTCCTGTCCAGGGTTGTGTGTGTGCTATGGATCCAGTGAGAAGACTGGAACCACACAGTTGAGACATCCTGATGGATGTCTTTGGCAGAGGCGCCTTCAAATCACCTGACCAACAAAGCCTGCAGGTGTCTGTATCTCCTGGGCCTTGTTGACACTGAGAGAGAAAGCACAGAATACACCCCAGTCATGGTCTCAGACGGAAATGGAACTCCATAGCATCAACCACATTATGCTCATTGATCAAAGTCTCATTTCTGTGGTCATTCATGCCCCGCTATCATGGCTGCCTCACTTTTTACTTTCTCTCCACATCCCTGCTTGTGGTATCATTGTGTCGTAGTCATTGGTATCTGCTGCAACTTCACTGGGACTGTCGCTGGATGGATGTCGTGGTGCCATATCTGGAGGAGGAGGTTCACTCATACCAGCTCCATGACAAACCAATTGCTGACAACAACACGGGATTCTAGTGATGTCCTATGAAAGCTGGTTCTGAACAGGCACCGCAGAACTCCACTTATGTGACTCGGCTTCAAGTGCAGAATCGTCTGTGGAGACTTGCCTCATGACGGCATGGTAATGACTGCTCCTTGCGGACAGCGGTTTTGGGGCTGCGACAGGAGAATTCCAGATGTGGCTATGCACGTGCGGAGCGGGGATAACGCCACTGACAGAACTCGGAAAAATGATGTCCCTGGGAGCCTTGTTCACCTCAAACTCTTATACTGAGCTTCATCTTACAAACCTTTTACTAACCCCTGAACTGAGCACATAGTTCGAGGTCTGCCTCGAGCTAGCTGCATTCCTCAACATAAAGACAACCACAGAACCCGCGTTGTTCTGTGAGCTAGTCACAGCCTGCGTCTGAAAACACCCAGACACCAGCAACACGCGACAGCAAGTGTTGAACAACACGCAGACACATCCCTCCCTGCCTCTCCCACTCGCCCCCATCCCCAACCCCACCTTCATCCCTCACTCCCTTTTTTTTTTTTTTTTGCCACCTTCCCCCCCCCCCCCCCCCCCCCCCCCCCCCCTCTTCAGACAGGTTGCCCGAAAGGTGAATTCCGTCCCTTGAATGAAACGGAGAATGGAGAAAAGACTGCAGTCTCACAGGCAGGAAGCAGTTTCACAACAGAGAGCAGAAAGTGCAATGCTTCACATACCTCATCAGGAACAGATTCTGCCAGCAATGTTAAGAACGAAGAATTGAAGTATCTGTCAGAGAAAAGCCCCCCCCCCCCCCCCCCCCCCCCCACCCCCTTCCCCGTGGTTGCTTGGTTGTGCAGTTTGCAGGGGGGGGGGGGGGGGGGGGGGGGGGGGGGGCATGGATTTTGGACAGCGCCATCTGAATCGATTGTTGGTCGACAACGAAGTAAATTTAACCACAGGATTACACAATGAAAAAAAAAATCACGAAAACAGGATGGACTCTTGGTTGGATTTTTCGAGCAGTGTCCGTGCAGTGTTCGATGATATACCCCCCCCCCTCTCCTCCCCCACCTCCTTCCGAACCACCATCTCCGCGACTCCCGGAATGCGTCGCCCCGTCGGCCTATTCATTACTTTCGATAAGTGTACACCATAAAACTGAATTTAACCTCAGACTAGGTGTCTGGTTTGCTTACTCTACAGCCTAGGAGTAGATAGTGCTGTCATGCAAAGGCTGATAGGTCAATCCGCTGCTTGCCCCCAAAGGATGGTCGTGACACTGACGGTATTCATGCATGAGCTGCCTGACCTATCGATTCCAGGCTCATGCATTCATGTACGGGCACTCGAGCATTCAAATGACGGCAATGTCTCTGTTTTGATGCCCAAATGGAAAAAGAAATTATGGCCGAAAATTCTCAGACACACACACACACACACACACACACATATATATATATAGATAGATATGGAGAGAGAGACACACACACACGCATATATGTACATGCTAGCGCGCGTACACACACACACACACACGCGCGCGCGCGCGTGCGCGCACACACACACACATCATTATCCCAAGGAAGATGGAAAGGCGAATACACACGCGTGCGCGCGCGCGCACACACACACACACACACACACACACACATTCACACACACACATACATTACCGTAACCTCAACGAAGAGGGGGGAGGGAGTTGAGGGTTGAAAGATAAGGAGGTACAATGACACACTGTCCAACAGCTCAAACCTGTCCTCCACCTCCTCAGTCAGTCAACAGTGGGACAATACGTTTCCACCCTCATGAAATATTGCCGGGCCGCCAATGGCCCAGCACGTGTTGACAGAACAGGCGATAAGCCATTGTGCAAGCCCTCGGCCTATACTGCTCATCGCACGTCAAGGACTACCCAGTTGAAGCTTACTTTGTGTGTGTGTGTGTGTGTGTGAGTGTGAGCGTGTGTGTGTGTGTGTGTGTGTGACAGAGAGAGAGACAGAGTGGGTGGGTGGGTGGGTGAATGAATGAGTGTGTATGTGTGCGTGTGTGTGTGTGTGTGTGTGTGTAGTGTGTGTAGTATGTGTGTGTGTGTGTGTGCGCGCGCGCGCGCGTGTGTGTGTGTTTTGCGATTAACTTTATAAAGCTCTAAAGAAGAGACATGCTATTTTCCGAAGGTTTTCTTTTCTTTTTGTTTGTTTCGTTTTGTTTTGAAGTGCAGTCTGGTACTTCCTTTAATTTAATTCCTTAATTAACTGAAACGGTGTTTTCTGTTTTCCATACCGAGTTTGTTTATTCGTGAGACCATTTCAGTCCTAAAACAGCACACTCAGACAGCCTAATGGTTAAAATTATGTGCGTGATTAGTTCATTAGCTACGAGGGTAGACTGAAAAGTTCGTAGGCTGACAAGAAGGGCTTATCATACAGTAATTTTACTTGCCATGCATTAACTTCAACCTTTACTGATGCTAACTGCATGTTTTCTTTCCAGATGAACACATACTGGATACAGAACTGAGGACACAGAAAAGTGTACTAGAGACATTTGAAAAAATGGAGAAAATTTGGCACCGTGGTGTTATCAAATGTCTGCAGAAAAAGGGGTTCAGCCCAAAGGACATTCATGCTGACATGGTTGCTACATTAGGGGATGGTGCTCCTACTTTATCAACTGTGCAAAAGTGGGCAGCTGAATTCAAGAGGGGTAGGGAGAGCCTGAAGATGACCCCAGGTCCGGTCGTCCTGTCACAGCCACCACCCAAGAAAACGTTGACCGTGTTCACCACATGGTGATGGATGACAGACGTTTAACTGTTAACCACATTGCCAATGCTGTAGGCATCTCCCGTGAACGAGTTGAGAACATTTTGCACAACGAACTTTGCATGTCGAAGGTTTCCGCTCGGTGGGTGCCACGACTTCTGACGCCTGATCAAAAGCACACCAGGCTGGTCATGTCACCGGCGAACTTGGGACTTTTTGAAGCAGATCCAGCCAGTTTTCTTGACGTTTTTCCTCACCCAAGATGAATGTTGGGTTCACCACTTTGAGCCAGAGACCAAACGGCAGTCCATGCAGTGGAAACACTTGTCTTCTCCCCCACCAAAGAAGGCCAAGGTTGTGTCATCAGCAGGGAAGGTGATGGCATCAGTCGTCTGGGATCCAAAAGGCATTGTGCACATTGACTACCTTCAGAAAGGCCATACTATCAATGGAGAGTACTATGCCAACTTGCTGAGACGGCTGTGAGAGGCAATCAAGTCAAAACGGCGTGGAAGACTGACGAAGGGGGCCCTGTTTCACCAGCACAATGCTCCTGCACACAAGTCTGTGGTTGCAATGGCTGCTGTGCGCGACTGTGGCTTTGAACTGGTTGATCACCCTCCATATTCTCCTGATTTGGCACCGTCTGACTTTTTTCTGTTCCCCAACATGAAAAAACACTTGGCTGGGAAGCAGTTTCAGACTGGTGATGACGTCATATCTGCTGTTGACTTTTTGAGGGGTCAGGATGAGACCTTCTATACCAAGGGAATCCAAGCGCTGCAACATTGACGGAAAAAGTGTGTGGAGCGTAGAGGAGACTATGTTGAAAAATAAAACACATTTGGTCAAATTCGACCATTGCATCATGGTCAGCCTACGAACTTTTCAGCCTACCCTCGTATGTAAGCAGAGTATAATCACAATGCTTTCAGCCGACGATCTTGTGAAACACCACGCGATTTCTGTGAAGACGAGGACCAGGAATCTGGAGGCAATGCCAGAGACTGCTGGAAAGGGTTCCAACGAGATCCGGTCGCGGAGGAACGAAAGTGAACGTTTGAGGCTTAAAAAAAAATCCGCCCCCCCCCCCCCCCCCCCCAACTTAGAACAGGTGTTCGATAGCGATTAGGTAAGACATCAGTCTAAAAGGGTACGCCCACCCATCCAGAGGGCGGTGGTTCAAATCCTGGCAGCGTCGGGGGGGGGGGGGGGGGGGGGGGAAGGGGGGGGGGGGGAAGAAAAATTCTGATAAGCAGAAGGGCATGATGTCGGAGTGGAGGCCTAGATACAGCCTAGCTATCTTACAGTGTGAAAACAGTTCACATCTGGAGCTCTTATTGCGAGTGTGTGTGTGTGTGTGTGTGTGTTCAGTCTACTGTTGAGAAAATTACGGTTAGGTTCTATTCTTTCATGTTACATTTGCACAATAGCGCAGTAACTGTGTCTCCCTGGTTAACGTGCATTAAAAACATACTTGTACAATCTGGTTTTACTGTGTTTGGAGCAGTCAATCTTTTACAGATGTCAAAACATTATGTAGGAATGTCAAAAATAGTTTGCAATGCTCTTTTCGTCATGCGCGGCAACATGACATTGAAACTAGCAGTAAAACGTTTTTTTTTTTTCTACAAATTTTACAAATCTGATTTTAAGGAGGAGAAGAAAATTTCTTGCTTACCGGATGTTTATATTTACCCTCTTATCAAATTTAGATGTTCTAATCATAAATTGCCGATTAAAGTAGATCGTCAATTTGCTATTCCAAAAGAAGAAAGGGTTATGTAATAAATGTGACATGTCTGCAGTAGGTGATGAATTTCATTTTATCATGGAATGGTCATCATACGTTACTTTACGCAACACGTATTTGCCAAAAAATTTCTCTCCCCAAAATCTGTGTATAATTTTTGTCAAATGATGTCTGCTACTAGTCGAAAACAAATGCTTCTATTGTCAAAGTATATTAGATTATCTCAAGTGTTGTAAATTGTTGGTCTATGTCAGCATTGACTAGCAATTTATGTTTTTATTTTTTGGTTTGTTTGGTTTTCCTTTTCCTGTTATTGCTTTAAACACACCCTTCTTCCATACCTCAAAAGGGGCAAAAGGAATAAAGATTGTGGTGTATTGTAGTGTGTGTGTGTGTGTGTGTGTGTGTGTGTGTGTGTGTGTGTGTGTTCTTCTCTGAAGACCTTGTGCTGTCAAGCTCTCTCTCCACATTCTTCTCCCACTGACACGTGGCTAAGTCACAGACTTCCGGAAATGGTCCGCAATACGTCTGGCACAAAAACAGGTATACTGGGAATGGCCTGATTTACAGGCATCATGGCCTGACGCCCCACCGTGCCTTCCTCCAACCCGCCAGTAGTTCCAAAAACGAAAAATGCTGCCAGCATTCCCCTCGAATGGCGCCACAACCCAGTCACGACCGGGAATCCGCAACAGACGCTGAGTGAACAACAAGTGGAATTCCCTTGTGTCTGTGGAAGCTGTTTTTTTTTCCCCACTGAGCGCAGCAAAGAAATCCACAGAACACAAACAAAAACCAACCATCCAACCAACCAAAAAGCAAGCAAACAAACAAACAAACAAAAAAAAAAGGACTGTATTAAAATGAAACGTTAAGGAATAAACAGCAGCACACTGCACTGAGCAGTTGACTCTTCTCCGTTCAGGTCCCACCCTTCACATGTTGTCCCCTAGCTAGCATCTCTCCGCCCTGCTGCTCAGAGGTCGCGCAGTCTCTCAGAAAATGATACTGGTTTGATGAGCCCGAATGGTGAGATTGAAGTTGTGTTGGCCAAAGGATTCTGACATGGACATGTCTTCACCAGATCTTTGTTCGTACTGTCCTAAACGTTAAATGTTATCTGTTTTCGCCTGAAGAACACCCAAGAGGTAGAAATGCCTTGTGTCTTGTCCTGTGCTTTATTGTCTATCTCCTTGGCGGTAACTAACCCTCCTCTCTTTCTAAACTTTAAAAAAAAAAAAAAAAAAAAAAGATCCAGGGATACCAGATACTAGGCTTGGAAGGTACAGGGAATGGAGAAGGGGGGGGGGGGGGGGGTGTTAGAAATATTGTAGTTTAGATGCCCCTGTACAGAACCTGACTCGATAGCTTCTCTTTGTGAGACAGTTTTCTGACCGTTATGAAGGATGATGAATGGTGCGCTGACTCTGTGTGTGTTTACCAGTAAGACTACATACATGTCCACTCTCAGCCCCCGTTAGACGAGATACCCTATCGACAGTAAGAAGCCTGTTGAAATGTTCCGTTGAGCTTCTTTCCATCAACAAGTGTTCTTTGCTTACAACGTTAAATGTGCATACAGCCTGGAGAGAGAGAGAGAGAGAGAGAGAGAGAGAGAGAGAGAGAGAGAGAGAGTCAGTACAGCCATGAGTTAATCTGGCAATACATTGGTTTCAGTCAGTGTGTGTGTGTGTGTGTGTGAGAGAGAGAGAGAGAGAGAGAGAGAGAGAGAGAGAGAGAGAGAGAGAGAGTTTTCTCCAAATAAAGCGCGTGTTAGGACGTTTTCTACATGAATCTAAAAAGGGCAATGACAGAGAGAAGACACGAGAGAAAAACCCGTGTTTGAAAGCGAGACAATGTGTTTAGTAACCACGGGGGTGGTGGGGGGGGGGTGGGGGGCCTAAAACGGCCCACCGTTTGGACGGGCTTTAAACCCACGACCTCTCAGTCATCCGTCCCTGCCATGACGCGAACTGCTAAGCCAGCTACAGTATGGTTTTTGTCCCCTGGTCCCCAGCTAATCGTGCCCAGTATAGGTCACATGGGTGGGTCGACCAAGCACGTTCAAGTGCTCTGAAATATGCAAGTGGGCCTAATGGCAACAGCTCGGGCAAGACTCCTTGCCAATTGCAGAGAGGGGGGAGGGGGGGGGGGGTGGGGGGTGGGGGGGGGGACAGAAGGATGGGAGAGACAGGGGAGGTAAGAAAAAAAAAAGTGGGGGGGGGGGGGGGGGGAAGAAAGCGAGCCTCGGGAATGTGAATGCCTGTCGTTCGTGCATCAGAAGGAGTTACTATTTGGGAGGGGGGAGGGTGGGGGTGCGTTTGTAAGGTGGTAAAAATAGAACATATGTAATGTTTTCTTTCTTGACCTCTGGCTTTTACAGTCATTTGTTTGTTTGTTTGTTTTGTATATGGAAGAGGAGGTGGATTTCACATGAAAAGAAAGTATGTCTGAGACAAGTACATGTTCTTTCATATTCTTTCGTCTCTTACACACACACACACACACAGACAAAACACACAGAAAGGTCGGAAATACGATGCCCATATATATATATATATTGTGTGTGTGTGTGTGTGTTGCGTGTGTGAAACATACCGGAGTGAAAAGGAAGGGGGAAAGAGGGGGGCGCGCGCGCGCGCATGAATGTACGTGTGTGTGTGTGTGTGTGTGTGTGTGTGTGTAGGTGTGACAGTGTGTGCATGTGTGTGTGTGTCGTGTGTGTGTGTGTGAGAGAGAGAGAGAGAGAGAGAGAGAGAGAGAGAGAGAGAGAGAGAGAGATCAGACAGACAGACAGGCACAGACAGACACACGAACAGACACAGAGTTTGATGTAGAGTTTCGAAACCGGAGCATAGCTGCTGGGTACAGGATTATCCCGCCCCCTCCCCAGCCCCACCCTCTTCTAATCTCACTCATTCTCCACTCCCACTCAACCTTGATGTCTCTAGACGTTAAACCTCAAAATTCAAAGGACAGACTGTTGATAAACATTTTTAGTGGAAGAACGATTTTTCGTTGAAAAGTTCAAAAGGTGAAACAATAACATTTTCACTCTCTTTCTCCTCTCCAACGTGTGTACATTCCAGACAATTAAATGAGAATAAAACTGTCGAAGACAGTAGGCTTTCAATAACAAAATTCTTCTTTCCATAATGAAAAAACAAACGACGTCATTGCATCTTTAAACCTACGTCGAAAATACTGGACTTTTGAGGATAAAGTTCTTCTATCCCACGTTTAAGAACAAACGACTTTATTGTATGTTTTCGCCTAAGTATTTATTTTCAGCAGAAGACTGACCAGATCAACCAAGGCAAACTGGAACCAACTGGGCTTAGTACTCATCAGAGAAGAGAAACACGACCTTCATTCAGTTCCACACTTTCAGTGCCGCACAAACTATGGGCAGGACTCACGGGATGTGTGTGGTCAATGCACAAATATCTAAAGAATAAGCATATTATAGTAAAGAATGGAGAATGTAACCAAAGGACAACTGCGCTACATATCATATCAAACAATTGCAGTTATGCTCACAGTTTCTGGTGCGAACTAGAGAGAATGATAAGAGTAAAATATGAAAACCGTTTGAGAATCAATTTTATTTCAGAACTGGCATTGTTTGGTTACATCTCTGACTCACAGAGCGAAGCACCACTCGACATTCAAGGTCTGGTGTGGCCAACCAACCCTGATGAACAGTTCAATGACAAGCCTCCAACGTTGGCGGAAATCAAGAAGGTGGTCGACAAAGCCAGAGCCAAATCATCACCAGGGCCAAACGGAACACCTTACCAGCTGTACAAGAAATGTCCCAAGGTGCTGGAGTGGCTCCAAAGGCTGCTGCGATCAGCTTGGAGAAACCAGAAGAGCAGCGGCCCGTCGATGACGGCAGATGGTGTGTACATCCCCAAAGAGCAAAACTCAAGTGACATCAGCCAGTTCAGGCCAATATCACTACTGAACGTCGAAGGGAAAAATCTTCTCTGTCATGGCAGCAAGGCTGACCAAGTACCTCATGGAAAACAAGTACTGGATGTGTCAGTCCAGAAAGGTGGCATCCCAGGCGTGGCTGGCTGTGTAGAACACGCCACAATGATCTGGGACGCAATCCAAAGAGCAAAAACAGAAAAGAGAGACCTGGACATAGTGTGGCTTGATCTGGCAAACGCATATGGATCTGTACCCCATGAGATGATACAGCTGGCTCTTGAGATGTACCATGTGCCAAAGAACATCCGCGACATGCTCAAGAAGTACTTCAATGGCTTCTCAATGCGGTTCTCTTCCAAGGAGTACACAACAGATGGATCAACTTGGAAGTGGGCATTGCAATGGGCTGTGCAATTTCCCCAATACTGTTCGTGTTGGCAATGGAAGTCATCTTGAAAGCAGCAACAAGCAACGCAAGACAAACAGACCTTGGCGATGGATACAAGATGCCCCCTCTCAAGGCCTTCATGGATGACACTACATTGATTTCATCCAGAGAAGACGAGACATGTCATGTGCTGGAGAGGCTGGATGACATAGTTGCCTCATCCAGAATGAAGTTCAAGCCAAAGAAATCACGGAGTCTCTCACTGAGGAAGGAAAAGTGGCTGAATCTGTGGTCTTCAGTGTTGCCAACCAGGCCATTCCAACAGTTACAGAAGAGCCAGTCAAGAGCCTTGGAAGATGGTATGATGATACACTGAAAGACACACAAAGAGCAAAAAAAAAAAAAAACAAACAGATGTCGGAAGAAGGCTTGGAGACCATTGACCAGTGTGGGCTCCCTGCAAATACAAGGTCTGGTGTCTGCAGTTCATGCTGATACAAAGCTCCTATGGCCTCTGATGATATACGACATCTGCACCAGCATAGTGGAGGCAATGGAATCCAAAATCAACAAGTTCACAAGGAAATGGCTTGGTGTCCCACCCTGTCTGACTGACATAGCGCTGTACTGTCGCCAAGCAAAGCTGAAACTACCACTGAAATCCATCCTGGAGGAATACAAAGCAGGGAAGATCAGACTTCAAAGCATGCTGGAGACTCAGGAGACAAGGTGGGTAGAAGCAATCAAGCCCCAGCTGAAGACAGGCAGAAAATGGAAAGTTCAAGAGGCGATGGATTCTGCAAAAGAAAGTCTCAAGATCAGAGAAATAACAGGACACACACAGACCAACAGACAAGACTGGGGGTGACCAAAACTGAATGGTGGTCAAAGGCCAAGGAAAAGCCAAAAGAGACATGATGATTCAGGAGATGAAAAAAGAAGAAGACCAAAAAAGACTCAAAAAGCAGTCCAGCAGAGCCAGCAAGGGCAATGGACAACGTGGGAGAATGCACTCCAAAAAAGTCTCACTTGGAATGACATTTGGCACATGGCCCCTCTCAGGATCAGCTTCATTCTCAGATCTGCATATGACCTTCTGCCCTCAAATGCAAACCTGGTGAAGTGGGGAAAAACAGACGATCCTTCATGCCCCCTCTGCCATGAAAAACAAACAGTGGAGCATGTCCTAAACTCATGTAAAGTAGCCCTGGCTCAAGGAAGGTACACATGGAGGCACAACCAAGTGCTCAAAGAGATTGTACAAGTAGTCTGGCTAGTACCAACACCACAAAAGGGAAAATCAGGACTCCAAAAGCACCCGCAACATTCTTCACGGCAGGAGGCAGCGAATCATGGCCAAGAACAACAGTGCCACTCGGAACATGCAGGCAGAGTCTGCTGGACGGGCAGATGACTGGGAGTGCACTGCAGACCTCCCAGAATGGAAGAGTCACCCAGAGATTATCAGCAAGAGTGGCATGAGACCAGACATAGTAGTCCACTCTCAGTCAAACCAAGCAGCTGATCATGATCGAGCTCACGGTGCCATATGAGAACAGATAGGAAGCAGCTCAAATCTACAAGACTGAAAAGTATGCTGATCTGGCAAACAGCCTGAGGAGAGAAGGCTATCAGGTCAAAGTCCTCACTGCAAAAATTGGAGCTAGGGGGTTTGTAGGAACGTCTGCATACAGCCTCATGAAACAGCTCTCAGTTGCAGGGAGGGAAAAAAACATAGCCCTGAAAGCAATGGCAGAAGCAGCAGAGAGGTGTTCAAGCTGGATCTGGTCAAGGAGGAACAAAAGTGAACTTCATAAGGCTTAACTTTCCTACAAATATCAGGTGTCCCAATGGCTCAGTGGTTAGTGCGCGAGTCATCAAGTGGAAAATGAGCATGTCCAGAGGATCATGGGTTCGAATTCCAGCCATGGCTCGTCCCAGATGGGGGAAAAAAGGGCAGCAGAGGGACATCCGGAGTCATGAACCGGGTGTGCCCCCCCCCCCCCCCCCCCCCCCTTCAGTGTCAGGAGATAAGGGCCGAAACACTTGCTTGAAGGGGGCTTCTCTTCTGAGGACTCTCTGCTGCCATGCTCTCCACGAGTTTCTTTCTACTAATGAAGAAATAAAAACAGACGAAGGTTTGACCAAATTATCTTATTTGCTGAATATGTTGTATATAAATGCAAAATCAGTAAGATAAAAACTAATCTCAAACACTTTGTAAATGAGCTGAAGAGCAAACATAAAATCGAAAAACATTGCACGGAAAGGTCAGATTACTATACAAACATGTACAGAATTGGAGAATGGTAACCTCTCAATGTGTTGATAGAATGCATTGTACCTCTAGTTAATGGACTGACTGTTTTTGCCTTTGTTGTCAATATGTAGTTGTACATCCCGGTGCCAATTAAAAAAAAAAAAAAAAACGACTATGGGCAGTTCTCATTCTTCCTAAACACCACCATCAAGGCCTGGAATGCGCCGCCATTGGAGATCGCGGACTGTGCACGTTCTTGCTAACTTCCGTTCAAGTGACGGCAATATCCATACTCGCCCCATATTTCTGTCTGCCTCTTCACTGTCGCCGAGTCCGGGTGACTGGCGTTATTTGCGACGTGTGGGTAAGGGAGGGCGGGGGCGGTAAGTGGGGGGAAGAAGAGGCGAAGGGGGGGGGGGGGGGGGGGGGGGGGGAGGGGCTCAAGTGACCTACTGCTAGTGGGTGGCCTGCTCTTTAATGTCCTCCGGAAGCTGTTCACGGTCTCAGAATGCGCAGTGTCGTCACTGACAAAGTTCTATTCTGCAGTGGCACGATCGGAAAGAAAAGAAAAAAAAAAAAAAAAAAAAAAAGAGAAAAAAAAAAGAAAAAAAAAAAAAACGAAAATAGCTAAGCTGCCCCGTTTTGCAGGCTTGAATGGTAGAGTACCTACTGTTGTTTTTTTTCTATTATTGTAGACGATGTTATATGACACAAAATCATTGTCCTTCCTTAGCGCGGATCGGTGTGGCTAGCTTTCTGAGATGTCAAAAATGTGTCAAAAGATATGGCCGACATCAGCCCTTCAACCACCCTGAACAAGTTGTCTCCTTGCCGCGCGGGAGCGTTGGAAGGTTTAGCTCCGGGGGGGGGCGGGGGGGGGGGGGGATTTTGTATCCCTGTTGTGATAAAGTGCTCTGTATCTCTGTGCACTCGCTTCAGAATGCCACAGAGGGCACCATAGTCCAGGACCCGGCGAGAGAGCGACAGGTATGGTGTGCCTTGCGTTTACCGCCTGCAAGGCAAAGACGGAGGTGACCTCTGCAGAAAGCTTGGGGTGGCGTGCTGGGTTTGTTAGCAGCCTGGTCAAGCTGGTCTCTTTACTCCACCTGAAGCCATGGGATAATTGGATGACCAGGTAGGCGTTGTTGGACACGTGCTGCAAGATCGTGTCGTTGAGGAGGTGGTGGAAGGTAGTCTCTTATTTTTTTGTGTGTGTGTGTTCAATGTAGTATTTAGTAGTAGAGTAAAACTTCAGTCCGCAAGTGTCATCTCAGATTTCGGGTTTCCTCAGGTCCTGCTGCAGAGAGAGAGAGAGAGAGAGAGAGAGAGAGAGAGAGAGAGAGAGAGAGAGAGAGAGTCAAAATGGCGTTGATTTCTGCGCACAGCGGGCAGTCCTTTGCGAGAAGGTAGAACTGTGAGGCGACATTGTCATGAAGGTCGTTGATGTGGTGGTGGAAAAGCAGTGGTACAGGTACAGTCCCTTGAGGCACACTGTGTCCACCCTGCCTGTTGCCTGCCTGGTTCCTCCTAAACAACTCCATCAATCCATGCATCGGGCTTTTAACAGTAAAGCCGTCTTGAACTTTGTTTTTTGTTGTTGAAAACTTCTGATCCCTCACAGTACTTAAAAAAAAATCAACCTGAGGATTGTGGGTTCTAGACGGAAGAAGAAGAAGAAGAAGAAGAAGAAGAAGATGATGATGATGATGATGATGATGATGATGATGATGATGATGAAGAAGAAGAAGAAGAAGAAGAGAAGAAGAAAGAAAAAGAAAGTTAAAGGTGGGTAGGGTGGACGGGAGGACAGAAATCTCTCTCTCTCTCTCTCTCTCTCTCTCTCTCTCTCTCTCTCTCTCACACACACACACACACACACACACACACACACACACACACACACACACCTCTCTCTCCCTCTCTCTCTTCACACACACACACACACACACACACACACACACACACACACACACACACACACACACACACACTCACACACACGCACGCACGCACGCACACGCAGAGAGACACGCAGAGACGAGAGAGAGAGAGAGAGAGAGAGAGAGAGAGAGAGAGAGAGAGAGAGAATGAGCCGACTCCCACAGCGACTGTCTGGGGAAAGTTTCCAGTCAGAACAGTAACAAACAAACGCACGAGCAAGAGACCATACATTGACAAGACCAAACAAACAGCCCCCTTACCTGCCACCTGAGATGTTAGGACCACGGAGACACGAACCACCGCCCTGCTGTGCGCTTCAAAGCTGGGCGAGAGAGACTCCTAAGTCCCACAGAACTGGGGTATGCGCATGCAATCGAACCGCTTCCGAACAATAGTTACAGACACCACCACCCACCACCACCACATCCCTTCCCCCACCAAACTACCATCCGCCAGTATGTCGTAAGCTTGTAAAACGAAAGAAAAAATAAATAAATAAACGTCTCGGAGCTAACGTTTTCTTTTTCTTTTTTTTTACTTTTTCTTTTCTTTCTTTTTTTTTTCTTCACACAGACATTTTGAGCTCTCTTCACGCCCCACTGTCTCCAGCAGCAACTCGGCGTGTGTCATCACATTAAGGCAGTCAGTCAGGTGACGTCAGATTTCCGCGAGAGCTGCACGTGCACATTCTTGCACAGATGTCACCCCAGTCGGTGGGTGAAGGGGGGAGGGAGGGGAAGGGGGTGGTTGGGGCGGGGGGGGGGGGGGGGGGGGTAGCGCGGGGGGAAAAGACTGGAGGGGATGGAGGGAGAGGGGTATAAGACAGAGAAGAGTAAGCCAATAGTATATATATATATATATATATATATATATATATATATATATATATATATATATATATATATATATATATAGAGAATCTACAAGACGCTGGAAACGTTGATGTTCCGATTATAAAATAGCTGCACGTACGCGGCGACGAGATTGCACACACACACACACACACACACACACGCGCGCGCGCGCGCACGCACACACACACACACACACACACGCACGCACACACACACACACACACACACACACACACACACACACACACACATGCGCGCGCTTCCGAACACACACACACACACGCGCGCGCGCGCGCGCGCGCGTACGTAAGCACACGCCCGGCGCGCCTGCTGCGCCGAAGTTCCGATTCTTGTAATGAACCAGACGGCTATACTACTTATGGCACATCGGTAAAGAAGAACAAAATGGCGATACATGATTAGAGACCAACTCGAGACTAGATTGTTTAGATAGGGGCTGTTTTTCATCTCTGTCATTGATTTATGTATATTAAGCTATGTGTCCTGTTGCGTGATTCGCCTAATTCTGTAAACGGCCTTCCCATTGGTACCCGATCAAAGCGAGATTCAGTGTAGTCAGACAGAACAGACTGTTGCCAAATCAACATGGACAGCCAGACATTGAGATAGGACTCGGTGACCTCTGGAAAAGTTTGAGACTCGTTCAGACAACACCGCCCTTTCCTACTTTTTTTTACTGCATGTGTCGTCATATAGTACTACTTTTCTCTGCTTTTCACTGCATGTGTCGTTCACATAGTACTACTTTCCCCTGCTTTTCACTGCACGTGTCGTTCACATAGTACTTCTTTTCACTGTATGTGTCGTTCACGTGTCGTTCACATAGTACTGCTTTTCACTGCACGTGTCGTTCACATAGTACTACTTTCCCCTGCTTTTCACTGCACGTATGTTCACATGGTTATACCTTTCCCTGCTTTTCACTGCACCTGTCGTTCACATAGTACTACTTTTCCCTGCTTTTCACTGCATGTGTCGTTCACATAGTACTACTTTCCCCTGCTTTCACCTGCATGTGTCGTTCACATAGTACTACTTTCCCCTGTTTTTCACTGTGTGTCATTCACATAGCACTATTTTCCCCTGTTTTTCACTGTGTGTCGTTCACATAGCACTATTTTCCCCTGTTTTTTCACTGTGTGTCGTTCACATAGCACTATTTTCCCCCTGTTTTTCACTGCATAAGTCGTTCACATAGTACTAGTTTTTCCTTACTTTTTCACTGCACCTGTCATTCACATAGTACTACTTTCCCCTGCTTTTCACTGTACGTATCGTTCACATAGTACTACTTTTCCCTGCTTTTCACTGTATGTATCGTTCACATAGTACTACTTTCCCCTGCTTTTCACTGTATGTATCGTTCACATAGTACTACTTTTCCCCTGCTTTTCATTGTATGTATCGTTCACATAGTACTACTTTCCCCTGCTTTTCACTGTATGTATCGTTCACATTGTACTACTTTCCCCTGCTTTTCACTGTATGTATCGTTCACATAGTACTACTTTTCCCTGCTTTTCACTGCACGTATCGTTCACATTAGCACTACTTCCCCCTGCTTTTTCAATGCATGTGCCATTCACATAGTACTACTACTGCTTTTCATTCACATAGCTTTTACCTGCTTTTTCACTGCATGTGTCGTTCACATAGTACTATTCCCCCTGCTTTTCACTGCATGTGTCGTTCACATAGTACTACTGTTCCCTGCTTCTCACGACATGTGTCATTCACATAGTACTACTTTTCCCTGCTTTTCACTGCATGTGTCGTTCACATAGTACTACTACTGTTCCCTTCTTCTCACGACATGTGTCATTCACATAGTTCTTCTTTTACCTGCTCTGCTTTTCACTGCATGTGTTGTTCACATAGTACTACTGTTCCCTGCTTTTCACTGCACGTGTCGTTCACATAGTACTACTGTTCCCTGCTTCTCACGACATGTGTCATTCACATAGTACTACTTTTTACCTGCTTTTCACTGCATGTGACGTTCACATAGTACTACTTTCCCTGCTTTTCACTGCACGTGTCGTTCACATAGTACTACTGTTCCCTGCTTCTCACGACATGCGTCATTCACATAGTACTACTTTTACCTGCTTTTCACTGTACTTGTCGTTCACATAGTACTACTTTCCCCTGCTTTTCACTGCATGTGTCGTTCACACAGTACTCTTTTCCCCTGCTGTTTCTGCATGTGTCATTCATATAGTATAGTACTGCTGCTTTTCCTTACTGTTTCTGTACGCGTCATTCATATAGCACTACTTTTCCCCGCTGTTTCTGCATGTGTCGTTTATTCAGCACTACTTTTCCGCTTACTGTTTCTGCATGTGTCATTCATATAGTACTACTGCTGTTTTTTCTTACTGTTTCTGTACGCGTTATTTATATAGCACTACTTTTC
>JADBJO010001194.1:87500-90000 GCA_016801955.1 Conus betulinus
TATAGTTGATTGATAGCTAATTCAACGTGCAACTGTCCTTGTGACGTTGAATGTAGTGCTTTTTCATCACGAAGACGTTTAAATCATCGCTTACTTGGTGAAACATGGATGGTACACAATTCCAGATTAATGCTGCTTGCTCTACCCGTCCACCTAGAGCGCATGCAACAAACAATGAAAACTCCCGCTGAACAAAACAGAAATGAAGTTCTAAGCTTGCCCACATGCTGTATGTTGCAGCCCGATTTGCCCCAAGACCACATCTGTCCAAATGGAAAATAAATGGATTCGTCCATGCCCGCCCAATGTGTCCAAATAGCTCGGTGGACATATTGGGTCGCTTACGCCGCATACGCAATGGATCTCTCTCTCTCTCTCTCTCTCTCTCTCTCTCTCTCTCTCTCTCTCTCTCTCTCTCTCTCTCTCTCTCTCTCTCTCAGGTGTGTCATACGCGTACTTTGTTCTATGTTGGTCAGCCCTCCCCCCCCCCCCCCCCTCCCATCTTACATTAGATATGTCTCTGTCCCTATAAATAGATGATCAGTGACCCTCCCTTGTCTGGCTAGCAGCAAGACGCTCCTTTACCGGCGTTCCTCAGATGTTTTGTGTTCATTCAAGAAAACGTAATCCATACCAGTTGATGGTCTCCCATGTGCTCTTGAAAGAATGTTGAATTCAGTGTTGAACTAAATGACACTAACGTCATACAAAATCCAAGGTGGAGGAAAGCACACTGTCATTGTGTTGAGATTTTCAAAGATTTCCGACCAAACCCCCTGCCACCGAAATCCAAGGTAAGGCTGTATTTTGGCGTAATGCCCTTCACAGGTGAAAAGGGACAAACGAAGAGCTGAAACACAGACACAGAAACAACAAGAAAAGGCAAGTCATTGTTTCTCTTCCCCGTCTGGTCTGTTTTTATCAACGCCACCCAGCCTAGTCTACACCATGTTGAAACTGACTGTAGAATGGACGATGATACACCTGATCAAGATGTGAGTTGTCCAGTGTGCTAGTCAGCCTCCTGTCTCTCCTGTTAAGCCTGCACAGGGCGCACACGAAATAGACATCTTCTTCTCCTGTGTACGCAGGCTGATACTCCTGCAGACTCTCCCTGTATAGACAGGCAAGTATTAATCCCATCTACCCAACAAAGGGAGTGGAGTTTTTGTGTGTATGACCGTTTCTCATCCCGCCATTAAGGCAGCCATACTCCACCTTCAGAGAAGATGCATGCTATGTGTAACGTGTCATCCATACCAACGGCCAAACTGGCCTTCTCTTCCGAAAGTTGGTGATGGGATTTTACGTGTGTGCAAGATGATATGCGTGCGTTCACACACGGAACCTCGGTTTGTAGTCTCATTCCAAGGACTGCATGGGAAATGGAGTCAGAACCAATGTTAACTCCGAGGGAAAAATCCCCCTGTACCGAAACGGAACGGCGGAGGTTCAAACCCGCAACCCTAGGATTACGAGTCCGGCGCTCTACCACTGAGCTATTCCGGCCCCCACGAAAAAGAAAAGAAACACCCGAAGGTGCTGGGGAGGACCCAGAGAAGCACTGTCCTCGCCTGCCTTTAGAGCAGTCCTGTGCCACCCTTGGAGGCCTGCGCTGTGTTGACAATGGGTACAGGCACGCGCAGGACACTCCATTAAGATATCAAGGGACATAACTGCTCCTGAACAGAGGTAAATCAGACTACAGGATGCAACTCGTAACAGCCTTAAAGTAGCATCCCATGGGTGTACCAGCCCGTGCAGAGCCCCCCGGCAAAAAACACCGCACCTCCAGCTGTCCAGCACACCCCACAGACCCAACCACCCCTGCCCACGGACAGATGAAGACAGTGCAACTCCAGACACAGCCAAGCTTTCGCCATACGGTCTTATGTGCCCTCAAGAGAGAAACGGAAATAGACATGACACGGGACATTGACAAACAATCAGTGATACTCCGGGAAAGCAAACCAGACAAATGAAGTGTGCTGAGGAAGATTGTGATAATGTGATGCGATAACATATCAGGCCGTGCACCACAAAACAACTTGAACCCGAAGCAGCTGTGGAGGGAGGAACCACACGTGAATTACAACGATGTGAAGTTTCGGACGATTCTCAACGGTGTGGTGTTTTTACGAACAGTACAGTCAGGAAATATTACATGGGTGCAAATACTGAAGTGTTTGAGGGAGTCCACGAGGAAAATGGAGAGTTTCCACCGCGTTTCCAAGGAGGATTTGAAGGAGGACGCCGACGCGAGTTCAGCTGTCGACAACGGAAATCTCTGGCGACCCGTCATGACTGTATTTACCGTGTTCATGTCATTTACAATACAGCTAGGATTTATGACAACAAGAGAACAATAATTACCAATATTCGGTGCGTTATGGTTTACGAACCTACTTCCGCGAGTTGGTTTCCAAATCGTGATGTTCAGATGAATCGATTTAATAACATTTGGACATTTTCGTTAAAATACATTCCATACACCATTCCC
>JADBJO010001194.1:97500-100000 GCA_016801955.1 Conus betulinus
GCCCAGTAGAGCGTTTAATCTCATCTTCCATAATACAGAAGGAACGAGAGGTAGCGGGGTTCTGACTTTGGGAGGGTTTACATCATGATTTTTTTTTTTACCATTCATGAGCCACACATTTTTGGAAGTTGATGTAGTGGTGTTAAGCAGATGTCCTAGTTCAGAGACCCCCTTTTTGTCAGCAGCTCATCCAACGGACTCAACAGCTACTCTGTCAGTGAAGCGTCAGTCAAAGAGATCGACACAAAAGGTGGGCCACTAAAACTAGGACATACCGTTTTGTCCTGTACTTTGTCTATATCCTTGGCGGGTAACTGGCCCCATGTCTTTCTAAATTTAGGACATTACCGGTCTACCATGTCCAAAACATGATGTTTTGTTTATATATGCATTTTTTAAACCTAAATTTTGTCATTCAGTGTCTTTGACAATTAGACCAGTCCTTGCAAAAAGAAGTCTGTTGGCAGTGAAGATGCCATTGGTTCCATAGTTTTTGTTTTGATGTCTGCAGAAGTATCATAAGACTACAGACCAATCAGTCATAAGCATAAGCGTGGGTAAAAGTCACCAAGCCTTTGCAGGCCAAACACCACAATTAGGATTTTGCACTAAAAACTATATAGTCCATTAAGCGTTTCCAGACGTACCATGAAGTTGAGCCAGCACTGATGTTAAACTGATGATTGATCAAAAGAACAACTCCCCACTATTTGTTTCCCTTGTTTTGGAGGATTTTCACCGATGAAATCACAATCTCCAAATATATGACCTTCTCCTTAGTTGCCGTCACATTTCAGACCTTAGCACCTGCCTGTGAACCTGTCTTTGCGCCAGCTTGAAGCGCCCAAATGGCCCCATTCCTTTGATTTTCTCTGTCTGCTTGGAACCATCTGGCACGTGTCTCGATGGCCATGTGAAAGAAAATGAGGACAATCAGCTTTCAGGCACAATGAAAACTCTAAAAAGAATCTTATCGTGACAGTCTATAAATACTCGACTCCTTAAGTAAAATCTTGGCTTGTTAATTTTTGGTGTGCAATCTGCAGAGGCTGATTTTCCATGGAACTCACGAGTGACTAGCCTGTGCTAGCAGCGAGGGAAGCGAGAGACGAGAGAGGCAAAATAACGGACGCTAGACAAATCCAGATCTACTCCTTCGTGCTCTTCTAGGTGTTGGAGGAGGATAGCATTCTGTTCGTTTTTCATGTACCAAATACAGGCGTCAGTACTTTTTCGTGCACTAATCAAAAGAGGTCGCTACTTTTCGTGCGCCAATAAAAGAGGTCACTACTTTTTCGTGCACCAATCAAAAGAGGTCACTACTTTTCAATTACCTATCATCACAGGACGACCATACTTTTCGTGCACCAATCACAGGACGTCACAACTTTTCGTGCACCAATCACAGGACGTCACTACCTTTTGTGCGCCAATCACAGGACGTCACTACCTTTTGTGTACCAGTCACAGGACAGGACGTCACTACCTTTTGTGCACCAACCACAGGACGTCTCTACCTTTTTGTGCACCAATCACAGGATGTCACTATCTTTTGTGCATCAACCACAGGACGTCACTACCTTTTGTGCACCAACCACAGGACGTCTCTACCTTTTGTGCACCAATCACAGGACGTCACTATCTTTTGTGCATCAACCACAGGACGTCACTACCTTTTGTGCATCAACCACAGGACATCACTACCTTTTGTGTACCATTCACAGGACGTCACTATCTTTTGTGTACCAGTCACAGGACGTCACTACCTTTTGTGCACCAATCACAGGACGTCACTACTTTCCACGAACCAGTCACAGCTCATCACTACGTTTCGTGCACCAATCACACGACATCACCACTTTCCATGCACTAATCATAGCACGTCACTACTTTTCACGCACTAATCATAGAGCGTCACTGCTTTTTGTGCACCAGTCACAGGACGTCATTACTTTTCACGCACTGATCATAGCACATCACTACTTTTCACGCACCAGTCACACGTCGTCACTTCTTTTCACGCACCAATCACAGGACGTCACTTCTTTTCACGCACCAATCATAAGAGACGTCACTTCTTTTCACGCACCAATCACAAGACGTTAGTTCTTTTCACGCACCAATCACAAGACGTTAGTTCTTTTCACGCGCACCAATCACACGTCGTCACTCACTTTTCACGCACCAATCACAAGACGTTAGTTCTTTTCACGCACCAGTCACAGGACGTCTCTACTTTTCACGCACCAATCACAAATATATACACACCTCATGAAAATGTTGTAAAGCGCATTCACAGATAACACCTCCCCCCCCCCCCCCCCCCCCCCCCCCCCCCCCCCCCCCCCCCCCCCCCCACACACACACACACACACACACACTCTTTCTGTGTTTTATTTCACATTATTTCTGTGTGTTGGTTTTGAAACTATAATGCAGCAGTTGTATCAATATTACGGTGATCATGCTGTAAAGAAAATTGTTTTCTGCTTTTGATGAA
>JADBJO010001194.1:132500-137500 GCA_016801955.1 Conus betulinus
ACACGCCACACACACACAACACGCACACTACACACATCACACACAATAAGTAATAATAATATGTAATAATAAAGGAGGCTTCGGTCATCAAAGAAAACAGGCTAAGAAAGTTGAGTGAATGGAAATCAGAGGAAATCTGGTTTGAAAGTAGACGGTTGTTGTTGGGAGGGAGGGGGCAAAGAGGGAGGGGGAGTTACAGGGAGAAGGGAGGAAAAAAAACTTTCAAACAAAGTTCACACACTACAACACACACACACACGCGCACGCGCCACACACACGCACACGCCACACATTCGCGCGCCCACACCCTCCGGCATCACCACCCCCCACACACTAACATTAATAAGGGAGGGGGGAGGGGGAGGGGGGGGTAGCTACGTTACTCTCATGAAGGACCGTGAAGGTCAGATCATTCACTTTTTTTTTTAAATTACATGGGGCAGTCTGGGCACTAGGCTATGGGGGGCACATCCCCATGGGACTGAACACAACACTGTAGGAGGAGTAGCCATTTGTTGCTAACTGCATTTTTGAACCGAAACAAATGTTTGGAGGGTTGATCTGTCTGCTCTCATCTATATGCTAGGGGGGGGGGGGCAGGGGGGGATATGGGGGTAAAGTTAGCTCACCCCTCTACCCAGCCTCCTTTATTATTATTATTATTATTATTATCAGTGTATTGTGTGTGTGTGTGTGTGTGTGTGTGTGTGTGTGTGGGTGTGTGTGTGTGTGTGTGTTTGAGTTCTTGTCACGTCACGTCAAAATTTATTGTGACGTCTTTGTTGTTTTATCTGCGTCTCCCGTTCTTTACGTCATTAACACAGCAAAATTTGCCGTGTACTGTCGTTTCATGTCACTTGAAAAAGACTCTAAGAGTCGAAACGTTGTGCATTGTTTTTGTTTTCTTTTGACCCCCCTTTGTTTCGGTCTTTATCACCAATCCTCAAATTATATAATTATCATTACTAGTTTCAACACATCTGTATTGTTACTACTACTTCCCAGCCATGTTGTTACAATCATTGTTTTCATCATTGTAGGATTTATTTACACTATGTTTTGCTACTTTCAACAATTTACATTATCACTCCTTCATTCAATACACTTTACATGTATCACAAAACTTACCACATACGTTAATTATCATAAGCACTTTTCAAAATCATATTGATAGTGTGTATTTGAAAAATACATTACTGTTATTACTTTCAAAATGTCTACGTTATTGTTACTGTTTTCAAGAGGACATCTGCATAATCATTATTTGTTTCAGTATCATCACAATTCTGAAAATATCTCTTTATTCAAAAGATTATATACATTTTCATTAATCTTTTCAGAATCTTACGTCATCATTATTACTTTCAAAGTGTATAAAATGTTATAACTGTATTCAAAGAAATGTCAGTAGTACACTGTTATTGCTATTTTTAAAATATCTGTATCATTACTGTTTCAAAGGAATGTATGCATCTAAAGTATTAATTTCTAAATATCAACGTTTTATCATTACTGCTTTCAAAATAGCTACATTTTTATTACTAATTTCCGCAGAATACACACATTGCGACGACTGTCTTTAAAACATCATCATTTGTACTTTTTAAAAAAATGTACAATTCTTTTTCTTTTTCCGAAAGGATACCTACATTGTCATAACTATTTGAAAATAGTATCTACTCTGCCATTTGCTACTTTCAGTATAATCTAAATTACCATAACTACTTTCAAGATTATCATCGCTGCTTTCCAGATGTCTTTAAGAGTGTTGGGAACGGCACATGTGAGACGTGAACACTTTACAGCAGACTCCATGAAAAGTTTGTTCAGAAATGTGTCCCACCTGATGTGATCTTTGAATTTCTGAAAGAGATGAACATTTTTCATCTGATGTAAGATTTTACAGAAGAAAGATTTTTTTTTGAGGAAGTTTCTGGTGCGCTTTTAGAAAGTGTATTTTGAAGAGATATGATAATGTTTTTTCATTTTAATTAATAAGTTGAGTGTCAACGTGGGTGACAGTCCTAATATGACCCTTTGCGGTCGGCTGGGCTGCAAACAATATTACCTTACCTTACCTTCCAGACATCTACCTTGTCCTTGCTAATTTTAAAAATCTGCACTCTTCTCGCTAATTTCAAGATTTCTACGTTATCGCACGCACACACACACACACACACACACACACACACACACACACACACACACACACACACTCACACTCACACACACACACACATACACAATCACACATACAATCACACACACACACACACACACACACACACACACACACACACACACACACACGCACGCACGCACGCACGCACGCACGCACAGAGAGAGAGAGAGAGAGAGAGAGAGAGAGAGAGAGAGAGAGAGAGAGAGAGAGAGAGAGAGATATCTACGTTTTGTTATTGCCACTTTGACAATATATATCTTAACATCACTACTTTTTAAAATAGGCCTATCTGTACTTTACTTTAGAATATCTACAATAACATTGTTACTTTTTATAACACTTGCATAATCATTGCTATTTTGAAATATCAGCATTCTCGTCGCTATTTTTCAAAATACACAAATCATTACAATCAGTTTTCATCAAAGGAAGAACATTATATCATCATCGTTTTCAAAATATCTCTATTATCGTTAATAATTTCAAAATATTTACATTTTCATTATTGCTTTTTACAAAACATCTATATGCCATTGCTGCTTTCAAAATATTGCGCTATCATGATCACTTTAAAAACATTGTCGTTGTCCTGCAATAATGGAACAGCATAGTTCAGTGGTGCAAAGAACTGGATCGTCCAGCCGCCCCCCTCCCCCCTCTCTCCCCCCTCCCCCTCAAGGCCCAGCCACTGGTCTGCACTCTCAGCCACAAGACACCAGGAAAATTACCCTCACCTGATTCCTTCAACGGAACACAAATGGAACCAACTGACAATCTACGCTACTTGGATAAAAAGAAAAGCTCTGAGAGAATGCTGACTGTTAGAGAACATGTTGAGAATAATGCACCTGCTTGACCTTCCTTCAGTGCAGGTCAAACACAAGCTAGAAGAAGTGAAGGAGTGTATTTAGAGAATTTGCAAATCCCCCAAGCGCACCCACCGTATGAGGCAGTCCAGAAACAAAAGGTACTCGTCCAGGACGTGGAAAATCATGAATATATGATGTGCTGGTTATCGGAACTCAAAGAAACTGAGGAGTGGGAAAAAATGTCCTGACCACTTCAAACACCTTTTAACAATGTCCTGACCACTTCAAACACCTTTTACAATGTCCTGACCACTTCAAACACCTTTTCACCAATGTCCTGACCACTTCCAACACCTTTTACCAATGTCCAGTGTGACCACTTCAAACACCTTTTACCAATGTCCCGACCACTTCAAACACCTTTTACCAATGTCCTGACCACTTCAAACACCTTTTACCAATGTCCTGACCACTTGACCACTTCAAAACCTTTTACCAATGTCCTGACCACTTCAAAACCTTTTACCAATGTCCTGACCACTTCCAACACCTTTTACCAATGTCCTGACCACTTCCAACACCTTTTACCAATGTCCTGACCACTTCCCAACACCTTTTACCAATGTCCTGACCACTTCAAACCTTTTACCAAGCTACCGTGGTTCCAGAGTTCGGAAGGTGCAGTGCAGTGGAGGATGGTTTGGCATGGAAAACAGCACCAAGAAGACTGTAGCTGCTGACCGGCCACCACGCTACCACTACAAATGACATCACCGTCCTCCGGTCAAGGGCTGGGAAAACGGTTCAAAACCATTCACGTACCCGGGATCCATCATCAGCAGGGAGGGATCCAACCAGGACTCCTCTCAAAGACAGTGAGTTTCCAAGTGAGAAGACTGCAGGTGAAAGTTGAAACAAACTTTGAAGACCGATCTTTGTGAGTGCGCCAAAAACAAAAACAAAAGCAAGCAAGCAAAAATGGAAAAAAAAAAAAAAAAAAAAAAAAAAAACAAAAAAAGACAACAAGAACACACAAGCTACAAGACAAAAACACGACGCGTTTCGACCCTCTTAGGTCTTCTTCGGGCAAGACGAACAACGTTCAGGACAATGAAAACGAAGAGCGAGTCAATCACTGATCTTCTCATAATCGGCGCAAGATGGGCGTTGAATGATGATTGAGTGATTGCTCGTTCTTCGTTCTCATTGTCCTGAACATTGTGTGTCTTGCCTGAAAAGACCCAAGAGGTCCAAACGCGACATGTTCTGTCTTGTAATTTGTTTGTCCCTGTTGCTTGGCGGACTCACCAAGAATTATTTTCTTAAGCACAGACAGACCACTGTCCAGCTACACCCTGACGGACACAGACCATCACAGCACTGTACAACCCGTATGGACGGACACAGACCATCACAGCACTGTCCAGGCTACAACCTATATGGACGGACACAGACCATCACAGCACTGTCCAGGCTACAACCCGTATGGACGGACACAGACCATCACAGCACTGTCCAGGCTACAACCCGTATGGACGGACACAGACCATCACAGCACTGTCCAGGCTACAACCCGTATGGACGGACACAGACCATCACAGCACTGTCCAGGCTACAACCCGTATGGACGGGACACAGACCATCACAGCACTGTCCAGGCTACAACCCGTATGGACGGACACAGACCATCACAGACCATCACGTAGCACTGTCCAGGCTACAACCCGTATGGACGGACACAGACCATCACAGCACTGTCCAGGCTACAACCCGTATGGACGGACACAGACCATCACAGCACAGCACTGGTCCAGGCTACAGCACCCAGGCTATGGACGGACACAGACAGACCATCACAGCATGTCCAGGCTACAAACCCGTATGGACGGACACAGACCATCACAGCACTGTCCAGGCTACAACCCGTTTGGACGGACAAGAACATGTCCATGAAACTCCAGACCAGGCTCCTGCGCACACAGCTGTATTCGGCTGCACACCGAACATTA
>JADBJO010001194.1:152500-167500 GCA_016801955.1 Conus betulinus
CGGGTGTAAAAGGAGTGGCCTGTGTGCAAACGACACAAGACTTTCTTCTTTACAGCCGCCCTTGGAACATGGTAAAAAAAATTCTTTCGGGTTTGGACGGATTTGGAATAGTTTTTGTTATCGGTCTGCAAGTTCCATTTCTCTTGTCAGAGGTTTTTGATGTAAGCCTGGGCTTTGGGTTTCAGGTCAGTGTGAGGGATAGACAATCCGCTCAACTCCCTTTTTTTGTGGCACTCTTGGCAGGTTGATCAACCACCTCAACGGTACAGCCTAGTGGCTGAAACACGGAGCAGGACTGGGTCCATTCTGTGTGTGCAGATCTAGCTGTAAGTCGCTGAACACCATTCGTGTATCATACGCAAGCCGAAGATGACACACGAACGTTGAAGACCGTTTGTCATTATTTCTTCCTTCGTTTCACGGCTAAAACAAAACACCGAGGTTCATCATTGTTGAGGTTTCTGTGTATGCGACCTTTTTTTTTTTTTTTAATCTCACCGTTACAGACAGCCATATTCCGTCTTCAGGGATACAATCTAAACACGATGCCTCAGTGCGCGTGTTTCATTTCAGTGTCGTCCTCTCCACAAGCACTCGTCAGTGAAATGTGGAAAGGAATTAATGTGCGCACAGTACTTTTTTTTTTTTTTTTTTACGCGCATGCGTTCACGTGCGGGACCCTCGGTTTTAACAGTTCGGAAGAACTAAAAGTGACGTCGGTTTAACATTCCGGAAGGACTAAAAGTGACCTCGGTTTACATTCCGGAAAGACTAAAAGTGACCTCGGTTTAACATTCCGGAAGGACTAAAAGTGACCTCAGTTTAACATTCCGGAGGGACTAAAAGTGACCTCGGTTTAACAGTTCGGAAGGACTAAAAGTGACCCTCGTTTTAACAGTTCGGAAGGACTAAAAGTGACCTCGGTTTAACAGTTCGGAAGGACTAAAAGTGGACTGCACTCTGTTCACGACCTCGGTTTAACAATTCGGAAGGACTAAAAGCGGACCGCACTCTGAAGAGAACATTTGTTTTTTCCCGCCTTGTACAGCAATGGAACCCTGAACAGTTGGAACACCAGTCTGATATCTTACCCAAGAGGCCAACCCAGCTCCCGTTGAAGATCCTGTATGCCATCCATGTTTGAGTAGTTCGGTGGAAAGGGGAGGGGATGGAGGGAAGAGGGCGCGCTGGGTGAACCATGAAAACACAAAAATATTCAGCGTGCGACAGGGTACTTGAGAGAGGAGATGGGCACATCCTAACCGCGTTACTACCACCGAAAATCGTGGTGAACATTCACTCCCAGGCAACGTCGGGCAATCCTGAAGTGTACCGTCCCCCGAGTTCTTCAACTGATTGTCACTTTTTTTTTTTTTTTTTTTTTTTTTTTTTTTTTTTTAAAGATTTTATCCGTCTCGGTGCATGAGGTGGCAAACACTGCACAAATATGATTGTTTTCCCAAAAGATAGTGAGTACCCTTTTCGAACGTTTTTTTCTTTTTTCTTTTTTTTTTTCAGTCCTTCAAAATATTCTCCTGATCAGTGTTGATCCTGCCCCCCAAAAAGAGCCATCAAGGAACAGCCGCAACCTTTGTCTGTTGAAATTCTGGGTAATTCCAAAATTTGATATGAACACAATGTACGGTCAAGCTACCCCCCAGTGCGCCTGACCCTAACAGAAAGTAAAAATGAAAAAAAAAAAAAAAAAACTCACCTCAGTCGAAGTTGCAGGTAAACACAATAGGCTGCGGCTGTTCCCAGACAGCCTGTCTGACAATACGCCCATGGACATACCGATCGATGACACACGTGACATGTTGGAACAGAGGGACGGGGGGAGCGGGTCCAGTCAAATACCTCTCTGTAACACTGCACTTGTAATGGATGTACCGGACCTCACATCATGACCGGGGTGGACAATGAAAATCGGAACTGAAAAAAAAAAAAATTAGAAATTGGGGACCCGTATACTACAGTGCTGCTCAACAGAATGATTAATGATGATGGTGATGATGGTATTAATACTAACAATTATAATGATGATGATAATAAATAGTAATAACAATTATAATAATAATGATGACGATAACAATATGGATGATGATGATGATGACGACAACAACAATAACAATAATAATGATGATAATGAATATGAAAAACATTAATGATGAAAATTAAAAGATAATAACAAAGTGATATTGATAACAATCGTTATCATCGTTATCAGAATAAGAGGAAACATATAATAATAATAATAATATAACAATAATCATAATAATTATCATCCCAATAAAATGATAATAACAATGATAAAAGATAATAATAACAAAAGGAATAAGAAGAAGAAGAGAAGAAGATAATGCTAATAACGATGAAAATGATAATAGCAATAATAATAACGATAATAATAATGATAGAAATGACAATAACAATAATAATAATGATGAAAATAATAATGGTAGTGGCGGTGATGACGATGACGATGACGATGATAACAAGTGAAGACGATGTCATAAAACAGCGTGTAAAAAAAAAATGATGTAGACGCTGTACAAAGAGCATTGCGTCCTCTTCATGAGCACTGTTTTTATTCGCTTATGGAGATGGAGGGGGGGGGGGGGGGGGGGGGGGCTTTTTTTTTTGGTGAGTGTGTGTGTGTGTGTGTGTGTGTGTGTGTGTGTGTGTGTGGTTTTTGGTTGTCTGTTTGTTTGTGTTTTCTATTTACTTTGTTTGAAGGCGCCACTGTGATTTGTTTATAGGTTTTACAATGCTAAAGTATTATCCTCACAACCATTCCAGTATGATTTGATGAAGATCCTCTCATCTGATTTCGACTTCAGTGACAGACAGACAGAATGACAGACAGAACACACACACACACACACACACACACACACACACACACACACACACACTCACACTACTCTGCATTGTTTGACTTTTGTGTAGTCTAGATGTATCACGTTTCTGTCCTCCTTCTTCTTCTTCTTCTCTCTCTCTCTCTCTCTCTCTCTCTCTCTCTCTCTCTCTCTATCTCTCTCTCTCTCTCTTTACCAAAGAGCGACCCCCCTAATCAACGCCATCCTGATTAATATCATTCATTTCACTCAAACCCGACAGACCCCTGACAAATACCCATATTGGGGGGGGGTATTTTAAATCTGACTGGAGTAATTTTCCAAGAACATAAAATGATGGTGCAATGGGGAAACATTCTCTAGTATCGACAGTTCCTTCCAAACTGATGGCTCCTAGCTCCCCTAGAACACAGTGTAGGCCTAAAAATAGATTCAACGGCCATGATTGGAGTTATCTTATCTCTCAGCGCGTGCCATTTTCTCACATTTTTTAATGGCACACTCCTTCCTATCCGGTCTTCTTTTGTAGCGCTGAAGAGATCAAGGCTAAGTGACACACTCGTTCATTTCCATCGTCGTATTTGCCTGAAGAAGACCTAAGAGGTCGAGACGCGTTGTGTTTTGTCTTGTGATGACTCGTTTGTCCACGTTTCTCTTGGCGGTTCGCTGACATTTATTTAAAAGAGTTGTTTAGATTTGCGCCCGCAGTCGTCTCACTTGGCGAGTAGAATTATTTGTAAGTTTTATTTTCGGGCGAGGCGTCAGTCTCCTCATCATAATCTCTGTCCTGAGCCAACGGGCTTACTGCTGCTGCCTGAGAGTCCACCCCGACCTGTTGGATTGATCGCCGTGGACAGTGAAAGAGACACTTACGGTGAAGCGGCCCGCAGGCGAAGGACAGATCAATACTGCGGCAATGTTGTTGTACCAATATTGCAGATGCCATGGTCCGCACGCACGCACGCACGCACGCATTGTCAATGCGAAAGACACGCTTTGAACTTGAGGATCTTTCACCTTGTTTGACACACGCTCACTCTGTGCATGTCTACACAGGGAAACAGTTGTGGGTTTTTTTTAGCCTTGAAATTTCACCCAGTTTGACACACGCTCACTCTGTGCATGCCTACACAGGGAACAGTTGTGGAGGTTTTAGCCTTGACCTTTCACCTTGTTTGACACACGCTCACTCGTGCATGCCTACACAGGGAAACAGTTGTGGAGATTTCAGCCTTGACCATTCACCTTGTTTGACGCACGTTCACTCCGTGCATGCCTACAGGGGGAATTAGTTGTGGAGGTTTTAGCCTTGACCTTTCACCTTTGTTTGACGCACGTTCACGACATGCATGTCTACACAGGGAATTAGTTGTGGAGGTTTTAGCCTTGACCTTTCACCTTGTTTGACGCACGCTCACTCTGTGCATGCCTACACAGGGAAACAGTTGTTGGGGTTCAGACGGAGAGAAACTGTCATGGCTGTGAGATCACTGAAGATGATGACGGCGGCACAGGGATCTACAGATTAGAAGAGACAGCTGCAATACTCACACGGAAACGTTGATGTTCGACCTCTCATACTTGTACTGCCACAGTCTTAGGTATGCATGGACCTCTTGGGTCAGTCTGCCACTGTTTACAGGCACATGTTCAACGAAAACTACACTAATTTCACTCAGTTGATGTTGCTTAGTCAACTTTGCTTATATATCTTTAATTCATCATTTTCAAGGTTCTGTATCTGAACCTACGAAGACACTGATCGAATTTTGCAATGAATCAATATCAGCAAAAACATGGGCGATTTTAAACAAGAAGTAAGAAAAGCAGCTTCTCCTTTTAGACGCCATTTTGTACAGAAGTGGCAGGAGAACTATGCAAGATATGTGTCCAGGAGTACATTACCCAAACAGATCACGATTCGAATGTTTCGATGCACTGCCTTCAATATTTGCAGACATGTTTAAGCTATATTTCCTGGGTGGCTTGACGCATTACACACATGATATTCAGCCTCTCTAAGTTGAAACGTGTGTGAGCCCGCTTAGAACTAACCCAATCGTGAATCTGCCGCACTGAGATAAAGGAATAAAGATTTGTGGCAGGGTTCAAGTAACTGTCACCTAGCCAACCACTCCGTTCCGTCCAGATTATGATTATATTTCTTCTTAGATACCAAAGGGGCTGTTGTCCTGAAATAACACCCAAAGAGACTTCTTTCCAACAGCGATGTGAATGCAGCGAGACCGTCTCACCCCTCTCTTACCCATTCTGTTCAATATTTACTGTGAGAATTTCTTGCAGGAAACACTGAGGGACTACAGCACCGCTCTGTGCACTGGACTACGCCCTCTGGGGCCCCGACGTCTCGCTGATAACATCAACGCGTTAGGAGGCCACCAAGCAGAACTTAAGGGAACTCACCATCAGATTCGAGAGAACACGAAACGGGAGTCAGCTGAGCGAAATGCAAACCTTCAGTCACCAGTTCCAGACTGTAGTCAATGGCCGGCATCGCGCTGGTTATATAATATTGCGTGTAGCCCGGCCGACCGCAAGGGGACATATTAGGGCTGGCACCACGTTGAAGTGAACTCACGAGTCATTAGGACAGCCACCACCACCGACAAAAACCTCATTCACACAACCCTTTCGAATTCACCTTCTGAAAGCACGTCAGAATTTTTGTTTAAAATCTTTCTTCTGTAAAATCTTAGATGAAAAATGTTAACCTCGTTCAGAAACTCAAAGATCACATCGGGTGGGACATCTCAGAACAAAGTTTTCATGGAGTCTCACATGAATTGTTTATGTCTCACATCGTTTAAGTCCCAGCACTCGAAAAGAAAATGTTTCACTGTGAGTGGCACACGACATGGAATGCACCACAGAGCTTCTTCACATTTCAAAAGATAAAATGGGTGTAAAAGGAGTGTGTATGCAAACAATACAATACTGTTTCTTCTTTATGGCCGCCTCGGGGACATGATAAAAACCCTTTCAGTTTTGGATGGATTTTAAGTAGTTTGTCATCCGTCTGCAAGATCCATTCCTCTTGCCAGAGGTTTTTGACATAGCCTGGGCTTTGAGTTTCAGACCAATGTCAGGAACAGACAGTCTGGTCTACTCTTTCCTTGTGATCACGCTGAGGAGACAGACACAGGAGGAGGTGGACATCTTCACGACAGCATTCCGGGTCCATTCCTAGCAAAAACGTCAATGCAGGTCATCACGAGGCTCCCCCTGTCTGTTTACTATGATGCCTTGTCTTCCTATGTTTACTATGATGCCTTGTCTTCCTATGTTTACTATGATGCCTTGTCCTCCTATGTTTACTATGATGCCTTCCTTCCTATGTTTACTATGATGCCTTATCTTCCTATGTTTACTATGATGCCTTATCCTCCTATGTTCACTATGATGCCTTATCCTCCTATGTTTACTATGATGCCTTGTCTTCCTGTGTTTACTATGATGCCTTGTCCTCCTGTGTTTACTATGATGCCTTGTCTTCCTGTGTTTACTATGATGGCTTGTCCTCCGGAACATCAGGTATGCCCACCTCCCAGGTTACATACAACTTGACATGTCACGGGTGACATCCCAGGTTACATACAACTTGACATGTCACCGGTGACATCCCAGGTTACATATAACTTGACATGTTACCGGTGACATCCCAGGTTGCATACAACTTGACATGTCACGGGGGTGACATCCCCAGGTTACATACAACTTGACATGTCACGGGTGACATCCCCAGGTTACATACAACTTGACATGTCAAGGGTGACATCCCAGGTTACATACAACTTGACATGTCAAGGGTGACATTCCAGGTTACATACAACTTGACATGTTACCGGTGACATCCCAGGTTACATACAACTTGACATGTTACCGGTGACATCCCCAGGTTACATACAACTTGACATGTCACGGGTGACATCCCCAGGTTACATACAACTTGACATGTCACGGGTGACATCCCCAGTTTACATACAACTTGACATGTCACGGGTGACATCCCCAGGTTACATACAACTTGACATGTCACGGGTGACATCCCCAGGTTACATACAACTTGACATGTGACCCGTGACATCCCAGGTTACATACAACTTGACATGTCACGGGTGACATCCCCAGGTTACATACAACTTGACATGTTACCGGTGACATCCCAGGTTACATACAACTTGACATGTCACGGGTGACATCCCCAGGTTACATACAACTTGACATGTTACCGGTGACATCCCAGGTTACATACAACTTGACATGTCACGGGGACATCCCCAGGTTACATACAACTTGACATCCCCAGGTTACATACAACTTGACATGTTACCGTGACATCCCCGGTGACATCCCAGGTTACATACAACTTGACATGTCACGGGTGACATCCCCAGGTACATACAACTTGACATGTCAAGGGTGTGACATCCCAGGTTACATACAACTTGACATGTCACCGGTGACATCCATCCTCTGTAGAAGCACCAGCAGGACTCTGACACAGACCTTGAGCCCAATCTAGGCGATTCAAGACTGAATGCTTCAAAGGGATGTTCCCCATCTCCTGCGAGAGAAGCAAGACAAACGACTCTGTCAGGCAGCGAGTCAACACAGGCACTGTCAGACACCATCCTTTGCTCACAGTTTCATCATGCGTCGTAAGCTTGCCCGGCACGGGGTTGTTTCCTCAAGACTCTCTGTCCAGGACCGTTCCACAGCGGTGCCATGGAGAACGGACGTTCCAGACCACACTGAAGATTCTCTGGATGGACAGCCGACAGAGCTGGAATTGCGATGACGTCTCCAGAGCTGCCAACCTTTGAAGACACTTGAGAGGAACATTTTTTGAACACTGAGAGGAATTTCTAACAGTTGAGATGGAAGCACATACTATCGCACCCTCGACGAAACAATGACATTCCAGATACTTTATTTTCTATCTTTTCTATCCTTTTGTCGTGTGCTTTCATCAAATCACTGTCTCGGCCAATACATTGGCTCATGTTTACGCTTCAGAATCATCAGTGTCTCTGTAGTGTCTTGACCCAAGATGTGACGAAAATCCATAAGGTTCTCTCTGACACAGCTGAACGCTTCCACAGGTCGAATTGCTGACTGGGATCAGCAGCACTCCCATTATGACAGCAGAAAGCAACCAGAATCTGCACTTTCTCATTTCTTTTTCTTCTTTTCTGCTTCAGGGTCAATTGGTCCGGTAGCTCCTTTCGACATGATGGCGGCAGAAGAAGCTGAACCGGAAGTAAGTTCCCAAACAGCTCTTTGGCTATATGAACGGCAGATGTGCAAAGTCTGCGAATTAATGAACTTTTTCCTGTTCTTTTCTTTTCTTTTCTTTTCTTTTTTTTCCCCCCGAACTGAATGGTTTGACGTCAAGCGGTGGAGACAAAAATCTGTGTTGTGAATCTGAATACTAACGTAAGTGGTGTCCAAACGCAGCTGAACTCATTCAATATGTAATGTGCTTTGTTTTTGTAACTTTGTTTTCAGGGTACCTGTATGATGTAAGATCATATGTGTCGACGTATTGAATTATCAAGGCGTAATTTAAGAAAAAAAAATTTACAACGACTGAAAAAGACTGCAATTTCTCTGAATGTAAGCCAAAATGAAAATGAATACGACAAAAAGTGCAAAGACACTCTTATAGTACACGCAGCATAAAGCAGACAAGTTTATTTTCTGATAACATAGTCTTTAAATGTCATAAAAATAACACGTTAAAAAAAAAAATGCAGAAAACAATATCCCGCAAATGGTTGTGTATTGCTTTTATCTTTTAAGATCAGTGCGCCGCCTGAAATAAACAATAACGGCGTCACGTGTTTTGATTGACGGGGTTTTTTTTTTTCTGTCCCTAAGTTGTAGCAGTTATACCATTCAGCGTATTCCCAAAGAGTAAATTTTGTAAGTTGATTTCTAATTTTTTCTTCTTTTTTTTTTTTTTTTTTTTTTTTTTTTTTTTTTTTTTTTTTTCTTTTTTTCAGATTACCTGGATTAAATCTATTTTGCGACCATTTACGTAGACGAACAAATTATCTTTTAGAAACAATCGACGCATTTCGTCTCATCTTATTTTGTGCTTTGTAGGAAGTTAGCCCGACAAACTTAAAAGAAATACCCCCCAAAATTAATCAAACACAAAAGCAACAACAACAAAAAAAGGAAGAAAAAGGCATGCGAGAAATGTCGGCTGTAAGTAGCAATACCACCACCGCTTGCGTGGAGAGGGGGGGGGGGGGGGGGGGGACAGACAGACAGACAGACAGAAAACTTCAAACTGTCTAGAAGGGGAATCTGGGAGAGAAAAAAAAAAAAAAAAAAAACATCGTAATTTGAGACTGCCTGTTCAATAACAACAGCAGCAACAGCAGCAACAGCAGCAGCAACAGCAGCAGCAGCAGCAGAGAGCCACAACAGCAAAGACAAATACTGAGAGCGCCTTGCATTGGAAAGTTGCCAGCTGGAGTCGTGTCTTCACCGCCGGCAAACAATGATATTTGTTATCTGCGTGAGGCAATGCCATGTTACGTAACACGCATCAGCCGGTTTCTGGATAGAGACGTAGCAGCAGACTGGCTGCCGAACGTCGCTTAGCTCAACCTCCGTCTGCAGCCCGGCCGGAAATCAATGGTCTGATGGGATACTTCCAAGAAATGGGAGTGGTGGGGAAAGGAATGCTCTGTGTGTGTGTGTGTGTGTGTGTGTGTGTGTGTGTGTGTGTGTGTGTGTGTGTGTGTGTGTGCACTCTCTCTCTCTCTGTTTCACTCTCTCTCTCTCTCTGTCTCTCTCTCTCTCTCTCTCTCTCTCTCTCTCTCTCTCTCTCTCTCTCTCAGTTTCTCTCTCTGTGCGTTCTAGAGAGAGGGAGAGAGACAGACTGACAGGCAGAGAGAGAGAGAGAGAGATAGAAAGAGAGAGAAACAGACAGACAGACAGACAGACAGAGAAACACACTACCAATAATTGGAGTGATGGGGAAAGGAGTGTGTGTGTGTGTGTGAGTGTGTGTGTGTGTGTGTGTGTGTGTGTGTGTGTGTGTGTGTGTGTGTGCGTGCGTGCGTGCGTGCGTGCACACACACACACACACACACACACACACGCACACACACACACACACACACACACACACACACACACTCACTCACACACACACACACACACACACACACACACACGCACACTTACACACAAATGCGCTCACGCACGTGCACACACACACATGCGCACGCTCACGCACGTGCACGCACACACACACACACACACACACACACACACACACACACACACACACACACACACACACACACACACAGCAGACGAATTTCAAGGTCAGCAAAGTCCTGTCGAAAGTTGTGAAAGTGAATACATTAAGTCTTAACAGCTCAAACAGTAAAACCATTTTCCTTGGCCTACTTTGGTCTTCTCTGTGCAAAGCTAAAGTAGACGTTGTACGCGACAGCAGATGGCACTAAGCGCGTAGAGTGCAAAGTCGCCATCAGACAGAGAGGACTCGGAATCTTGGTCAACAGAGTCGGCAATCTGATTCATTTTGATGTTGAAAAGACCAGGAGAAAGGACGCTTCCCTGGAGAACGCCAAACTCCTGCTGTGGATGCCAGACAGCGTGGTGCCTGCCGTTACGGACTAGGGAATGCCGGTCAGCAAGAAAGTTTTTGATGTAAAAAAATGGCGATGGCCGCCAGAACCAGGGGATTAAGATCCACGACAGTTTTCAGATTTGCACATGGTGTTGTAAGTCTTCTCCAGGTCAGAAAAGATAGAAACCACATGTTGTTTATTAATGAAGGCACTGCGCATGGTGGTTTCCAAGACGGACTAAACGGTCAACAGTAGAATGCACACACACACACACACACACACACACACACACACACACACACACACACACACACACACACACACACACACACACACACACACACACACACACACACACATATACATACATACATACATACATACATACATACATACATAGCATAGCATAGATAGATAGATAGATAGATAGATAGATAGATAGATAGATATACGCCTGCGCGTGTGAACACACAAACGCGCACGCACACGCACGCACACATACACATCATTGACAAACTATGCAACAAACAATTCATAGCTTGACAGCATAACTTTTGACATCTTGGAACAAAAATGTATATTGAATAAATGAATAAATAAATAAATAAACAAATAAAACGTGCTTAGAGCGTCTGCAACTTCGTTGTATAGCTTACGGCTGTAATAAAATAAGAACCACTATAGCACTACTAAGATAAAATGGAGAAAAAAAAATCAAAGGTATGTGAATGCAACAAAAAGAATGCCTGCAAATAACCCTTTGGAAAACAACAACAAAAAGAAAGAAAGAAACAAAAACCGTTGCAGAAGGGACTACTGGTACCCATTCCAGGCTTAACGTTAGAACCATCTAACCGCCAGAATACCCTCCCATGCAACGGTCTGTGAACTGAAGAAGCAGCAGACAATAAGGGTCACTGACCTCCCAGAGCAAAGACGGGGGAACAGGTCAGCAATACATGCATACCTCTCCCACCCCATCTCTCAGCAGATGGACATCGGGGCCGGACGAGGGAGAGAGGGGGGGGGGGGGGGGGGGGGGGGGGGGCGGGGTGTGGCTTTTCTGGATCGCCCTCCGCCCTCTCCACCCCACTCCCGCCGGACCATGTCCTCCGTATCCCCCAGGGCACCCAGATCCCCTCACCCACCACCTACCCACAGGCTACACACCAAAAATTAATGCGCCAAAGCCTTGCATAAGCAGTCGAGTATTTATTTTAAAAAATAGAAAGAGAGGGGGTTAGTTACCGCCAAGGACATAGACAAACAAAGCACAGGACAAGACACTAAGACACTTTGCTTCGTTCTCCGCCATCAGTCGCTCCATTTTGAAACGAGTATTTATAGACTGGCACAGCTAGATTGTTTTAAGAATTTTAATTGTGTCTGAGAGTTGATTCTCCTTGTTTTCTTTCGTATGGCCATCAAGGTACGAGCCCAGGCGATTCCAAGCAGACAGATCAAAATCAAAGGAATGGGATTATTTTTTTCTTGTAGCAAAGATACAAAGATAGGGTCACAGGTGAGTGCAAAGGCCTGAAATGAGTGTCAGCTAAGGGGAAGGTCATGTATTTGAAGATTATTTGTGATTTTCAGCGGCGAACCCCCCCCCACCCCCCCCCCCCCCCCCCCCCCCCCCCCCCCCCGGAAAAAAAAACCCAAGGAAATAATTAGTGGGGAGTTGTACTTTTGATCATTAATCAGTTTAATTAACTGGACAATAAACAAGAACGGTAACCCTTGCTCCCACAAGAGATACTTCCAAGAAATGGGAGTGGTGGGGAAAGGAAAGTAGATAAATGTCTATCTAATATAAACAATAATGAATTTACTGGAATTCTTTTTGTTGATTTTGCTAAAGCTTTTGACGTTATTAGCCATTCACATCTTAAAAAAAAAAAAAAAAAAAAAAAAACTTACACATTACAAACTATCAAGTAAGGTTATAGAGTTTATTAGATCTTTTCTTACTGATCGCCAACAACTTGTTGAAATTAGTTCCAACACAGGTCTCAATTACTTCCTTTGAAATTTGGTGTTCCTCAAGGATCTGTTTAGGACCCCTCTTATTTTCTATCTACATAAATGATTTGCCTTTATATATAAAGTGCGGTTGCGAAATTTTTGCTGACGACATTTCACTGCAGTCAAATAGTGCTAATCCTACCATTCTTGTAAGTAACCTTCAGAGTAATATCAATAGACTAATTCTATGGACAGAAATGAACCACATGGTCCTCAAGGCAGATAAAACTAAATGCATGTTTGTGACCACATGTCAAAAACGACAGAAAATGAGTTTCCCGTTTGCATCATTATATGTCAAATACCAAAAGATCGAGGTGGTAACATCTCATAAGATATTAGGGGTTATTATTAACAATGACTTATGGTATGATCACATTACTGATCTTGGAAAACGCATATCCAAAAGAATTTATCAACTTACAAAAATAAAACATTTTCTTAATCTTCAAACCAGGAAAGTATTCTTTCACGCACACATTTTATCTCTTATTAACTATGCGTCCACCTTATGGGATAATTCTAGTGAAACTAATTTGAAACAAATAAGTCGTCTTCATAAAAGAGCTATAAAGATAATACATCTGAAATCTACTACTTTGAGAGGGAGTGATGATTACAGAACATTAAATATTCTACCGTTTAGAGAAAGACTCTTCTTCAACAAATGTTTATGTATGTACAATGTAGTGAATAGAATAGCTCCAAAGAAAATAATCCAAAACTTTGTTATCAATGAAAAACAGACACTCACACAAGCTTTCCTTCCCCAGACCCCCAACAATCTCTACAAATCTAGTTTTACATATTCTGGAGGAACGATATGGAACAATTTACCATCTTCTTAAAATCATGTCATTCGAAAGGAATATTTAAAAGAGCTCTTGAAAGGAATTTGATGGAAAAATTATCGAATGTTTAATGCTTATTCAATTGCCGAAATCTCTCTCTCTCTCTCTCTCTCTCTCTCTCTCTCTCTCTCTCTCTCTCTCGTATATGATGTGATATGTAATGTTAATTACAATATTTACTTAACTTGTGCAATCGTTTTGATAGCATTATGATCCTTTGAATGTGTTAATTGCTTTAATATTTTTTTTTCTTCATAATGTGTTGATAAATGATTTTGTTTTATGGTTCCTTCAATGAGTTTTTTCCCCCTTTTTTGTGAGGGCAGGATGAAAAAAAAGCTGTAAAGCTTATTCTTTAACCCTCAATAAAGATAATTTTGACTTGACTTGACAAGAAAACATTCAGTTCTTCAAAGGAATGCTGCTTGCGACACCGAATCGTCTAGCAGACATGGCAGCACAGAGCAAACAGAACAAACAAGGAAATACCCCCTTAAAATGCTGGCTCAAATTTATGGTCGGCCTCAAAACGCTAACGTGGATTACATCGTGCCATAGTACAAAATCCTAACTGTGGCGTGTGGTAACATAACTGATAACAGCTGGTGATTTCCCGTTTTGCCTTTTCTCGTTTCTGTACTCCCAGTTCTTATAGAACAGGGAGTGCTTTCGAATGGGAACGAAGAAATGCTGTTTGTGTGTTTGTCTGTCTGTCTGTCTGTCTGTCCGTCCGTCCGTGGTCAAAATGTGTTCCACTCGCTCCAGACAAAACTAATCGGCCGATCTTTCTGAAAATTTGTAGGTATATTCATTATGGGTCACGGATGATGCCCGATGTTTTATTTTACCGTTATATCAGTTGCTAATGGGCTATAACGGCCCATGACGGTTTTTCTTCTTTATGGAATATCTGAGAAAGTACTCGGCCGATCTTTCTGAAAATTTTGTAGGTATGTTCACTATGGATCACGGATGATGCCCGATGTTTCATTTTACCGTTATATCCGTTACTAACGGCTATAATGGCCCATAACGGTTTTTTCTTCTTTATGAATATCTCAGAAAGTACTTGGCCGATCTTTCTGAAAATTTGTAGCTATGTTCATTATGGATCACAGATGATGGCCGATGTTACCGGAATAGCCGTTACTAACGGCTATAACGGCCCAAAACGGTTTTTCCTCTTTGTGGAATATCTCACGCGTATTCAAGATAAACGGGGAGTACGTTTATATGCTTTACATCTTCTCTTTCCTTCCCCCTTTCGCCTCATGACAGAGGAGGAGACATTCATGGAATGACACTTGACCTTCTCTCCTCAGGATTATTTCATACTGCTGCCAGTTCATAGAAGACACATTGTAGGTCCTTATTGATAAGCTCATCCAGTAATAAAGATGGTTACGGTTGTGCATGGTGAAGTTTTAGGTCGGCCTGCACACGACGATTTTGGCCATTCGGTTCCACAACTTCAGTACCGGCGCACATGCATCGATGACAATGGGAAGGTGGAGATCTTGGGCGGCGAGCTTCCTGCTCCCACTCCGTAGCTTAGCTGCCAGCATTCTGGAATCACAATTCGGGAGCCAGCAGATGAAAGGGGTGGGGTGAGAGAGAAAAAAGGGGGGT
>JADBJO010001194.1:172500-180000 GCA_016801955.1 Conus betulinus
TTGTTGGGTAGACGGGATTAATCCTTGCCTGTCTATATAGGGAGTGTCCGCAGGAGTATCAGCCTGCGTACGCAGAAGAAGTTGAATTGCGAACTGAACGAATTTTAACGCAACTGTGGGAGACACTGGAGCGAACAGTTCTTGAAGGTATTAGCACAGTAACTTTTCAATTTATTAAGACTTGTCGAATTAGACAGATAACAGCTAATTTCTACTGTTATAGCAGGAACATGTAACACTTTTTTTTTTTCCCGACATCTAGCATATTTTTTGTTTGCAGGAAAGTCTAGATAGTACTAATAATCAGACATAACATATGATAAGCAACCTCAGTAAACAGTAAGGATTATCATAAGGGGGGAAAAAAAAGCGTATATTGAGAACTGACATAGCATGCTTAAAGGCTGATTTCAAAGCATGTAGCAATGACATGATATATGATAACCATCTTTCTTCGTACTCAATCTCCCTATCTTAAGCAATGATACGATACATATTCACACACACACACACACACGCACACACACACACACACACACACACATATATATATATATATATATATATATATATATATATATATATATAGAGACCACTCAGACTGTTCCATATCTTTTGGTCTCCCTTGCATCCTTAAATGGATCCTCAAGCATAGGCTCAAAGATTGTCCATTACATTTTATACTGTTTGCGTAATGTTTTTAGTTTTCAACAACTTTTTTCCCCTCCACACTTTCGTTTTGTTTAATTCTACTACCTTTCGCTGGCTGCTTTGGGGGTGCTGTTGGATTCTTTTTCGAACCCTTGGCGGTCGGAATACCACAGAATTATGGACTGTGGTGTGTCTCTATCTGACGCCAAGCGCAAACACACAATCAGCCGTGTCTTCTTGATGAGTCCGATCCAGCGGATGAAAGGCCTCAGAGCAGGATGTAAGGCCTCGGAGCAGGCGATACATTTAGATCTGTCTTCCTCGGAGCAGGATGTAAGCCTCGGAGCAGGCGATACATTTAGATCTGTCTTCGTGAGAGATTGCGATAGTTTCCTCATGCAGCTAGTGAAGGGTTTATATATTTATGATATACATTTTCCCAGTTATTTCATCTTAAGTTTTTTTTTTTTTTTTTTTTTTTTTTTGTTGGCCAAGTCATTACTATAATGATGAAGAATGGTTAACCTGCACTTGTTTTCCCCCACCACTTAATTGTTCAGCATTATATATATGCAGGTCACACACATACGTATGTAAATATATATATATGTGTGTGTGTGTGTGTAAACCGCCACCATCTCTCTTTTCATTCAATCTCCCTATCTTTAGTTATATCGAATATTAAGATTTCTAATGATACCAGGCACCATAATATTGCAGACATTATAGTGTACAGGACAGCTTTGAAGTTCAAGTTGGAATTGAGAGCAACCAAGGATAGAGAGAAATGAAAATCTAATGGGATCTCTATTCGTCAGAACTGGAATTTGGTAACTAAGCATGTAAAAAAAAAAAACAACTGCAGGCTAATAAATTCAGCCTCCGACACAGATGGAACTCTGAGAATACTGATGCAAGCGAAAATCAACAGTAATCGAACCTAACTTACGTTTTTTATCACATTTTGCCATTCATCAGTTCAGTCGTTCTACACATCTCACTACCAGCCAGAAATAATGGACTTATAGGAGGACACTGTCGCGGTAAATAATGTCACCCTGTTACAAATATTACAAATATAACTGAAGTGACAACCCAAGTGACATTTTGTACCGATATTGTGGTGCAAATTGTCACCCCCAAGCTGGGGAGACATTCTGTACGGGCAGGTCACGTGCTCATGTTTACTGCCGAACAGGTTGTTGCCATTTGCAAAAGAAAAGTTTGGAGTTTTATTCGTCTTTCTGATTGCTTGCACCAAGGTGTTCAAGTGGAGTAGGCAACTGAGAATGCATAATTGATCATGAAAGCAGATTTGAATTCAGCATCTCAAAATCTGTCAAAAACAAGTGAAAAAAAAAAAAGTTACGGCCGAAAATATTACACTGTTACCATAGGATCGTTCAGGTACCTCCAAGACGACTCGTCCCAGAGTACAGCAAGAACACAGGTCATAACATAAGCGTCATGCAATGTCATACCGTAATATCATCATCAACATCACCGATGTCGTTGTCGTCGTCGTCATCATTGGTTGAGAAAAACTCATTCTTTTTGTCAACATCAAAAAAACATAAACACGGTCATGTATGTCAAAAACTAGACTTACTTTAGTTTTTATACCAACACCAACACGGCCAATGACTGCATCTGTACCAACTGTCATAACCAGCGCTGTTGCCATCAGAACACATCTTTACCAACTGTCACAACCAGCACTGTTGTCATCAGAACACATCTGTACCATCTATCACAACCAGCACTGTTGTCATCAGAACACATCTTTACCAGCTATCACAACCAGCACTGTTGCCATCAGAACATATTTGTACCATCACAACCAGCATCATCAGAACATCTGTACCATCTATCACAACCAGCACAATGCCATCAGAACACATCTTTACCAGCTATCACAACCAGCACTGTTGTCATCAGAACACATCTGTACCATCTATCACACACAGCACCGTTGCCATCAGAACACATCTGTACCAACCATCTATCACACACATCACCAACCACCGAGCACTGTGCCATCAGAACACATCTTTACCAACCATCACAACGAGCACTGTGGTCATCAGAACACATCTTTACCAACCATCACAACCAGCACTGTGGTCATCAGAACACATCTTTACCATCTATCACAACCAGCACCGTTGTCATCAGAACACATCTGTACCAGCCATCACAACGAGCACTGTGGTCATCAGAACACATCTTTACCAATTATCACAACCAGCACCGTTGCCATCAGAACACATCTTACCAAATATCACAACCAGCACTGTTGTCATCAGAACACATCTTTACCAACTATCACAACCAGCACCGTTGCCATCAGAACACATCTTTACCATCTATCACAACCAGCACCGTTGCCATCAGAACACATCTTTACCAACTATCACAACCAGCACCGTTGCCATCAGAACACATCTTTACCAACCATTACAACCAGCACTGTGGTCAACAGAACACATCTTTACCAACTATCACAGCCAGCACTGTCGCTGGCCAGAGGGTGTAGGCAGGCACAGGGGATCACCAATATCTCCATACTTCACCATATACATCTACATCAAAAGTGAGTGACGGGGTGAGACCAGACCCTCAAATCATACAGTCAAATGTGACGTCAGGTTATTTTCCACGGGACATAGATACGTGACCTGTCAGTACGAAACGTCAGCTACGTACAAAGCTAACATTTTGTACTGCAGTGTCAGTAGAACATGCTCGCCAGGATGACATTCCGCTCCGGGATGACATTTTGCATCGCAACGTCGATGCAGATTGTCACCAGGTGATATTTTGTTTCAGAGGTGACATTTGGCACAGCAACAGATGCTAGACTTTAAGCACGCGGTAAACTCTCCAGACGTGTAGGCGCGCTTCGTCAGCACCGCGCTGTGCTAGCATTATTAGTTTCCAGCAGATCATCAAAGACTTTTTTTTAGTCTTTCGAGTGGATCATCTCCATCGATTTTTTGTATCTTCGCAGCTCACTTGATATAGGCGTATGCCTGCACAGCAGGTTTGCGTTTGTCTTTCTTTCTTTCCTCTAGAATACTTATCGAGGCCCGTGCAATGTTTCAGTGGCACCCGAGAGTCCAAAAATGGCGGCAATTGTCATTTCGGGTCCAAAGCATGTTCTCTTGTCCAGAAATACAATATTGTATGTACATCTAATTTCTTAGGGCAAGCAAGGTGTCAACAGACTTTGTCAGCGTAGTAACTCTCTTACATGTATGTCAACTTGCACACTTTCGCTGCATCATACCGATTTAACTAAAAGCAATTTTTTTTGTCACAGTCACTACCAGCTTATTATCAGACAATCCAATAAAGCGTATTCGAGAGAGAGAGAGAGAGAGAGAGAGAGAGAGAGAGAGAGAGAGAGAGAGATGAGAGAGAGAGAGAGATTATATGAGGCGAAATGTAGGCATGAATGGATGGTTTACTATACAAACTTGTTTATAAAGATTCTGTACATTATCCATTGCGCTTATACAGAGTAATAAGGTACAATGGTTCTAGAAGTGTAGAATCATAACGATAAAAGTACAATGTACAAACTCCGCAGGCATTCGCAATTCAGTATGTGTCAGTCAACATCATCTGATATGGAGCCATTTTAATGTAAAATCTTCATGTCCTTTTTTTTTTTTTTTTTTTTCGAAGAATGTACTCTTCAGTTCAATGTTCATATTTCAGATTTTTGAGAAATAGTTGTAGTCTATCGAATGTTTCCCATTTTACACTGATAGAAATAGTGTTTTAGCGAACGATATAACGATAGAAATAGTGTTTAGCGAACAATAAAACGATAGAAATAGCATTTAGCGAACAATATAACGATAGAAATAGTGTTTAGCGAACAAAATAACTATAGAAATAGTGTTTAGCGAACAATTTATCGATAGAAATAGTGTGTTTAACGAACAATATAACGAAATGAAAAACAGTGACAATATTCATATTTTCATCAAATCCAATTATGGTTAAAGGTTCAATTATCCGCCGATTTAATGCAAATAGACTTTTTTTTTTTTTTTTTTTTTTTTTTTTTTTTGCTGTCCCAACCTCTGCGCCACCTCAGAGGCGGTGCACACACGCTGCTCATTCCGACACCCCGTCCACAGCCACAGCCCGGTCAGCCCCGCCACAGCCCCGCCCCGGCACCGGCAATCCAAAGGGAGCAGTTAATGTGAAAATTGTCAAGAGGCAACCCACCGGAGAAGACACTGCACTGCTGCCGAATCACTTCGGTGGTGTTCAGTCGCGCCTGTTCTGATCTAACATACGCAGGACACCACCTACTAAACCCCCCTACTGACGACAATAATTGCTTAGTCGCGGAGCCGGCATGAGTGAGCTCTCCCCCCGGAGGGCGCCACCACGTCCGTCCAAAGACAGCCCCCATGCACTCGCCGATACCGGTGACCTCGACGGAACCAAACCAAGGCGACAGACGTGCAGAGGACATCGAAACTGAGGTCACCATGAGAGCAGAGCATGAAGGGCTACAGAATTTGAGACACCTTTTTTTTTTTTTTTTTTAATGCTGATCGATGAGAATGAGGATGATTGAGATGATGCTACGGATTTCCATTTCGGTCTGAGACTGCATGGCAGGGCTGTACTCTACGCTTCCTTTCATAATATATCCCGGTGTCACCAGGCCCGAGAGATTCAGGCACCTGTAGTGTTGGTAGGAAATTTGAGCAACACTCTCAGAAACGCATCCGTTAAGTGGATGAAACTCGACTGTGTGGTCCCAGTCTTCCCAACTGAGTCCGCAGCAAACTCAACTCTGGGTAGGAGCCGGTCGGGGCAAAAAAACCCACATGACTCTGATGGGATTCGAACCCACGACCTCCCAGCCGGAAGTCCGCGACGCCAACCACTTCGCCACGGCGGCTGGTGCAAATAGACATTTTTCTTTCATTGAATCCGAAGGTATTTGCCAAAGCGTACGTGTAATGCCATCCTTGATCGAGTGATAGAAAGTACAACGATCACTGCCCAAAACATCAATTATCTTCGGTACGTTAGTGCGGGGCATCTTTGAATTATTCTTAACTGGAACAATTTCATTTTTACGTAAATTAAATTTGTTACGATAAAAAAAAAATTCAATCATTCTTAACATTGAGTTTTGTATCCAAGTTTGTACAGCACTTTGGACGAATATAATCATCTATAAACATGTCATAATACGGTCGTGCCCTTTAGAAACTGGTGTCAGTTTTGGGTACCATACACGAATATCTAAACGTTTATAATTTTGAACAGCCAGTTTTGTTTCTCGTACATACTCCATTTTTGCTGCTTCATGAGCAAAAAAAAAAAGTCACAAAGTTCATATTAGCGTCGCACTTTTCTTTAAATTGTTTACAAGAAATAAACTGGCCATTTTCAAAAACAAGAAATGAGTTATAGTGTGTATTCTTTCGTTGTTCCACGTTTTTTATGTTAGCAGTATTTGATCAGTATTTTTTAAAAAAGCAAACAAGTAAACAAATAAACACTGGCTCTGCAAGAAGTCCATCAGAATTTTTACAGCTAACTTTGTTGAAAAAAAAATAAACGCAAATAAATCTTTATATCAAATATATGTTTGATTTAAGAAAAGAAGAAAGTATTTATGGTACATTATTTTTCAATTCTGTTACGAAGTGAAAAGTTTGCTACTATGTTAATTTTCTATTTGTAATCTGTGTTGCGACTTTTTTCGCAGCGAAGTCAGTTTCAAAGAAAAAAAAAAAAAAAAACGTTTTCATTTCTCGTAGTTTAATACCAACATTTCTGGCACTTCTGTGTGCGGTTTTCCCCATTCATTTTGTCTTCTTTATATTCCACATAAATGTAAAAGAGCGATTTCATGAAGTCTCGAAAAAGGTGTCTGGTGGATTCGGTAGCAAGCGTCATATGTGAATGAGTTTTGATAAAACAGGTGATTTTTTTCAAATCGCCACCCTACCTAAAAAAAGTCAGTTGTCTTCTTACCTAAACATTCAATGAATGTTTCATGTCTGCTAATTTTTGTGAATAAATCAATAACTGCACAGTTTTGTAAATTGTTGGTAAGCTGAAATTCCGAAGATATTTCAGTATCATGAGAAATGGAAAGTTTCCTGACATTTTATTGTGGAGTTTTTCTATTCATTTCGCCCCCCCCCCCCCCCCCCCCCCCCCTTTTTTTTTTTTTTTTTTTTTTTTTAACTGCACACAAATCTTTGTGGGTTTCGCTTATGTTTAAGTGGTCCGTGTAACGAACTGTTTCATTTTAACAGCTCTCCAGCCAAACTGCGCTTATTGCCTTAGAATCTATAAGCAAACTGAGATTTCACGTTTTCAGTACACTCATACATGTCTTAAATGATTTTTTCTTGGTCGCCTGCTCAAAGAAATTCTGTATTATCTGCGAATTGGAACACTTGTATGTTCAACTGTAGTAATGCTCATTCCACTTACGTCGACATTTTCGCGTGTCAGTGTTGCCAGAATTTCAACACATAAGATAAACAGATATGAGGAAAATGGATCGCCTTGCCTGTATTTTGATCTGTTAAAAAAGAATGGAAAGTTGACCATTAACTATTAATAATATCATATAAAAGGCTTATGTCTGTTTACAGATGCCTCAATGAAAACAAGATACTTCTAATATAAACACTTCCTTTATCATAAAATCCCATCGAGTGTTTTCTCGAAGTCAGTGTTTAATAAAGGCTTGGTAAATTGTGTTCTTCTAAGTAGGCTAATGTGTCCTAAATGAAGCTCGTAGTTTTCGCTATATATCTGTACGTAATGAAAAAAAAAAAGTTTGATCCTTAT
>JADBJO010001194.1:187500-220000 GCA_016801955.1 Conus betulinus
AGCACCAACAGACAGTCACCACAGCACCAACAGACAGTTACCACAGCACCAACAGACAGCTACCACAGCACCAATAGACAGCTACCACAGCACCAACAGACAGTCACCACAGCACCAACAGACAGTTACCACAGCACCTACAGACAGCTACCACAGCACCAATAGACAGCTACCACAGCACCAACAGACAGTCACACCACAGCACCAACAGACAGTTACCACAGCACCAAAAGACACAGCATCAAGAGACAGCTACCACAGCACCAAAAGACAGCTACCACAGCACCAATAGACAGCTACCACAGCACCAACAGACAGCTACCACAGCAGCAACAGATAGCTACCACACCACCAATAGACAGCTACCACAGCACCAGTAGACAGCTACCACAGCACCAATAGACAGCTACCACAGCACCAACAGACAGCTACCACAGCACCAGTAGACAGCTACCACAGCACCAACAGAGAGCCACAACCAACAGCTATCACAGCAGCAATAGACAGCTACCACAGCACCAAGAGACAACAGCACCAATAGACAGCTACCACAGCACCAATACACACCACCAATAGACAGCTACCACAGCACCAATAGACACAGCACCAATAGACAGCTACCACAGCACAACAGACACAGCACCAATAGACAGCTACCACACACCACCAACAGACAGCTATCACAGCATCAATAGACAGCTACCACACCACCAACAGACACAACACCAACCGACAGCTACCACAGCACCAACCGACAGCTATCACAGCATCAATAGACAGCTACCACAGCACCAACAGACACAACACCAACCGACAGCTATCACAGCACCAATAGACAGCTACCACAGCACCAATAGACACAGCACTAATAGACAGCTATCACAGCATCAATAAACAGCTACCACAGCACCAATAGACAAAGCACCAATAGACAGCTACCCCAGCACCAATAGACAGCTACCACAGCACCAACAAAAAGCTAATACAGCACCAATAGACATCTACCACAGCACCAATACACAGCTACCACAGCACTAATAGACACAGCACCAATAGACAGCCACCACAGCACCAACAGACACAGCACCAGTAGACAGCTACCACAGCACCAATAGACACAGCACCAATAGACAGCTACAACTGCACCAATAGACACAGCACCCATAGACAGCTTCCACAGCACCTATAGACAGCTACCACAGCACCAACAGACAGCCACTACAGCACCAATAGACAGCTACCACAGCACCACCACTACACAGCTACCACAGCACCAATAGACAAAGCACCAATAGACAGCTACCACACACCAATACACAGCTACCACAGCACCAATAGACAGCTACCACAGCACCAATAGAAAGCTACCACACCACCATCAGACACAGCACCAACAGACAGCAGCACCAACAGACAGCTCCCACAGCACCAATGGACTGCTAATAGACAGCTGCCATAGCACCAACAGACAGCTACCACAGCAGCACCAACAGACAGCTACCACAGCACCAACAGACACAGCACCAACACAGACACAGCACCAACAGACACAGCACCAATAGAGCTATCACAGTACCATAGACAGCTACCACAGCACCAATAGACAGCACCACCAATAGACAGCTACCACAGCACCAATAGACAGCTACCACAGCACCAACACACAGCTACCACTGCACAATAGACAGCTACCACAGTACCAATACACAGCTACCACAGCACCAATAAACAGCACCAATAGACACAGCACGAATAGACAGCTACCACAGCACCAATACACAGCTACCGCAGCAGCACCAACAGACAGCTACCACAGCACCAATACACAGCCACCACAACACCAATTGACAGCTACTACAGCACCAACAGACAGCTACCACAGCACCGACAGCTACCACAGCACCAACAGACAGCTACCACAGCACCAACAGACAGCTAATACAGCACCAATAGACAGCTACCATAGCACCAACAGACAGCTACCACAGCACCGACAGCTACCACAGCACCAACAGACAGCTACCACAGCACCAACAGACAGCTAATACAGCACCAATAGACAGCTACCATAGCACCAACAGACAGCTACCACAGCACCGACAGCTACCACAGCACCAACAGACAGCTAATACAGCACCAACAGACAGCTAATACAGCACCAACAGACAGCTACCACAGCACCACCAACAGACAGCTGACGAACCAGCAGGCCTGCATGAAGTGATGAGGTCGTCAACAAATCGGAGAAAGATGCTTCAGCATCTCCAGCCGGGACAGCACTAAACCAGCTGTAAGTCCTCGCTTCGCTTCAGTCTCGGAAGCCTATGGAGTTGCGCTCTAGGTGTCTATTCTGGTACAGCGACGGGTGTGGCTGGCCAGTCCGACGCGGGAATGACAGTCCCTGTGGCAGAGGGCACAGGTGAAGTCTGACGCTGGTCTGTCTGCCTGGGCTGCAGCCTTTCTTCTCATTCTCTTTTCCCCGTGCTGCTGAGCGAGTATCTCTTCGAACTTGGAGAGACCTTTCTGCACAGTCTGTCTCTCCAGGCTGACCGTTCGAGGGCTGTTGCTTCCCAGTTGTTCTGGTCAATGTTCAAGGCTTTTAGGGTCCCTCTTGCACACGTCTTTGAATCGCAGCTGTGGTCTGCCTGTGGGACGTTTTTCCCTGCTGCACAGTTCTCCATAGAGGAGGTCTTTAGGGATCCGTCCGTCATCCATGCGCACGACATGGCCGAGCCAGCGCATACGTCTCTGTTTCAGCAGCGTGTACATGCTGGTGCATCCGGCTCTTTCCAAGACAGTGTTGTTTGGGACCTTGTCCTGCCAGGTGATGTTCAGAATGCGTCGGAGGCTACGCATATGGAAAGCATTGAGCTTTCGCTCTTGTCCGGCACGCAAAGTCCAAGACTCGCTGCCATACAGGAGGGTGCTCACGACGACGCAGGCTCTGTAGATCTGGATCTTTGTGTGCTCGGTCAGCTTGCTGTTGTTCCATGCTTTCTTTGTCAGTCTGGTCATGGTGGTAGCTGCCTTGCCGATGCGCCTGTTGAGTTCTGCGTCAAGTGAGAGGGTGTCTGAGATATTTGAGCCCAGATAAACAAAGTCATGGACGACATCCAGTTCATGGTCATTGATGCTGATGACTGGGGGAGAGTCAACATCCTGTCCCATGACCTGTGTGTTTTCTTCAAGCTTATGGTAAGCCCGAAGTCTTGGCAGGCATCGCTGAAGCAAGTCATGAGCTGCTGTAGGTCCTCGGCTGAGTGTGGGCAGTTACTGCTGCGTCGTCTGCGAAGAGGAAGTCACGCAGGCACCTCAGCTTGACTTTAGTTTTGGCTCTTAATCTGGAGAGGTTGAAGAGCTTTCCGTCTGTCCTTGTTCGGAGGTAGATACCTTCAGCTGCAGGACCAAATGCGTGTTTCAGCATCACAGCAAAGAAGATTCCAAAAGGGGGTGGGAGCCAGGACGCAACCCTGTTTCACTCCGCTCCGTATGATGAAGGCAGCTGATGTTGAGCCGTCAAAGACGACAGTGCCTTTCACGTCTTCGTGGAAGGATCTGATGATGATGCTGAGAAGTTGGGGTGGACATCCAATCTTGGGGAGGATCTTGAAGAGGCCATCCCCTGCTGACCAGATCGAAAGCCTTTGTGAGATCTATGAAGGCAATGAAGAGTGGCTGCCTTTGCTCCCCACATTTCTCCTGAAGTTGTTTTAAGGGAGAAGATCATATCTATAGTGGATCTGTTGGCACGGAAACCGCACTGCGATTCAGGATAAACTTGATCTGCAAGTACCTGGAGCCTCTTCAGTAGTACTACTCGTGCAAAGACTTTCCCAACAATACTAAGGAGGATATGCCCATGATAATTATTGCAATCGCTTCTGTCACCTTTGTTTTTGTACAGTGTGACGACGTTAGCATCCCTCATGTCTTGTGGTACTTCGCCTTCACTCCAGCAGAGGCAGAGGAATTTCATGCAACTCGGTGATAAGTGTCTCTTTACAGCACTTCAGTACTTCGGCAGGAATACCGTCTTTCCCTGGTGCCTTGCCAGAGGCAAGACAGTCCAGGGCTTCGTTGAGTTCGTCTATGGTTGGTTCTCTGTCAAGCTCTTCCAGTTCTGGTAGTTGGCACTCTATGGCATTCAGGGCATCTTCTGTGACTACATTTTTCCCTTGCATATAACTCAGTGTGTAGTGTTCTACCCAGCGCTCCATCTGTTGTTCTCTGTCCTGAATCATCTCCCCTGTAGCTGATTTCAAAGGGGCAGTTTTCTTCTGTGTTGGGCCCAGTGCCTGCTTGATGCCGTCATACATCGCCTAAATGTTGCCTGTGTCAGCTGCGATCTGGATCTGGGAGCAGAGCTGAAGCCAATAATCGTTGGCGCATTGCCTGGCACACTGCTGGACTTTTGCTGCGAGCAGCACGGAGAACCTGGAGGTTCTGCTCACTGGGATTGGTTTTGTATGCTGTCAGGGGCGTTTCTCTTGGCCTCGATGACTGGTGTCATTTCTTCTAAATGGGCTTCGAAGCAATCAGCTGACTTGCTGGTCTTTTTGCCAAAGGTGGACATGGCGGCGTTGTAGACAGCATCTCTGAAGTGTTCCCATCGGTCTTGGGCATTTGCAGTGGGTGGGCCAGGGAGAGAATCCTCCAACACGCGCGCGAACTCCTCCACTTTTTTTTGATCGCGTGTTTTGCTGGTGTCGATGCGAGGCTGGCCCTCCTTTTCTCCTACTGTGCAGTCTCTTCGCGCGGAGCTTCACTTTGCTGCACACCAAAGAGTGGTCAGTGTCACAATCGGCGCTCTGGTAGCTGCGAGTGATCTTGATGCTGGAAAGGTTGACACGTCTGGTGAGGATCAGATCGAGCTGATGCCAGTGTTTGGATCGAGGGTGTCTCCAGGAGACTCGATGCTGAGGCTTCGTGTTGAAGAAGTGTGTTACTGACGCACAATCCATGATGACAGCAGAGCTCTAGCAGGCGCTGGCCATTCTCGTTCATTTTCCCAGTGCCGAACTGACCCAAGCAGGTGGGCCAGGAGTTGTGATCGACACCTACTCTGGCGTTGAAATCGCCTGCGATGAACAGTAATTCTCTGTCGGGAATTCTCCTTATAGCAGCACTGAGGTCGTCATGAAACTTGTTTTTTTGCTTCTGCTGTGGATGCCAAAGTTGGTGCGTAGGCACTAATTAGACTGACTGGTCCCCGATGATGTTTGGCATCGGAGAGATAGGATTCGTTCTGTTCCTTCTACTGGTGGGATTACAGATTCCAATAATCTGTTTCTAACTGCAATCCCACGCCGTTGTTCTCTGATCTCGTCTGATGGTTTGCCTGCCAGAACAGGGTGAAGTCTCTCTCCCTCACAGATCCTGTTTCTGGGAGCCTGGTTTCTTGAAGGGCGACAATGTCCATCTGCAGTCCGCTCAGTTCTCTGTCGATGACGGCTGTTTTTGTGAACATCGTTTACTTCCTGAAGGTCGTCAGAAAAGCCTGGTGTCATTGTCCTTACGTTCCACGTACCCAATTTAAGGGCGGAAGTTTTCATTTTTTCTGTTGCCTGGTGCATAGTTATCAATCCGCTTGTCGGTTTTCACCCTAAACCCCACGCACCCAGTGAGGCTAACGGACCGTGGCGGGGCAGCACCTTATTGGCTGGGGGCTGCCCAGCATAAGGCGGGCGGAAGCTGCCCAGTGAGATGCGATGATCTCTCCCACCGTCGGAAGCAGCCCCTGGCGTCTGACTCTACGCCAATTGAGTATACAGACTTACAACCGGTAGACTGCTGCTGCTCCCGTGTTTTGTCGACGCTGCAAAGCGAAGCTGGAGTGACCTCTTCAGAGCGCAAAGTATGGAGGGCAAGCTGTTACCCATGCAGCAGACCCCCCCCCCCCCCCCCCCCCCCCCTCCTCTCCACGTCGCTGGAATGGTCCATTGGAAAGGCAAACGCCGACACACATGGTTCCAGTGCCGTCGCAGGAGTTGCCAGAACGTTGCTGTGTACAGCCTCGGACTGCCTTGGGTACTCCGACTCTGGATTTTTCCTCAGGGTTGACTCCCGAAGCCTTTCCTAAGAGTGGGGTATAGCCGCAAGGCAGCGGAGGTTTGAGATCAGAGTTGTCCTCTTAGGTAGGCTGTCTTCCCAGACTAATGAGCACCATCTGCCCAAGAAGGGGGTGATAGCCCTACACAAACCCGTTTAAAAACCTCCGGGTGAGTGACCTCTCAGAGTTCTCTCTCTCTCTCTCTCTCTCTGAAGACAAAGTATGAACAGTCCAGCCCGCGTGAGGTCCTACCATCCACTCCTTCAGCTCCAGAAATACCAGCCAGCAATCCTCTTCAGACCGAGAACTGGCTACTGCCGACTTGCTGAGCCACCTCAGCCGAATGAAGATGGGCCACCTAAGCGAAATGTCCGTGAGGCCCCGTGAATCTCAGACCTCAGAATACATCCTCCACACACTGTCAGCCCATGATGTTTTTACGGCGTCAGACCTGGCCAGAGGGTGCAGAACTGTAGGTGCAGCTTTGGGGTCATCCGTCGAGACCTCGAGAAGACAGTGGGAGGACTCATCGTGGCGACAGGATTGAAGATCTCACGCAGCCAATAAAATCGACCGCAGAAGAAGAAGAAGAAGAAGAAGAAGAAGAAGAAGAAAAGAAGTCAAACTGACCTCTCGCTTGATGTATGAATATCTTGTATATCTAAATCGTGTCTACAAAAATAAATGTTTGTGTTAAACTGCACTTGTGTCAATCTGTTTGTCATTCATTTATCATTGGCCCTGTTTCTGTCTATCACTCGGAGCACTTGCGCTTCTAAATGCATATGTTTAGGCTAAATTACGCTCAAACCAGTCTTGAGCGGTTATAATCATCCCATGAAAAATAGCACATTCGTCCAATAACTAATGCTGGAAAGTTGATGCTTCCCCCACAAGTAACAGAAAGTATAAAGGTGAATTTTAATGATAAATTATTCTGTGACTTTTACTAGAGAACACACCCCTTGAGCATAAAGGTGAATTTTAATGATGAATTACCCTATGACTTTTATTAGAGAACACACCCTGAGTATTAAGGTGAATTTCAGTGATAAATCATTCTATGACTTTTACTAGAGAACACACCCTGAGCATAAAGGTGAATTTTAATGATAAATCATTCTATGACTTTTAACAGAGTCCATCCCCTAAGGGACCTCAACTTCCATCCCTGTTCATCATAGGTATACAAGTAATTCATTAAAAACAAACAAACATCTCTATCTATGACCATCTTGACACCATCTATGACATAGTAAAATAATTCAAGCAGAAATTGAATGTTGTGTAATGAAAGTTAAAATGTTGAGTGGTAAGCATCAAGACACCTATTTCATGAGCGTGCGTGCGTGCGTGCGTGCGTGCGTGTGTGTGTGTGTGTGTGTGTGTGTGTGTGTGTGTGTGTGTGTGTGTGTGTGTGTGTGTGTGTGTGTGTGTGTGTGTGTGTAGACTTCTTCAAATATGTTATTTTTTGGAGGCAGCTGTTTGAATGTGTTGTGAGAGTGTATCAATATAGATGATGTGTGTTCACATGGAGAATTGTCATCAACACAAAAGAAAGGTCCGATTATTTACACATCTAAAAAGGACATAGACCAAGACTTATCACACACACAGGTGGCCCATGTTTGTTGGACCCCTTTTGAATGTAGTTTACAGAGTATGTTCTTTGCATATTTCTAAGAGTATAACGAATGTTACCAACACTACTAGCGAAAACCAACACTAGAGTTATGGGAGACAAATCAGACTACTGTGAGACTTGATTATCTATCATAGTATTTCTAAACCTTCTGGTTTCATCTTCTGTGTCGGTTTGGAAAAAAAAAAAGACTTCATTAGTTCGGGTTTTATATTGAAGGTGTAAAACACATGTGGTTCTGGCAACAACATGTGCCACAAAATTGAAACTGTTTACAAAAGTAAGGTAAGGTGTTGTTGCTTATAGCCCAGCCAGCCCGCAAAGAGCCACATCAGGGCTGTCACCGCATTGAAGTCAAACTCACAAGTCATTCGTTCATACATATCTTTAAAATATAACTTCTAAAAGCCCATCCCAAATTTTGTTAAAAATCTCTCCACTATAAAACCTCACACACAATGAAAAAATGTTAATCTCTCTTTCAAGAATTCAAAGATCGCATCAAGTGGAACACCTCTGAACAAGGTTTTGATGGAATCTGCTTTATATATACCAAAATGCTTTGCTGTTCAGACGTCCGTCGCAAATTCATTGTGTACATTCACTCTTAAGATAGGGCTTTATATAGGTGTTTCTTGTTGCCCTATCTCATTTACTCTTGTAACATTTGTGACACACACACTCACACACACACACACACACACACTCAACTTGAAGTGTGAGGCTGCTGAGAAAAAGTAAAGCACAAAGAGGAAAACTACAAATGGAGAGGAGTGAAATGGAGAGTAGTGAAATGGAGAGGAGTGAATGGTAACGGAATTCAGGCAGGGAACATTTAAAACAGCGACAGTGGTTGGGTCAATTAAATTAAAAGCAATTTCAGATCCAGTCTTCTATGAATAGAGTAGGAGAGAAGAAGGGTGGGATGGGGTGGCTAAAGGGGGGGGGGGGGGGGGGGGGGGGGGGGGGGGGGGGGGGAGGGGAGGTGTGGTAAAGCAATTCAGGAGCAAAACGATTAACAGCAATTCTGCTGCACCTGACAATCACATTGAAAAGGTATCAATTAAACCACACCGGCTCTAAGCAACGTAACATGCCAAAGTGTCATGCTGATTTGAAAAAAAAAAAAAAAAAAGAAAAAAAAAAAACCCCAAAGACTGAAAAACAATCAAACAAGGCAACAGCAAAAAAAAAACAAGAACACAATCTAGGAAACTTGACAGCGTTCCTTACAGAAAGCAACCAAAGACAAACTATATAAAAAAAAAAAAAAAAAGGAAAAAAAACAATGAGCAAAAGCTGTTTAGTACAACGCTGAATGAACATTTCATGAATGTGTTTTTGTATTGTACCATGTGCCACACAGTTTCAGTTTATCAAGGAAACCTCGCCGTGTGGGTTCTGGTCCCCCCCCCCCCCCCCCCCCCCCCCCACTCCTCTCCTCTATACACTGCACCACAGGTTACTTAGACTTGATGCCGCAGTGCACAAAGATTACGGTTACATGAAAAAGTAAACAAACACTGAACGACAGACACTGGAAGAGCGGCTCAAAAAGACGATGCTTCGGAACTGTCTGACTTCCGTTTGAACCCAAAATTCTGAAAGTAAACATGAAATGAGGCTAGGGAATAGTTAAAGGTATACGATTAGGGCAACTTTTGCTCCCATAATGAAACAGACGCATGCCCATGACTCCGAAGGAAGTTGCTTACGGACACCGAATCGTCTAGCAGACATGACAGCACAGGGCACACAGAACACAAACAAGGAAACATCCCCGAAATGCTGGGTCAGGCCTGGAGTGCCGAGCAAGCATTATATGGCCTGCTCCTCTTCTTAAGTGGTATGTTGGCATGTAGTAGTAGTAGTAGTAGTAGTAGTAGCAGCAGTAACAGTAGCAGTAATAGTAGTAGTAGTAGTAGTAGTAGTTGTAGTGGTAGCAGTAGTGCAGAAGTAGTAGTAGTAGTGATTCTTGTAGTAGTAGTAGTAGTAGTAGCAGCAGCAGCAGCAGCAGCAGCAGCAACAGTAGTAGTAATAGTAAATCCGAACGTGACAATTGCTGAAAAATTATATTTCTGCGTTGCGTCGGAAAACTTTTGACATCCATTTTGAAACAAACGTCTAACAATTTTTTTTTTTTTTTTTAAGATATGAACTCAATACTCAAAGGGGAACCAGAGCGAATTCCAAACTCATATTAAAAAAATGTACCATATATTTGTTTTGAAGTCTGTAATAGATTTATTAAGAATAAGGAAATTAGATAAATAAACTTTTCTGTCCATCTGCTGACAACAGATATGTTTTCGATTCAATGTGGTGACAGACTCCGTGGTATAAACTTGGGAAAGGCGCTAAATGGTAAAATACTTAGCATATTGAAAAATGTGTATAACAACATAATAATAATAATAATAATGAATACTTATATAGCACCTATTCTCGGCTAGAGACCAAGCTCTAAGCGCTTTACAATCAACACTCGTTTACACAACGGGCTGCCTACCTGGGTAGTGCCGACAGAAGAGCTGCCAGCTGGCGCTTCATTCAGTCGTTTCCCGTGTCATCCAGTCAATTTCGTTCACTCAAGTTCCTTACTTCCTTCATTCTTTCTATTTCTCACGCAGGGTGCATGCTATGTGTAGCGTGTCATCCATACCAACGGCCAAATTGGCCTTCTCTTCCGAAAGTTGGTGATGGGATTTTACGTGTGTGCAAGATATATACGTGCGTTCACACACGGAACCTCGGTTTATAGTCTCATTCGAAGGACTGTATGAGAAATGGAGTCAGAACCAATGTTAACTCCGAGGGAAAAGAATCCCCCTGTACCGAAACGCCCTAGCGGAGATTCGAACCCGCAACCCCAGGATCGCCAAGATTACGAGTCCGGCGCTCTACCAACTGAGCTATTCCGGCTCCAACATAAACCGTGTGTGTTTGTTAACGGCAGTAAACGCGAACATTTTGAATGCTGACAAGGAGTGCGACATCGAGAGAATTGTGTCGTTCCTGTTTTCACTGTTTAATAATGACTTAGATCAGTATTTGGTTGGTAGATAGTACACACACTTAGATCTGGAATTAAATACGGATGACATGACTTAAAGAAATCATGTCAACCTAACATATGTTGTGCACGCAGATGATACTGTTTTATTATCAAACATAAAATCTGGCTTACAATGCGTTATATCATTACTACTGGATATTATGAAAGTTTGAAGTAAATGATAGTAAAACTAAAGTAATAGCATTCCACTGCAGAAACAACTCACATGATACTTTTACCCATGGGAACGAAACGCTTGAAACTCTCTCGGTTCTGTCAGATACCCTAGACTTGGGTTTTCTATAAACGGAAATTTTCACAAAGGATAGACAACAGCAAGAGAACAAACACAGGAGTCCGTCGGCCAGACGTCTAGTCTTACTTGTGAGAATTGTTTTAGAACGATATAAAACGACAGTACTTCCTGTTCTACCCTACGGTCGTGAAAGTTGGTATTGCAAAAGTTTGAATATTATTGAAAGCTTTCAGACCAGGTTCTTGAAAGCTTTGTTTATGTTGCATTGAAAGTGTACTGGCGTGGAAAGTGTACGGGCCAATCGTGGAATGTATACATTCCATGGATCAGCCGTGGTATACATTCCACGATTTTGCCCGTGGAGAGTACACTTTCCACACGCCAGTACACTTTCAATGCAACATTTTACATCGCACGGTATAAGAATGATTGCTATGTTGTATGAGGAAACGGATTTGTTTCCCGTTTCTATATTGGTTAACAGTAGGACGATAAGCTTTAGGCGTACACTGATCTCAAGTAATTCCAAGTATTCTTCTGAATTATTTTTTTTATGATCGACATACTAACAGCAAAATCTTACTCACAACTGATTGACAATATCCGTAATATGTTACTTAAAATAGGTTTGACTGCGTCTGGGAGTCGCAATCTTCTCTTCCGAAGATGCGCTTGTTAAAAAAAAAAAAAAAAAAAGTAACAATTGAAAAAGTATTTATGATACCTCCGCAAAACAACGTGGACAAACGAATCACAAGACAAAACACGACGCGTTTCGACCCTTAGGCCTTTTTCAGGCAAGAGAAACTACTCTCAGGACAACGAAAACTGTAGAACGAGCAACATACAGCGATCACAAGTGCACACGTAAAATAGATGACGTAAAGCGACATACAAAACAATGAAGGGTAGCAGTCAGGATGAATCAATGTCAGGTGACTGCAGGCGGAAATCTAAACAAATTTTTTAAAGTATTTATGATGACTTTGATTCATACTGATTACTACTATTCGTTGATTAGTATTTATATTTCGCTCTACATCTTTAGGGGTGCGCTTGTTGTGTGATACTTGTGCGCGGCTCGGCTCGTTCTTCGTTTTCATTGTCAGAGTGTCACTTACTTTGCCTAAAGAAGACCTACGAGCTCGAAACGCGTCGTGTTTTGTCTTGTGATTCGTTTGCCCACGATGTTCGGCGAAGTAATTACACACACTTTTTAAAATTTGATTCAATTTCCGCCTGCAATCGGCTCACTTCGCAACTAAAAAGATGTAACGTTAGCTCTTCACAACAATTGTACGCGTGAGTGGGAAATCGAGTTAGAACGAAGTAATAAACATTTGTTATATAGATATTTCAGCAAATGTCATGGACAAGACCAGTACATCATGCTGTCACCAGATATGTTAATTTTTCCGTTAATATGTTTTTTTTCGAAGTAGTTGCCCTAAACTTGTAACTAAATTAGGTTGATGGAATTAAACTCCCCACGAAAATCGTATTTGACAAATTTGTGACCTTGGTGTTTTTGGAGATGAATTCCATTTTATCCTGAATTGTCCGAAATAATCTGAATTTAGGAAGAAATATCTACCCTAGCAATATGTCCGCCCAAAATTAATGCTTAATCTTTGCAGTTTCTTGCCAGCTGGTGAAAGTCAGCAGTTAAAATTAGCAAAATGTATCCATTTCAGTAAAATTGCATAGCAACTTCTGCCCTACTGTTTGTCACGTTATATTGTTATTATTATTTTGATCATTGCCAGCTATAGTTAACTGACAGAGACGTATTTTCACATTCCTAACAGGTCCATCAAATACATGAGCCTTTCCTTTAAAAAAAAAAAAAAATCGCGTGATGGTTAATCAATCTTGAAACTCGAAACGTGTGTGGGTATATGTGTTTCAGGTGTCAAAAAAGTCAAAGTCAAAATTTTATTTCCAGATGGAACATTGAATAAGCAGAGAAACTGCTTTTTTTTTTACATCAAGCCATCATAACAAACAAAGAAACTGGAATAACGTGTGCGTGCGTGCGTGCGTGCGTGTGTGCGTGCGTGCGCGCGCGCGTGTATGTATGTGTGTGTGTGTGTGTGTGTGTGTGTGTGTGTGTGTGTGTGTGTGTGTGTGTGTGTGCGGTGGTATGCGTGCATGTGTGTGCATGCATGCCTGTGCGCATGCCTGTGCACTTGTGTGTGTGTGTGTGTCTGCAATGCGTGTTCTTTGTGAACAGACACCATCTACTGGGGACAGTCAGAAAGCAGTAGACCTTCAGAGAAGAAGCCCCTCACGCCGACTTCCAGCCCTTCCGTTCTGAGGGGGCCAAACCGCGTCCAGAATATGATTCCTGGGTGCCCTTTCCCCCGTCACTTTTTTCTTCCCTGCCCAGATTCGAACCCTCACCTCCAGAATGGCCGGGCAAAGACCAAGTCGGTCATGGGATGCTTTAACCACTCAACTATCCGACACCTGTTGTAGCCTTGGAGACTGGTTTTCTCCTCGACCATCCCTCTGCTGGAATTCTCCCCAGCACCTTCTGCCATTAATGGCAGGGTTCTGGTTCTTCTCTTCCCTGAAATCGACAGCAGTTTCCAAAGTTCATGAGCGGATTTGCCTTCTGACCCCCGTCACTCCAACTTCTACAGCGAGGAGTGTGGCCTGAACCCCAGATTCTCTTTAGGTGCTAGCTGGGCAGGCAAACTGGCCAGTCTTATAAAAGGTGCTTGCTCCACTCTGCTGTCATATGGTACAGCAAGTTCAGTCAGAATCATTTGTCTTCATGAACACGACTGGAGGACTGTTTCTGGTCTCGCGCCACTGTTGTCGATGAAGATCCCCCCCCCCCCCCCCCCCCCCCCCCCCCCCCCCAGTTACCTATTCCATCAAGTGAACCCCACTTCCGTGCTCCGGAAGTCACAGCTGTACTTGACTGTCTCAAGCCGAAAGTTATTTGTGTGTGTGTGTGTGTGTGTGTGTGTGTGTGTGTGTGTGTGTGTGTGTGTGTGTGTGTGTGTGTGTGTGTGTGTGTGGTGTGTGTGTGTGTGTGTGTGTGTGTGTGTGTGTGTGTGTGTGTGCTTTTCCGGGACCTATTTTTGGTTCGTTTGTTATTCTGGACAGAGTCTTTGCGCTGTGCGGCCGTGCAACCGAGGCGCGAAATGTTCGGAAATGCACCTCACTTGACGGTGCAGAGTCTTTGGTGCAGTCATTGTTGGGGCCAAGTCATGTTGTTAAAAGCGAGTCGATTACATGGGGTCATTTCAGGGTCATCGCCTCGTATAGGTCACTCCCTACGTAGCTGACCCCCCCCCCCCACACCACCCCATCAACATCCCAGCCCGTCCACTACACCAGGGCGATTTCATTTCACACACACACACACACACACACACACACACAAAATGTGTAAAATGTTTCTCCATGAAGTCTTAGATGAAAAAATTGTAATTCCTTTCAGGAACTCTAAAATTCACATCTGGTGGAAATTCATTGATAAGATGTTCACGGAGCGCGCTATAAATTGTTTATTTCTGACGTCATGTAAGTCATGGCGTGCGCTATAAATTGTTTATTTCTGACATCATGTAAGTCATGGCGTGCGCTATGAATTGTTTTATTCTGACATCATGTAAGTCATGGCGTGCGCTATGAATTGTTTATTTCTGACGTCATGTAAGTCATGGCGTGCGCTATGAATTGTTTATTTCTGACATCATGTAAGTCATGGAGTGCGCTATGAATTGTTTATTTCTGACATGTAAATCATGGAGTGCGCTATAAATTGTTTATTTCTGACATCATGTAAGTGCAAACACTGTACCAGGGGATGCGTTTTAGTGAACAGTGTATTTCGTGGAAAGCACCAAAGGACCTTCAGTGGCCTTTAAAAGATACGAGAGGTTGTAAAAAGAATAACATGTGCGTAATTGGTACGAAACTGTCTCTTCTTGACCGTCACCAGTGGCAGATGGTAAAAACTCCTTGACGTTTGGATGGACCTGAAAGAGTTGATGCTCCATCTGCGTGTTCCTGTACTCTTGCCTGAGATCTTTGACGTAAGTCTGAACTTTGGGTTCGAAATCGGTCTGGGATGGAGGATCTGCACAATAGTTTATTTGAGGCATTCTTTACCAGTTGCTGAGCCATCTTATTGCCTCGAATGCCGATAGGACCTGGAACCTAAGCACAAACTATGTCGTAACCATCAGATTTCAGAGAGGTGTAGTTAAGGGAAATTCAGAAGTTGAAAATACTTAAGATTGCGGCCACTAATGCCACCAATGACTTCCATCCAAAACAGAAAGAGGGGCAGAGAGAAAGAGGAAGTCTTTAGAGACCATTTGGAGTGCCAGGACCAACACTTTGAGCTCCAGTGGAGAGGTCTAAGGGAATGTTTAAACGTTCCTGAGAGGAAGAGGTTGAGCAGTAAGCAGCAGAAGCAACTTCTTCAACTGATTTGGAGCCACCCGTAAATGTTCTTTGACAGGATAGAAATCTATAACAAAGTTCGGAAAAAAAGTTTTTGAACCAGAAATCTGGTGGTGTCTTTGCGATAAGAGACGTGATCAAAGCCAAACTCCGGTGTGTGGTGAGTCAAAAGCAGATCATCAGGCAGTTTGGACAAATCATGCACAACCCATTAAAATTGCCCAACAGCAGAAGGGGGAAGGTAGAGTAAAGTAAGGTAAGGTCATGTTGCTTATAGCCCAGCCGATCGCAAAGGGCCATATCGGGGCTGTCACCGCGTTCAAGTCAACTCACAAGTCATCAACAACAAAAAAAATCTACACAACCCCTTTAAATACACCATCTAAACACACACCGTAAGGCCCCTAAATCAGATGAAAAATGTTAATCCCCTCAGAATTTCAAAGATCACAGCAGGTGGGACATCTCTGATCAAGGTTTTCATGGAGTCTGCTGTAAACTGTTTGTCTCATATCATGCAAATCCCAACACTCTATAAAGAATACGTCTCTCTGGGAGTGGTGCATGCCATGGGATGCACCACGGAGCTTCTTCATCTTTTAAAAGATCAGAAAGGGGTGTAAAAGGAGTGGCAGAAAGGTTGTGGATGTTCCTCAATGATGCCCACCAGTTCTTGTCGACTGACAGATCAAATGGATGTAAATATTAACTGTTGCTGTTTTACATGCAGTCATTCTAGCAGCTGAAGCGTAGAAAATATCGTGATCAATAAGGCTGGATGATAAAGATCTGTGGATGAGCAACGACACTCCATCAGCAGAGAACTGCGCTGAAACCAGACTGTGTCAAAGATTTCCGACTCTACATATGCATCTCCTGGAGAAGGATCACCACAGACTTCCGGTGCTGACAACCTGCAGCGAGCTGAAATTTGAGTGTGTTAGCCCAGATGCTCCACTGTATTCAGGATGTATCCATGATGGTGAGACGAGCGGGGGACAGTTAGGTCCGTCCCTGAGTCTTCATCTTCAACCTGCAGCACAGAGAAAGGATCAGAAAAGTTCAGATCGGATTTTTTTTTTTTTTTCACACTATTATCCAGTCCCGCTGGTAGACCGATCAGAGGGCTGAGATCGGTGGGAAAGTTTGGAGATCCCCCCCCCCCCCCCCCCCCCCCTCCCCTCCTCCATCTGCACTTTGTCTCCTGATGGTACGAGTTCTGATTTCAAAAAGGATCAAGGCGAGGGGGCGAAAGGGGGTGGGGTGGGGTGGGTGCGAGAGGGAAGGGTAGAGGTAGAATGGGGAGGGTGAATCCAGAATGCTCTGCAGTGGAAGGTTTGGACCTCTCAGAGCGGTCTAGAAGGTGGCGAGTAACGCCTCCGCCACAGACACTCTGGTTTGTGAGGTGGCGGGTTTGATACCCCCGCCTGACGCAACGTCTCTCATTGACAACGTCCTGGTCGGTGGGCGCGACAGATATTTCTGACAGCAGACACTTCCCTTTTCCACAGCTGTTGGCTACGACACAAAGGGACTGACTGCAGAGTGCGATTTTTGGAGCTTCTTCTCGATGGCATCTTGTTTTCAGTCTTCATGTTTTGGACCGATTTCTCCGACTGCCACTTTGAGCAGTCCCGTGAGGCTGGCTGTCACCACAGTTGACATGAAGGGCTGGTCCCTGGCGAGGTCCCTTGTGGATTACTTTGCAGCATACACAGCCAGTCTCCTCCCCAGAGCACCACTCCCGAACGTGGCCAAATCTGGTTTCCAAATACCGCCTGGGAGACACAACATAAAACGTCGATATAACCAACTCAGGTGATCTGTGACGATGACGGGGTATAGTTTCCCAACTCAGGTGGTTTGTGACAATGACGGAGTGCAGTTTGCCAACGCAGGTGGTCTGCGACGATGACGGTGAAGCTCAGGTTAGTCTGTGACAATGACAGTATAGTCTGCCAACTCAGGTTAGTCTATGGCAATGACGGAGTACAGTGTGCCAACGCAGGTTAGTTTGTGACAATGACGGAGTACAGTGTGCCAACTCAGGCTAGTCTGTGACAATGACAGACAGTATAGTCTGCCAACGCAGGTTAGTTTGTGACAATGACGGAGTACAGTGTGCCACTCAGGCTAGTCTGTGACAATGACAGACAGTATAGTCTGCCAACTCAGGTTAGTCTGTGACAATGACGGAGTACAGTGTGCCAACGCAGGTTAGTCTGTGACAATGACGGAGTACAGTGTGCCAACTCAGGTAGTCTGTGACAATGACAGAGTACAGTTTGCCAACTCAGGTAGTCTGCGACAATGACAGAGTACAGTTTGCCAACTCAGGTAGTCTGTGACAACGACAATACAGTTTGCTAACTCAGGTAGTCTGCGACAATGACAGAGTACAGTTTGCCAACTCAGGTAGTCTGTGACAATGACAGGATAGTTGCCGACTCAAATAGTCTGTGGCAAATAACGGAATACAGTTTGCCAACTTAGGCAGTCTGCGACAATGACGGAATACCCTTTGTCAGTTAAGATTAGTCTGTGGCAAATGACAGAGTACAGTTTGCCAACTCAGGTCAGTCTGCGACAATGACAGTACAGTTTGCCAGCTAAGGAAGTCTGTGACAATGAAGGAGTACAGTGTGCCAACTCAGGTAGTCTATGGCAATAACAAAGCACAGTTTGCCGACTCAGGTGGTCTGTGGCAATGACTGTACAGTTTGCCAACTCAGGTAGTCTGCGGCAATGACAGTAGTTTGCCAACTTAGGTGGTCTGTGGCAATGACAGAGTACAGTTTGCCAACTCAGGTGGTCTGTGGCAATGACAGTAGTTTGCCAACTTAGGTGGTCTGTGGCAATGACAGAGTACAGTTTGACAACTCAGATGGTCTGTGGCAATGACACAGTAAAGTCTGTCAACTCTGGTGGTCTGTGACAATAACAGAGTACAGTTTGCCAGCTCAGGTAGTCTGTGGCAATGACAGAGTACAGTTTGCCAACTCAGGTGGTCTGTGGCAATGACAGAGTACAGTTTGCCAACTCAGGTGGTCTGTGGCAATGACAGAGTACAGTTTGCCAACTCAGGTGGTCTGTGACAATGACAGAGTACATTTGCCAACTCAGGTGGTCTGTGACAATGACAGAGTACAGTTTGCCAACTCAGGTGGTCTGTGGCAATGACAGAGTACAGTTTGCCAACTCAGGTGGTCTGTGACAATGACAGAGTACAGTTTGCCAACTCAGGTGGTCTGTGGCAATGGCAGAGTACAGTTTGCAAACTAAGGTTAGTCTGTGGCAATGACAGAGTACAGTTTGCCAACTCAGGTGTGGTCTGTGACAATAACAGAGTACAGTTTGCCAACTCAGGTGGTCTGTGACAATGACAGAGTACAGTTTGCAAACTAAGGTTAGTCTGTGGCAATGACAGAGTACAGTTTGCCAACTCAGGTGGTCTGTGGCAATGACAGTAGTTTGCCAACTCATGTGTTTTGTGACAATAACAGAGTACAATTTGCCAACTCAGGTAGTCTGTGGCAATCACGGAGTACAGTTTCTTAAAAAAGAAAAAGAAAGACTTGCTATTAAGTTCATCACACGAGTAAAACGGGCAGGAAACCGTGTCTACTGCAGACACTTCTTTCACCTGGTCAGGGCCTGGGTGTGGCCCTCGTCACGGCTTGCTGTTCCTCAGTCCTGGAGGAGGAGATCCTCTGAAGCCACCCAGCGTGCTACAACCACTGGTGGGGAACAAAGTGGAAATCCTGCATCTAGGTCTTTTTTGGTGGTTCCCTTCAAGGAAGAGTACATCCTGAAAGACTTTGTTGGCTGGACTTTTGGAAAAGTGCGCCGCATGTTAACAGAGTTTCAAAAATCCTGTAGTAGAGGAGCGAGTGAGCTGTGCTTCAAGATATATCTTTTCTATGAATGGACTTTCTTTTTGAAAGAAGCCAGGATGAAAGCTCTAATTTCTATATCTTTAATACTAAGTCCGTGGAGGAAGATTTCCTTTCTTGATAGTCAGGGTAGAACTTCAGCAAAGACTTATGATTCCCTTAATTAACAGTAGAATTGGGGCTGCTGCAAACTGTAAGATTCCCTTAAGTGATAGCAGAATAGGGCTGCAGCAAAGACTTCAGATTCCTTCAGCTCACGGCATAATAGGGCTGCTGGGAAGACTCCCTGTGTAATGTGTCCTGAGTGGATATATGGGAAACTTGAGTAACAGCTTCCGTACTTTTTTGACATCTACACTTTCTGCGCGACTAGTAGTGCCAGTTTCTCTACGTTTGGAGGATTTCCGTCCTGCACAGCCTCTGTTCGGCTGTGGTCGTTTACTGAAACGCAAACATACTGGGTTTCAGAGGAGTGATTTTTTTTTTTAAACAGGCTCTTTAGTTTCATGTGAGCAACTTGAGGCATGAAGAGAACTAATATATTGAAATGTGCGTTTTCGTATATTACAGTTGACTCTAGATTTAAGAAAACTGAGATGAAACCTATTTTTGCTTTCTCACATCCCAGATTTCTTATAGCAGAGAAAAATCAACTCGGATAAAAGAAGTTTGTGTATGGCTTCTCTCTCTCTCTCTCTCTCTTAAAAAATCCCACGGTAAAACGCTTGCTACCACTCCCCAGGTTTGAAGGGTTCACAGGTTGATGCAAGACATACAAGAACAGCAGAGACAATAAAACGTGGGTCCAAATGCCTTTAATTTCCAGACAGGGAGTAAAGCAAACATCAAAATTCATCCCAGTCCCATTTAAAAGATAGACGTGTGTGTGTGTGTGTGTGTGTGTGTGTGTGTGTGTGTGTGTGTGTGCGCGCGCGCGCGCGCGCGCGTGCGTGCATACGTACGTGCGTGAGTGCGTGTGTGTGTGTGTGTGTGTGTGTGTGTGTGTGTGTGTGTGTGTGTGTGTGTGGTGTGAGTGTAAGTGTGCGCGCGCGCGCGCGTGTGTACGTGCATGTGTGTATGTGTGCGTGCGTGCGTGCGTGCGTGCGTGCGTGTGTGTGTGTGTGTGTATGAATCAGACTCCCGTTTGATTGTCACGAAAACCATAACGTGGGTTTAGAGACACACAACAAATGTGAGAAAACAGCAAAATATATGAGCATTGTATATGGCTGTTAGACTGGTAAACAGGCTTGAAAACTAAACTTCTGCAGACTTTGATGCAGGATGTAATTTGATGGCAGTCCAACGCAAATGTTACACCTCCACTGCATGCCGGGTCCGTCTTGTACACTATCTTCTGTCCATCTTGTACACTATCTTTTGTCCATCTTGTACACTATCTTTTGTCCGCTTGTACACTGTGTTTTGTCCGGCTTGTACACTATGTTTTGTCCATCTTGTACAGTTTTCTCCATTTTGTACACTATGTGTATTGTCCATCTTGTACGCTATGTTTTGTCCATCTTGTACATTACGTTTTGTCCATCTTGTACGCTACGTTTTGTCTATCTTGTACACTACTTTTTGCCCATCTTGTACGCTATGTTTTGTCCATCTTGTATACTACTTTGTGTCCATCTTGTAGGCTATGCTTTGTCCACCTTCTACACTATGTTTTGTCTATCTTGTACACTATGTTTTGTCCATCTTACACACTATCTTTTGTCCATCTCGTACACTATGTTTTGTCCGGCTTGTACACTGTTTTGTCCATCTTGTGCACTATCTTCTGTCCATCTTGTACACTATGTTTGTCCATCTTGTACACTACGTTTTGTCCATCTTGTACGCTACGTTTTGCCTATCTTGTACACTACGTTTTGCCCATCTTGTACGCTATGTTTTGTCCATCTTGTATACTACTTTGTGTCCATCTTGTAGGCTATGCTTTGTCCATCTTCTACACTATGTTTTGTCTATCTTGTACACTGTTTTGTCCATCTTACACACTATCTTTTGTCCATCTCGTACACTATGTTTTGTCCGGCTTGTACACTGTTTTGTCCATCTTGTACACTATCTTCTGTCCATCTTGTACACTATGTTTTGTCCATCTTGTACACTATGTTTTGTCCATCTTGTACACTATGTTTTGTCCATCTTGTAACTGGACTGTATCCAAGATAGCAGGTTTTCTTCTCAAACGTTTGACATTTTTTTTAACGAGCTTTCTTGCGTCCAGAAAACAGCTATTTTCTATCACACCACTCATTTCACATAACCGGGCGTTTTCATCAGTGCCTTTGTCTACCTCTTTCAATATGAAGTACGTGCACCCTTAAGCCGAGTTAGTGCACGATTTTTTGACGGGAGTGAGATAGATATTGTTGCTGTTATAGCCCAGCCGACTGCAAAGGGCCATACCAGAGTTGTCACAGCGTTCAAGTCAACTCAAAACTCATTGAAAAAAGAAAAGAAAAAAAATCGTTCACCCAACCCTTTCACACCGAAAATTTCGTTGAAAGTTTTCCTTCTGTAAAATCTTAGATCAGATGAAAACTGTTCATCTCTTTCAGAAATTCAAAGATCACATCAGGTTTTCATGGAGTCTGCTGTAAAGTGTTTATGTCTCACAAAGTCCCAAGACTCTAAAAGAACATGTTTCACTGAGTGGTACATGACATGGAATGCACCGCGAAGCTTCTTCGCCTTTTAAAAGATATGAATGGGTGTAAAAGGAGTGGCCTGAAAGTGCAAACGGCTCAAAACTGTTTCTTTTTCATGGCCGCCCCTGGAACATGGTGGAAACTCTTTCAGGTTCCGACGGATTTGGAACAGTTTGTTACCCGTCGGCGAGTTCCATTCCTCTTGCAAAAAGTCTTCGACGTAAGCCTGAGCTTTGGACTTCAGAACTATGTGAGGTTTAGACAATCTGCTCAAATCTTTCTGGCACACTTGGCAAGTTGATCAACCACCTCATTGCCTCGAATGCCCACGTGGCTGGGAACCCAAGCGAAAACTATGTTGTATCCATCTGATTTCAGAGAGGTGCATAGTTCCAATAATTTTAGTAGTGAGGATGCGTGAGGTTACGGCTGGCAATGGCCTCCAAAGCAGAAAGGAAGTTCGACAAAATGAAGAAATCTTTATGTTTGGGTTTTGAGACCATTTCGAAAGCCAGGACCAAGGCTTCAACTTAGCAGCGTAGATGGAGCTGTCAGTGGGATGTGTGTTTAGAACATTTCTGAGAAGGACCTTTTGCGCAAAACTCAGCAGAAGCAATCCCCTCCTCAGATTTCGAGCCATCGTAAAAAAAATTTCGGAAGGATGGAAACTTAGAACACAGTTCAAAAAAAAAAAAAAAAAAAGACTTGTACGCCAAGGAGCTGGTAGATCTTTACAATATGAGGCTACATCAGACCTGATCTCCGGAATGAGGAAAGTCCAGGTGGGTCATCAGGAAACTGGGACAAATCACACACAGCTCCAGGGTCTGTATCTGCATGTGTTCAAAATGGGTAAGAATACGAATTCCCAAGATGGAATGGAATTGGGGTGGTCATCTAATTTCTTCTGAAACTTCGGGTCAAAAACACAGTCATAAGCAGGGTTTTGGAGGTTCTGAAAAGAGATTCAAACAGTAGTCAAGGGAAAGTTTCAACTGACGGTTCGAGAGGGACAGTTCTCCTGCCTCAGCATACAGACTGTAAACAGGGGTGGTGCGGAATGCACCCAAAGTCGAAGCCCTTGATGGTGGATGGGGTCTAGAGTTTTCACGTAGGAAGATCTGGTCGAGCCGTAGACTACACACATCCATAGTACAGTTTGGAGCGGATCAGAGCCATGTAAAGATGGAGAAGAGTTTTCTTATCAGCGCCGCAATCTCTGTGTGTCCCACAACTCTCTGAATGTTCAGTACTTTCTGACATGCAGCTTATAAGTATTGGATGTGACTTTTAAAGTTCAGTTTTTTTAATCAAAAATTGGCTTCCTTTACAGCTGGAATGGTGGATTTGTCCGGACGAATTTCAGAATCGGCAAAGAACCGACGAACATTGTGAACATGGATACACTGTGCCTTGGTGATCGAAAAAGTAAATCCGTTTTCCTCGGCCAACTGTCGAATCTTATCCACACAAAGTTGTAGTCGACGCTGTACGCTGGCGTAAGAGGCTCCAACTGCGTAGAGTGCGAAGTCATCAACAAACAGAGAAGGCTCGGAACCCCGGTTTACTGAACTGACGATCTCGTAAAATTTGATACTGAAGAGAGCAGGAGAAAGAATGCCCCCTTAGGGTACATCCACCCCTGCCCATGGATATAAGACAGCGTGAGGCCAATACGGAGTTGTAACTGCCTATCAGCCTTAACGTTTTGAATAAATACCCTTAACGTTTTGTATAAATAAAGGCAGATGACCACGAAAACCAAGTTTATGAAGATCCATAAAATTCCATATTTCCAACTGGTATCATAGGTTTTCTCCGGTAAAAAAAAAAAAAAAAAAAAAAAAGCAGATAGATCTCTGTGTGTGTGTGTGTGTGTGTGTGTGTGTGTGTGTGTGTGTGTGTGTGTGTTAATAGATGAAGGGGGCTGCAGATGGGCTTCCAGACAGGCTAAATGGTCAACAGTAGAGTGGTACTTCCGGAACCTGCACTGTTCATTGGCCAAAAGGCCATCGGTTTCCAGCTTCCACATCAGAGGGAGTTGACCATCTTTTCCATTAGCTTACAGAGGCAGCTGGTCAGAGCTACAGGACGATAATTTGAGGGTTGGTAAGGTCTCTTCCAGGCTTAGGAATAGTGTTGAGTGGTTCATGATGGAGAAAAGGAGGAGAGAAAACACGCACAACTGAACAGCAGAGTCAGAACACGCCCATTCGTCTTGGACCGTTGGCGAAGAATCAAAGGTGGCGCCACGATATTTATTCCGGTTTTCAGATCACATGACCAAGGGACATAACTTTAGACACACGCACACATAAATACTACTCAGCGTTAATATTGTTGTCAGATCACTATGCCAACACCCCCACTTGATCTGAATAATATATGAAATAGACATGACTTCAAATCCAACTATTTAACTTTGTTTGAATTGTCACACATAGTACTATTAATATTAACCATTAATTAAACATACACACAGTCCATTTTTTTTTTTTCTTTTTTTTTTTTTTTTTTAACTAAGTTACTACGTGACCTTTAAAACATTTTAAACTAAGTCAAGAATTATTCAGCTCACACATGACAATTATTCTGAAATCATCAAAGTCTCTCTCTGTGTAATGAATCCACATATTTAGGTACATATATTATACACATTCACACAATATTCTGGAACAGACATGGAGATTCATTTTCCAAAAATAACACTTTTGAACTGTTGTAGCTGAAATTTTGTGGCAGGCTTTGTCATTAAATCTGCCAACATTTCTTGTGTTGGGCAGTATTTAAGAACTATTCTGCCCTTGTTCACTTCATTGCGAATGAAATGATAGCGGATATCAATGTGTTTTGAACGCTGCCTGTTGACAGGATTGTTTGCCAGGGCTATTGTACCCTGGTTGTCTCAAAAATCAGGACTGATTTGTATTGACATCCAATATCAATCTCATTTAGCAGGTTGTAGAGATGCAGACTCTCTTGTACAGATGCCGCTAAGGCTATGTACTCTGCTTCGCATGTTGACAATGCTACAGTAGGTTGCTTCCTTGATTTCCATGAAATCAAAGGACCTGTTTTTGTCATTCGGAAACAGTAACCTGAAGTGCTACGCCTGTCATCTATGGACGAGGCCCAATCAGCATCACTGAATCCTGTCAGAGTCAAGCCATCTTCAGACTTCCTATAACACAGCTCATAGTCTGAAGTACCTTTCAGGTATCTGAAAACATGTTTGACTGCTATCCAATGAGCCTGCTGTGGGTTGGATAGATACTGTGACAATTTGGTTACAATCCAACAAATGTCTGGTCTAGTACATGACATCAGATAAATTAAACTGCCAACACCTTCACGATATCTTTTGGCATCAACAGGATCATCATCTTTAGTACATTCAATCTTCTGTTCACAGGGAGTACATCTAGGTTTACAATCAGTCATTCCAAACTTTTCAAGGATCTTTTCAACATATCTTTTCTGGTTCATTTTGACAAAACCATTTCCCTGTTCAAAATCAATGCCTAAAAAGTAAGACAGTTTCCCCAGATCTTTCATTTTGAATCTATCTTTCAAAACTTGTTTGGTCTTGTTCAACAGTTTTTCACTGTTTGCAGCAATGATCATATCATCCACCCACACAACAATAACAGTAAACTCGTCACCACAACATCTTGTGTACACACAATGATCACTGACACTCTGAACAAACTGGTTCTGGATTAAATGGCTGTGTAGTAGATGTGTCCAATTTCTTCCTGACTGTTTCAATCCATACAGTGATTTATTTAGCTTGTACACAAGCTTGGTCCCTTCAATATCAGGTTGTACTTCAAAACCTTCAGCTTGCTCCATATAAATCTCACAGTCTATAGGAGCATTGAGGTAGGCTGTTTTTACATCCATCTGATGTAAAATCAGGTTGTACTGAGCAGCAAGTTGCATCAAAGTGCATATTGATGTCATACTTGCAGTTGGTGCAAATGTTTCATGATAATCTACACCTTTCATCTGACTGTATCCTTTAGCAACAAATCTAGCTTTGTAGGATTTTGATCCACTACAATCTTCTTTCATGGTATACACCCATCGACCCCCCACTGCTTTTCTACCCTCAGGAAGAGTGGTCAAAGTGAAGGTCTCATTTTCTTTCAGGGAATTCATTTCATCTTCCATTGCCACTTTCCAAAAAGTAGAATCAAAGGACTGAATGGCTTCTTTATAATTCTGAGGGAAAGTATGGCATTTGTAACAATAATCAATACTTGTCATCATTGCCTGATCATCTTCCTCAAAATCTGTTTTGTAATCAGCCAGATATGTTGGAGGTTTTCTATCTCTTTTGGGATATCTTGGATTTTGCTCCATCGTACATGGTACGTTTTTATCAGACATACACTTTGACCTCTCTTTGACGACATCATCTGTCCTGCATTCTGATCTTCCTTCATCATGTTCTTCACATTTCAATCACAACATCCCGTTTCAACATCAAATCAGAATCATCAAAACAATGCTGAGTCTGAGTTTCCTTTTCACTCACAGTCACCTTCTCACATACACTCTCTTGCTTTGTCACAAATTTCACAACCCTGTATCTGTACACTTTGTCAGACTCTGGAAAATACACCAGATACGCTGGGCTACCTCTATCATAACCCACAAATATGCCTTTTGTACACCTGGCATCAAGCTTACCTTTGTTTTGCATGTATGCATAGCATTCACATCCAAATGCCCATTTTTTGGATAGATTTGGGCTTCTGTCCAGTCAATGCAAAGAATGGTGTCTGCTTCAAGTGGTCATTGTAACATCTCTGTTACGAATGTATGCTGCTGTCATAACAGCGTATGGCCACAATTCTTTGGGCAAATTTGATTCTATGAGGAGACACCTACCCATCTCAAAAATTGTTCGCCAGTGTCGTTCAGCTGTTCCATTCTGGTGTGGAGAGTAAGGTGCAGACCTGTCATGTTTTATTTGATTCTTTCTGAGAAGTTCACCGAAAGCCTTCGAAGTGAACTCTGTACCATTGTCTGACCTTATGCACTTCACCTTTCCATAAGGGGCACAATCTGCTAGAAATTTTTTTTCAGTAGCAACAACAGTGTCGCTTTTGTTCTTTAGCAGGTAGAGAAAACAAACCCCTGAATAATCGTCTGTGAACGACATTGCATATCTGAAACCTTCCTTTGAAGCTGGAGTAATGGGACCAGCCAGATCAGTATGCACCAGCTGTAATGGAACATCTGAGCGAACACGTGGTTTCTTGTTTACGTCATTTGTCATTTTACCCAACATACATACATTGCAATCATCAGGCTTCTTTTTACCAACAACTTTCATGCCATCAACCACTTTTTCGAGTCTCTTCACATCATCATAGTTACAGTGACCAAGAATTTTGTGCCATCCATCCAAATCACATGCATATTTCACACTGTCATTAGTATCATGAACAGGATCTACAGTGTTTGCATCACATGTGTTGAGACAATATAGTTTTCCATGCTTCTCAATGTGGAACTGAGTACCATCCTTGTACATAAGATCAGCAGAGTCAGGTTTGAAATACACACTCGCCCCTTTTTCAGTTGCAGCCTGTACTGAGAAAATGTTCTGAGGATAAGAAGGAACGTACAAAGCATTCTTCAAAGATGCTTTCACATGTCTACCACTAGTGTCCATGATAGTAACATCTACATCCCCCCTTTTCACAGCAACATTACTTTTCTCCCCATTGGCCAGTTCAATGAAATGTTTTTCAGGCTTAAAATTGTCATCAAACTTGCTGAACTTGGATTCATCATTTATTATATGCGCTGTTGCCCCACAGTCAACCAGCAGCATATCCCCTCTTGTACATCTATTGTCCCCCACATCTGCCTTAAAGGCAAAAGAATGCTCATGAGTACCACACAAATCTGAATGAGTAACAGCTTCGCTTACCTTGTCAGTTGTGTTTTTGCTCTTGTTTCTGCATGTTTTATCTGTGTGATTGTTTTTGCGACAGAAACTACACCATAATTTCTTCTTGTACTTCATGCAGTTTCTAGCAAGATGGCCAATGACCCCACACTTGTAGCAAGTGAACTCCTTTCCATTTCCAGCTTGAGGGTTTGAGTTGACACGAGGAGGATTTGAAGAAGAAGCAGATTTCATCATGGAGTCATCAATAGTTGTAGACCTGGAACGCTCTGTATCTTCGAAACTTCTTAAAGATACTTTGAAATCACTGAATGTCTGTTTCTTCTCGGTCTGAGTAACAACTGCAACAAAAGCCTGATAACTATCAGGAAGACCTTTCAGCACCATTGCAATTAACAAACTGTCAGCAACATTTCGCCAGCATTTCTAAGAGCTGCAGCGGCCGTCTCTGCTCGTATAACAATCAGTCACTGTTTCGTCGTGACGTTTCACTAACGAGGTGAGTTCAGTGTACAACGAAATTACTCTTGGTGTGCCTGAACCAGCATAATGGGAACGAAGAATACTCAAGGCCCTTCTTCCATCGTTAGCTGCATCTCGCATAATTAAAGACAGACTTTTGTCATCTAGAAATTGAATGAGTTCTGCGAAAACTTCTTCGTTCTTGTCTTCGTCAACTTCGTCATCATCCGGAGTCAGAATAACGTCTTTCAGTTTTTGTAACTTCATGTACCCCAGGAACTTAATCTCCCATTGTTCATAATTGCGCTCATCTCCATCGAAAATAAGTCGAGCATACCTTCCGTGTGCTCCCGCACTACTGGGCCCATAACCTGTTGAGTGGTTCATGATGGAGAAAAGGAGAGAAAACACGCACAACTGAACAGCAGAGTCAGAACACGCCCATTCGTCTTGGACCGTTGGCGAAGAATCAAAGGTGGCGCCACGATATTTATTCCGGTTTTCAGATCACATGACCAAGGGACATAACTTTAGACACACGCACACATAAATACTACTCAGCGTTAATATTGTTGTCAGATCACTATGCCAACAAATAGTAATGACCTGAGCTTTCCGCCAGAACGGCGGAAAGTACCCTGTATTCCAGATATGGTTGTAGACTTTCAGAAGAGTCTAGAGACAGCTCTTTGGGTAGATGTTTCAAAAGCTGATAATAAAAATCATCAAGACCAGGAGCAGAATCGTTGCAGGTTTGCAGTAAACACGGCTCAACCCTATGCAATTATATGGTTGCAAAATGTCTATTTTCGTTATTCTGTTTCCCCCAGAAGACAGTGTGATGACTTTCAAGCTTCTTAACAGCGCGTATTTCAGCTTGTCTGTGTGAAGTGTATACTCTGATTCAGCCACCACATACGGTCAAAATCAAGCGAACAGAGACATATTTAATCAAACAACAATTTTGCAATTTTTTACATTTTGTTTCCCACTCATGTCGTCGTAACATTGTATAAGGTATGAATTGTCGCCACTGTCGTGACATGAATCCAAAATGAGATGATCTGGCACATTATTTTTGTGCTCACGGAAAGGCAGCCAGGTTTACTGAGTACAGCAAGATTCAGATTCATGGCTGTATTGTGTACACCTTGTAACCTTTTGACAGAGGCGGATATGAAGTTGCTCATGAGGAAATACAGTTGTTCAACATTTCTGAAATAAATCGTGCGTGTGTGTGTGTGTGTGTGTGTGTGTGTGTGTGTGTGTGTGTGTGTGTGTGTGTGTGTGTGTGTGTGTGTGTGTGTGTGTGTGTGTGTGTGTGTGTGTGTGTGTGTGTGTGTGTGTGTGTGTGTGTGTGTGTGTGTGCGCGTGCGTGTGTGCGTGTGTGTGTGTGTGTGTGTGTGTGTGTGTGTGTGTGTGTGTGTGTGTGTGTGTGTGAGAGAGAGAGAGAGAGAGAGAGAGAGAGAGAGAGAGAGAGAGAGAGAGAGAGAGAGAGGGGCTTTCTTGTTTGATCTTTTTGCGTTGCAGTTGTGTCGTAAACTTTTGTTTTCGGAGAAAATAAACGCAAATGTTCTGGAAAATGACTAACACAATTGTCTGTTCTTCGTGGATTGTTTTCAGTTCTCTGTTCCACATTAAAACGGAAAAAGGTCCTTCAGGTAAGAGCCTGAAACGGCATTTGTTCAAAGCACACATGCATCTCTGTAAACCCTGCCAGACGACGGGGAGGTGAACGACAACCTGCTCACACCTTGTCTGAAGGAAACCCGCATAATAAAGCTTCACAATGGGAGACTAATTTTGAAAAAGGCGAACAATAATAAACGACTTATTGATACTGTGATATTTCTCTCGTGTGCCCAACAATGGAAGCGGAAAACGACTACTGGTCCAGAGACCCGGATTGCGTCACGCGAATGCTGCCTGAGCTCCAGTTACCACCCCTTCAAGTGCGCAGGAAACAACAAAGACCAGTCACCTTCTATAAGGTCATTGAAGCACTTCTTCCAGCACTGCGCCCAGAGAAATTTTTTACACCAATGGAGAAAGAAAAGAGAACAATCCGTCCAAAAATGTTTCATGGTTTGGTGACAAACAACATCGTCACAAAATTCACATCAAACAACAGCCTTGGATATGTAGTCCCAGAGTCGAGCACCGAGCAGTACCAGCGCTCCTTCTTCGTGCAGACCGTCATGGACTGGAATGACTTTGTGGCAGCATTCTCTGCAGCAATCAGCAGAGACACCATGCTGCCACCCTTGCACTTGAAACAGGATAGGTGGATGCAGCGCGCCGCAACAGGGTCCCATTGAGCTGAACTCGGGGATGGCCGTTGGGGCATTACTTTTCACTGGATCGGAACCTTTCAAAATGTAAATTTTAATACACCAACATTTTAAAATAAGTTTTATTTACCCGAAGAGGGCTTTAGCAAAGAACTAAGAATATGGGGCTACTCTCTCTTTTCCGTTGCAACCATAAAGTAGGAAAGGTTCCAGCAACGTACTGATCCTGATCCTGACGAACGATTAGGATCGAGTACTCGAGCTTTTGTGACCAGGGTTTACCCTGGTGAACAATCCGTTGAATAAGTGTGTGTGCCATTGTAAAGTGTGCCATCGTAAAGTTTGATATATCAAGACCAAAATGAGGCACAATGCACATCATCATGAACATCGTCGTCGTCATCGTTATATCGTACACGTATCTTGCGTTTAAGATTACACAGTACAGAAGAACTACTGAACTGCATTAAAAGTGCGTCAAAATCAACTGCGGGCGGAAGAGGAGTGTGGGAAAAGGGGGGGGGGGGGGGGGTGGGGGGTGGCGGTGTGACGAAAACTACGGCATCACGGATTTCGCTCTCTCTCTCTCTCTGACTGTCACATATTAGAGCATACACACACACACACGCACGCGCGCACACGCACACAATTTCGTGCTCCTTAAGGTTTTCATTTTTTTTTTTTTTTTTTTTTTTTTTTTTTTTTTTTTTTACAGAAGTCGGTCATGTCCCGGAAAAGAAAACCCGTGCGTTTCGTAAATGCAAGGTCTTCTGACAACCGGTCTCTTACACCTCAAGTGTTCCGGTAATGCAAAAGCCCGCAGCAGGGGGAAAGATATGCTTTCTTACAAGCGAGTTTTTCTTACATACGAGTTTCTTATAAGCGGAGTCTGCTTTATTCTTGTGAGCTGCCAATTCTCTTATCCGCGTCATCTGTTTAGGTATGAGAGAGTTTCATTTGAATTTCCATCTTTGAATTCTTCTTCTGTTCAGATACACCTTTACTTGCATGGCAATCAGCACTCTACCCCTGACAGAGGCTATGACTTGATGAAATACACAACCTTCAGCACTAAAGTTACGGAACTGGGTGTAAAAAAAAAAAAAAGGAAAAAAAAAACCAAGATGACCAGGATCCAAGTTTTTATGCAAGCTGATTATGATTTGAAAGGATACCGCCAGTAGTGGTTATGTCAAACACTCAGGAGACGTGAGATCATCTCTTTGATGGTCATAAAATTATATTGCTATGACTCAAGCTTTTGTGAACTTGCAGACCTTAGCTACAATATGGCAAAAGACTTACTCAGCACAAATAGATACGAAACTGCTCCTTTGGTAATATGAGAGACAGACAGAGAGAGAGAGAGAGAGACAGAGACAGAGAGAAAGAGAGAGTTATTGCCACATATGCAACGCCGTCATGCTTTGTGAGACATTAATAAAGAGCAAAAATTCATAGCATAACATCAACGACAGATTACATTCCTCAATAAAAATATGAGCATCACACACACACACACACACACACACACACACACACACTGAGAGAGAGAGGCATGGCTAGGAAAAGGCTTGGCTATTGCCATGACACATTGATTAGCAGAGTAGATCCAAATCCTCGGTATTTGTTTGTGCATCCTTTTGTCCTGACCGGCCCCTTCTAAAGTACAGTATGAACTGAACGGATCGTGCCTCCGATATCAAGTGTCGCCCAGAGCACTTGTTTCAGGTTATCATAGATCAGCCGGTCACAGAGTGCCCGTTCACGGCTGCCACCACAGAAGGAAACATGCCTTGTGCTTTGGCAAAATAACAACAACGATAAACGCTATG
>JADBJO010001194.1:225000-282500 GCA_016801955.1 Conus betulinus
TCGTCTGTACTCTTTTTAAAAAAAAAAGAAACACACAGTTTCAGGGCCATTATATGATGTAAGGAAGGACAGGATGAGCATCTTAGTTCGTAAAAAGGCTACATGTTTAGAAAGTGTTGCGATCTTTACCGAGGCAAGTATCACCGACTGGCTATTGCATGCAACAAACAGCAAACCAGTGTGTCATCTGTTGTCACATACTTGCATTATAGTATATATATTATGAAAATCTTAGACTGTTCAAAAAAAAGTCGTATCAAGGATCAGAGCAGGCCTTACTGAACACTTCTGAAGTAAATCAGCAGCAGTGCAGTGTCTCCTCTAATGGGTTACCTCATGGACACCTGATTGCTCCCTGTGGACAGCCAGTCTTAGTCTGGGGCTTTGACTGGACAAACCTGTGAATAGCTGGGTGAAAGGTGGGCATGCAAGTCATGGAAGTGACAACACTTTCATGTGCTCTTTGGTACCACAGCCAGTCAAAAACACACCACGGAAAAATGCAAGAAATTATCCACCACCCCACCCCACTTTTTTTTTTTCTTTTTTTTTTGTAACAATCATGATTATGTCAACAGGCAATTCAAATATGCAACTTATGAGGTCCCATCCACCAGTTATGCAGATGACACATGTGTGACCCAAACTATGTGTGTTCCTATTTAATTAGTCCTGCTAAGGGGTTTAAAGCTTTGAAGTGAATATTCAAACAACATATTGAAGGACTAGGGCAAACTAGTGCAAACAGAAGAATGCACAAACAGGGCTTCTCACATTAGGTTTAGGGTTCAGTATGGTGTATGTATGATTTCAATACGTCAACATTTGATTTTACACAAGATATTTCATCTTTACATTTTGCTTCAACATCAAAAGGAGTTCAAACGTAAACAGAGAGAGAGAGAGAGAGAGAGAGAGAGAGAGAGAGAGAGAGAGAGAGAGAGAGAGAGGAAGAGGAAAAAAAAAAAAACAACATGATGCGTAACTGTACTGACATCAATCTAAACAAAATCCACAATTTTTTTTTTTGATAACCAGTAGGTCAGAAATGAGCCATGGCACGTAACTTTACAGGCATTTCACAGAATATACCACATCTTTCCATTTTTTTTGTTGGTTTGTTGGTTTTTGTTGTTGTTTTCGTTTGTTTTTTGTTTGCATTTTTTTGTTGTTGACAGGATGGGGGGGGGGGGGGGGGGGCAGGAGGTGATGTGAAAATTTGGTTATATTCCCACCACCCCTTGCTTACTTTTCCCCTTGTGGTTCCATGGTACAAAAAGAGAAAAGAAAAAACGCGAAAACACAGATCACCCCGAGTTCCCACACAATAACATACTGCATGGATGCATGTAAGCTTGAAAACCTCTTCCTGAACCACTGTTGTGCCACCATAAAATGCCAAACACATCTCACAACCCCTGAAGAGCCTGCACACCAACTAATAAACACAAACACTGACATCATAAAGGCTCTCACACACACACACACACACACACACACACACACACGTATGCACTGACATACATCAGCCACAAGAGCACTGTGTTCCAAAGCTACAAACCTACTCACATTGTACAATCCTTTGAGCCCTAGGCTATTAACCATACTCACACACAAATGAAAGCATGTGATCACAATCACCACCTTATTTAGACAGCGACTATACAGGCATTGCTTGAATACAGGCATTGCTTGAAAGCAGCAGTCAAGTCAATTTAACAAGGGAAAAAAAACAGGAAATAAAAATGATCATGGCAATAGCTAACAACAACTGACTAAGACTAGACTAGTACAGAACACTTAAGTTGCAAAGTTTAACAGAAGTCATATATGGAATGAAGTGAAAAGATATTCAATTTCCAATGACTACTGTCCTATACCTAGTTAGGGTTTACATTGGCAGATCTTGTACAGCACAAGCACGGAGCACCAAAGAATGATTGGATGATGATGCTAAAAACACAATTCATTTTGACCTTGCAAATGCGGATGTCCAAAAAGCTTTTGATGATGAAACCCTACAAAAAACATTACCTTACATATTTTCATTGCATGTTCTTGATGGTCAGGGATTTTTTTTTATGTTAGTACTGGCTAAGAAAAACTAGAAACGCAAACGGAGGTGTTCTTTAGGATAGCATTAATAGGTTAATATTTGCATTATCATAGCCAAGTCAACTGCACAGGGCCTTTTAAGGTCTGAAAACACATAGGACAACAAGGTAATCATGACAAGAAGTCATTCAAGTATTAATATAACAGCAAACACTGTGCAGCTACAACCTTATGTCAAGGTTGCTAATCTATCGACATCCTTAAGGTGGATAAGGCAAAGCCATATGAGAAAGCCAGCTGTTTCACTTATCATTCTCAAATTAAAAAGAAAAATCAATAGGACCCAATCTGTATATAGATTTCATATCAAATTATATGCCTATCTTTATAATGTTTCATATCAAATTATATGCCTATCTTTGTAATATTTCATATCAATTTATATGCCTATCTCTGTAAGCTCCTCTTCATTTTTTTTTTTCACTGCTGACACTAAACCTTTTTCAGTTTAGGACAGCAGTTCTCTTTTTTACTGATGAAAACACTCAATACAGATCCGTTCTGGCAATTTGTTGAAGTGGACTGTGGATCAGTGACTTGGACTGAATCTAATAGAGAAATGTGCATGATACACATGAACATAAAGCAATCAAAATGAAACAGACAACCAGACTACTAGCTACTGATGCAGAGAAAGACTTCATGATCATGGCGGATGAAAAAGCTTACTGTCAAACAGCATGTTAAAGCTACCGACAAAAAGCCAAGTAAGACATCATGGATGATTGCACATCAAAGTTCAAAACCAAAGACAGAATGGCACTACTTATTAACTCTCTTGTTGGCAATGTTCTCAGTAACACATGTGGCTCGATTATTCACACACATCCTTTTTTTTTTCCAATTTGACATATGGATTTGAAAAATGTGGGTCACAATGACACAAGGCATTTCAAATGTGCCAGATCAGCTGATCAGTTTCAAAGACCATCAGCAAAATGTGGAAAATTAAAACATGTCCTGCTATTCGGAGTATTGCACGTTAGTTGGTTCTGGAGACCTGTGAAATGTTTACAAGGCAATATATAAGCCCATTCCAGTCTCTTGGACAATCCATTTATGTCATTTTCCTTGTCAGGTGAACAACTATGTCACTGCCTGCTTGGACCTGAGCACACTAATGTCACCCACTGCAAATTCAGCAAATACTTTTAAAGAGCTGAATTCTGAAACCACTCAAACAGTCACATTAGATTAAATCTTTGAACAGAAGATTTGAAGAAACATATACAGTTAATTGCGGAGACTGTTTCGATCCTTGGCTTGTGAAAAATAAACCCTTAAAACAAAGTAGTGTTTACTGTGAAGTAACATACTATTTCTTTCAATTAGATATTCCTGTCAGTTTTTTTTTTTATTATGAAAATCTATCATTTTTTTTTTTTTTTTTTGTCATTCATAGTTATAAAACAATGTTTCGTCAAAGTTAAAAGGCTATTCCATCACTCTGTAAATTCCAACAATCTTTCCACTTCCTATCAAAAAAGGTTGGCTACCAGATGTCTTCAAATTAATTAACGAGATCACACCAGAGGTCATTCATTACAACCACACAGCTCAGACAAAAGCTCAGCAGACCAAGAAAACCAAACAAGAAAGTTGGCACAGAGGACAAGAGTTTAATAACGACTGTCAAATTGTGGCACCTTTGGGAATTTTTCTCTTGTTTAATAATCATGTGGGCATCAAATTCTGAACTGTGTATGTCTGCCAGTGCCAAGTACTGCTCTGGATGCAGCTGTCACTGGCAGGTTTAAGTAGAATGTTAACATTTCCTCATCTATTCAGTCTTATATTGTGTGCGTGCGTGCGTGCGTGCGTGCGTGTGTGTGTGCATGCATGTGTGTGTGTTGTGTGCATGCATGTGTGTGTGCGCGTGTGCATACATGTGTGCGTGTATGTGCACATGCATATAAATATTTTTGTCTTTTAAAAAAATTCATTTATTTATGCTTATTTTGTCCTATAACTGTGTACTTTTGTCAGTGCTAGGTCATGTTTACTAATATTCTCATTTGTTCAGTCTGTCTTTCTATTTTTACGTTTCTTTTCTTTGATTTCTGAGCAGACCTCTTCTACACAAGTGGGCAAGTATCAAAATGTGTCTCACTGTTTCAGCACTTTTCATGTTGGCCTAATCAGTTGATCTTCACTGACCATTAAGGAATTCATGTTTGAAAGTAAATGAACTTTTTGTGGATGTTAAATGGATCAATAACAAGCGGCTATTAGAACAATGTTAAGTAGTGAGATTTACCACACTAATGCATAAATCAGAAGTAGGCTGTATGTTCTTGCGGCACACACACAGTACAAACTACTGTAAAGTGAACGCCAGCAGTATGACACATTACTGGTTTGTGCCACCAAGTGTACCACAAAGAGTGATTCAAAGCATCCTTGTTTCTGACCCACAGTTTTTTCAGCATTTGATCAAGTTTTGAGGTCATTTTGACCCTAAGGGGAATTTTTTTTAAAAGACTCAATGTGTCCTTGTTTGTGACGCCCATAATTCAGTATTTGATCATTTTTGAGGTTATTTTGACCCTCAAAAAAGCTACTGGGAACCCCAAATTCAACCAATATTGTAATGGTTCCCAATTTGAGGAGGTATACAAGTCTTGCAGAGAATGTTCAGAGAAGATCTTGAAACCAATTGTTTATTTTTAAAAAATCATTAAATAACATGAAATAAAATTAAGATTATCAGCAACACTACTCGTTGAATATAAAAACGCATGAGATGACCTTCCAAATCTTATGTCATGATGGTTCAAAACCACTAATTATCTGTTAAAAAAAAAAGATATACATGAAAAATTCTATGAAATGAAATGTCAATTCAAGTGGTTTAAAGCCCCATCGTCAGCATGGGGGCTATATTTGGGCTGTCACATCATAATAGTCAGTACCATACCATAAGCAACTTCAATATGAACATTTTTTTTTTTTTTTTTTTTTTAAAGTAACAGGGACACTTCCTCTTCAAAAAAAAAAAAAAAAAAAAAAAAAAAAAGTAGATGAACAATGTGAACAATTTAATTTTCAGACAAATCTTAATATTGCAAGCAAATGAGACATACGCCACCTTGCACCTGCGATAGTCACAATTCACATGATATCAAACTCGGCATGCCAGAACGACCGCTTTCACGCCTGTGTGCCATATGACAGGCACTGAAACACTGCCCCTCGGTATGGCTGCAGCATGCGTTTACCCTACAACTGGTACAAGTAGCATTTAGACCCCTACCTACCTAGTTTTTTTTTTCCCCCCATTTTATTTTACACAGTGTATTTGATTAATTTTGTGATCATGTGTGCTATGTCTGAAAGAAAACAGCAAGGACTTTTAGATGCGCACACTTTCAATACTCTTAATGATTTTGTAATAGGCCACAGCATGGATAAACCAAGTAACCAAATCACACAATATAGACATGTTCTGAGTTTACACACACGCACATGTACTGACATTCACACAGACACACGCAGGGACATACACAAGTACACAAACACACACATGTATACACACATGCATTCTCACACAAGCTCACATACACCATGCATTCATGTGCACATACATGCACACAAGCATGCATACACAAACACACACACACACACACACTCAGACACATCTTCAATTACATGTTCCTAACCCTCTTGATCATTTTCACTTTCAATCAATTCTCCTCTGTGATCATAACAACCTTGAACACTTTTTTCGATGACATATTTCAGCAAAATTATTTCAGTAAACCGACACTGTACATATTACCTGTAGCAGACAAAACCTGAAACATATACAGGCCAAAGCAGAAAAAAAACTCGCTGAATGGTTCTTTGTTTCATTCGCGACTACTGACCAAGAACTTTGCCTTAATCTTTCATGGAGGGGGTGCTAGGAAGGGGGGAAACCCCATTGTCCTCTTGCGCGAGTTGCTTCATTTTGACCATTAGGATTCGAATGCTGTGATTTTTTTAAAGACTGCATACCCCTCAGTCATAAAACATTTCATGGCAGGGTGCACTTCTTGCGCTGCAGACAATCAGGCGATGCACCATAGGGAAAAGGGTTACTCAAATATACATCCATCTTTCTCTCACAGTCAAAGATTTACCTGTACAAAATACAGATAGTAGTAATGAATTACACTTTAGCTGTACATTGTTTAGTGTTTCGAAGGCCATGTCTCAAACTGATGCACCTTCCTTGAAAACAAATTCTGAAGTATTCACTTTGTTCATAGGACATGCACAATTTTCTGTTGGCTTCTTCAGTCACAAGCAGTGTCAGACTCGCATCATCCATTTCGCAGAAATGTTTGGCATTTGTTTCATTTCAACAGGTAATCTTTTTTCTGGTTTTCCTACCTGAGCGCCAACATCTTAAAAAGAATTTGATGCTTGATCACTTTGTTTGGTTTCTGAAAGGCTAACAGAGCACAAAGCCAAACAAACACTCCACACCTAAAAAGTTTCTGAAAGACCAACATACAGCATAATGCATAGCACTTATAAAGTTTACAAAATAGACCGACCTTGTCTCTTCTGTTGCGACTTAAGTGTTCTAGTAAAAATATCAGCTGCCAATGCACCAAACAGAATTTGTATGTTTTCACGGTTCGAAGATGAAAATTTGTTGACCCCTGACGAGGGCCGACTGATACATCTTTCTTTCAAAAGGTAACAGCATCAGTTCAGAGCACCCCCCCCCCCCCCCCCCACTCCCTTCCATTTAGCCCTTTTCCCAAGAAGAGACAAAGGCAACTAACACACACAAATGTTCAGATTATATGATATACAATATGAATATCTATTCACATGAATAGGAAAATACAGATGAACTCTATCATTGCCCCAAGCAGCTGAAAACCAGCTGTGAAGCACAGCTGATGTATGGTACAGAATTTACAATGATGATGTATTTTTGAACCAGTAAACAATTTATTATCACTAATGCACCATCCTAATGATACAAAAACATTTATTTGTGCGCAAATCAAATAAGAAAAGAAGCCTAACAGAAAATGCAAGCACAACTTAAACGATATCACTTATGTTCATGGTAGCTGGCAGCATCTATGGCGCTGTGATGACTAGTAGTCATGCAGCTACAGTGGCAATGAAAGGGTTAATATAGGAACACACACACACACACACACACACAAATGACGCACTATACAGTACAGAACATTCATGTGTTACATGGACATGATGGATTAGTCACACAGTACTGTACCATCATCATTAGCGTTAAGAGTGACAACAATATTCATTAATCAGGCATACAATAAGTTAACAAAAAGACTGAAAAAGTTGAGGGGGCTTGTATTGGTACACCTTGCAGGGGCAAGAGGCAATGTCCTTGTAAGGGTCAGGGCAACTCCATTACTTGAAGCTGTATATACATTTTTTTTTTTAACTTGTGAGAACTAATTTATCATGTCTTGGAGCGAGCAATTCTGCAATAGAAACCCCCTGCAGTAAAATTTAATTACAAAACATTTTTTTTGACAAGTATTAATCAGCTGAATTACAATTTTTAAAAGTTGATGCGGTTATAATGTTGCTAGTGAGCCAGAGTAATTCAAGAAGCAGTCCTGTCTAGGTAAACATGCATGACTCACTCTCAACATGCTTATTCACTGAAATTGGAATGCTTTTGAGACAGAGACGACGAGGAGTGGCGTTGAGGGGTAGGGGACAGAGTACAGAGTGCAAGAGGGGAAGTGACACAGATAGGGTAGTGTGGGTACGAGATACGGAGAGAATGTTAAGTGCAAGAGGATTCATAAAAGAGAGAGACAGAGAAATGCAGGCAGGTGGGCAGACAGACAGAGAGAAAAGAGAGGGGGCGGGGCAGGAAGCACCTTTATCATTCGTCGATTAAAAAAAAAAAAACTTTAAAAGCAGTGCACTCTTGCAAGACTCATGCATGCCACTACCTTCATATTCTCATAAATGTGCATGCATTGACACAGCATTGTAAATCATAATGAACAGCAGCAGATTATTTACATATTGTAAATCAGACTGAATAGCAGCACATTTACAAAACAACAGAATTTGTAAATGATAACAATCACTCAGGGAACATAGGCTCGACATATTATACACTGAAACGATTTTCTTCTGTGACATTTGTGTCTTGTAAGCAAGTGTCAGTAGTATGAACAACTTTTCTTCCGACAGATTGTGTACTTCAATGGCATGGAAGTTCCAGTAGAAGAGAGTTTAAAACTAGATGACCAGATTACGAAAGGGTCGTAATAAGTCAAACCTATAGGTCTACTGGGGCTTGTAGTTTGGTGGATATCTAAGAGTTATGCTAAATTTAAATACTTGAAAGTGGGTCTAATACAGATAGATTTTTTTCACCGGGTCTAATATAGGTAACATTTTTTTTCACCTTAACACATTCCGCTCTTAATCGAAAACATGTCCATTTATAGAAAAACAACTTTGGTGTGATCTGATTCGGCAAGACAAAAGTTTTTTTGATAGTTACCTGAAGTGCATGAGTTGATAATGGTGGTCACTGAACATTAATCTTACAGCATCAAATTTTCTCCCTGCTGCTGAAAAGTGTTCCAAATGGCGTTCATATATGTATGTGAAAATGTAATGATGTGACCAATGAATTCTCTTCCAATGAAATTTGAGCTCTCTATTTCAACAAACCATCATTTTTCACGTATCTCACCAACCTTTGATTTGTATACATATGTGCATGCATGTGCGTGTATGTGTGTGAAAGAGACAGGCAGACAGAGGAGAGAAAGAGTGGGCACATTAAATGAGAGCGGATACTTTCACCGACTGCAAAGGTTTATATCTATGCATTAATGTATAACTTCTGGATCTACATTACGAGTTATTATCTTCTTAACTAATGGTGTCACAATTTTGCTTCCATTTTCAAAATTTTCTCTTCTCTCTCACTCAGCAAATGCATGTGTTTCTCATATCACGGCATAGGAGTCACGGCATAGCTGAGGCATCACACCATAATTTGTTGAAAAGTTAATGAAAACTTTCTGGAACTCCATGAGAGGATGTATACATGTGGTCATGATTATCAATCCCACCCTGTGTACATATGTTCTGTCCATATTATGTACAGGTGAAGCTGAACTGGGTGAGAACACCTACAGAGAAATAATCATAAACATAAAGAAGATTTAAATATCAATGGTCAGACTACCTGCACTGTTACAGGTCAATCTCAAAGGTAGGCTTGTATAACTATAAAAAAAAAAAAAAAAAAAAAAAAAAAAAATATATATATACATATATATATATAAAAAAAGGACAGCAAATAGCCTGGCTTTTTATTTGAACTTGTTGTACCAGTAATTTTCAATGTCAAGAATGGTACATTACATTCATCCAGTGGGTTGATTGGGGGGGGCGTTAATCTAATTTAAGAGAAGCAATAAATGAATTTGTGTTCGCTGGCATTCCTAATAATCAGAAACAAATGTTAAGTTTAACACTTTATTAATCATTAAACTGAAAAAACATATTAAAAAAAACAAAAAAAACTTTTAATTTGAGATATGAATATCCCAAAGAATTTCATTTAATTAAAAAAAAAAAACAACTTTCCTTTTATTTGATAAGAACTCTTCAACTGACGACAAAAATTTTGTTGAGAATATGTCTCAGTTTGCAAAAAAAAAAAAGTTTAAAAAAAAAAACTGACACGCAATCAGTGTCCATACAGAGTCTTCCTATGTCAATCTGCACAACCCTTCCAATTTGACCCTTTTTTGTCTCCCCTTCCATGTCCCCTCACTGGCATTATTCCCATGCTTCTCATTCTGGCACCGTCATGAACATCCATTCCATTTTCATTCACTGCCACCCACATGCCATACCGCCATCCTGTCTATTTCTGGTCATCATGAGGCAAACCGTCAGACTGGACATGGCACTGCTGGCAGAGTCATCTTGGTAGTACTCAGTGGTGCTGCCTGTTACGATCCAACGTATGCAAGACATTACCTATAGACTATGTCCCTCTTCTGAAACAATGACTGGCTGGTTGTGGTGCCAACACAACACAAGTGAGCATCCCCTTTTTTGAATACACCAACATGTTCATCCGAGGACAGTCCACATAAACTTGCCAGTCCCTGTGTCACAAATTCAACATGGGCATAGATGAAGGTGGGGGGGCGGGGGGGGGGAAGGGGGGTGATTGTGGCAGTTGGCACATCAGTAGCTAAATCATACCTGAACATTGCATTTTTCATGATGCATTACAGTTACAGCCAAGACGAAGAGCTTTCTGTTCTTAAACCTCAGACCTTTATGAAAGGCAAGTAGCCAGACCCTTCACATACAATGAATGAGAACTACTAGTGATCCACATGTCCACGTATATGCAAATAAACGTGCTTAAATGCCAATCACTTTACTGGTTATTTCACTACCTATGTTCCGAAGTCATCTGTGCATCTTTACCATGATGAAAGAAAATTTGGAAGATTTGTGTGCCAAGCTTTCATGGGTCAATCCTGATGAAGTTCAAACATACCATAATGTACCGCTTACATTTCCTGAACATCTGTGCAGTTTCAACTGCCAGGGCCCATTCAACAGTACAGTCATGTCACACAATTTATCTTAACCATTTGGTTACTTGAGCAGCAGCTCAGTGACTAGCAGTGTAAACACTGCAGGTATCGATCAGGGTCCCCAGCAGTTTAAATCAACGAACTTTTGAGATTTTTGAGAGAAACACTACAGGTGAGCCCAACTTCCACCTACACATAAAGGGAAATTCACTCACTTAAAAATATTTCCCATTATTGATCACCTTTCATTGCAATTTTTTTCTTCAACTTTTGAGTGACAGCAAGTACTTCAGTCCTTTACCAGCATACCTATCTTGTTTCAGAGGACTGGAAGTAATAAATCAAAAACTTGCTGTGAGAACGTGATGTAACTCCTGATGGTGACAGTAAAAAAACAGTGGCATCAAAACAACACATGACAACAATGGCATTTATCATCAGCATGTTTTAAGTACTTTTTTTTTTTTTAAATTGTTTTGACATGCATGTATCAAATCAATTTTGACATGGGGTAGAAAAGATTCCAGAGAAGAGATATGGAGAGATAACACTCACAAGAGACAAAAGAACTAAATTACATTTCCATGAAAATTGAACTGGAGACTGACTGGAAACTGGGTCAAATTTTATTTTTCTGACCAAACAACTCATAAAAAAAGTTTCTTTTTTCTTTTTTGGAAACAATCATTATGATCCCTGTATAGACTTTGAACGTCTGTACACATGAACAGGTAACCCCAGTGTCTTCAGAGCCCAGTTTGTTTCAGCACTACACACTGACAGGGGCCTGGAACTCACTTTTCCACAATCCTGACCGACTGCAAACCATGTATCTCTGTAGGAAGAGTTGAACGTTTTGCAGAAAAGCATGGACTAGCTTTTGTTGGGTCAAACACCTGATGAGACGTATTTTCACTGGACATCATCCAACATCATGATGGTGACAGAACCCCAAGACCAACTGTGCTATCAAGAACAAAATGGACACATTTCTCAGTACTGTTTTTCTCACAACAAATTCTGACTAATTACCACAATAAATCCAAATCATGATTAAGATGCAACAAATTCAGTGTCACTGGTTAATGCTGTAAAGGCATTGTGGAAATACTGTCATATTCTTGAGGGTAAACAGGTCTGTTGTTTCCTTTATTTCGTATTTGATCAACTTACATGATGAATGCAGTACTGTACTACAATGGCCCTCTCAGCTATCTTATATTTCCAGCCTACATTGCACAGTGCTTCCATTTCATTTTATGGCTGAGAAAAAAAATGGACTTCTTGCATCATACCAATGCATCCCTTGAAGAGAAGACGTGTATTCGACATGGGAAGTATTCTTTGCCAAACAGGGAGCATTTTGGTGCTGCATACTGAATCCTGTTAAATTCTTAAAGAAAACAAAGAAGAGGAGGGCGACAACCCTAAGACTTCTTAATGGGAAGTCTAGGGGCAGATATGGCTGTTACCTGTGATGTAAAAAAGAAGAAGGGAAAAACAAAACCTTCTTAATGAGGAGGGCAACATCCCTAAGAGTTCTTAAAGAAAAAAAAAAAGTCTTGGGGTGGATATGGCTGTGGGAAGTCTAGGTGATGTAAAAAAGAAAAAAACTTGGAACCATCAACCATGGCAAACAAAAGTTTCTGAAGTAATAGTGTAAAGGATTTTTAACTGCTTACAACAAGCAAACATTCTCAGTACCTAAAAGAATGTTTTCATTGCCTACATTTTCTTTTTTTCTTTTATGAATCCAGTGAATGAAACCCAGAGCACCCTCAAAACATACTGTGTTTTATAAATCTGTATTCTGTGCTGTTTTCCAATTCCCTAAACTTTATAGTGCCAAACTCATCAAAATCAATTGTACTTCAGAAATCAACAAACTATTGCCAACAAAACAACTGACACTGCCACAGAACAGAGGAAATATACGGCAGAGAATTATCAACACTCCCAAGCATCCAACACTATGCCTGCAGGCCACGAGCAGGTCACACACATGAGCACATGCACATACACATGCATGCACATGCGTGTCCGCGAGAGTACACACACACAAGGTCTATAAATAAGAAACGAAAAGCTGAAGAAGACATCAAGTGGCAGTTCAAAGTGGATGACATTCCCGCCAGTCACAGCCCTTCATTTGGCAGCTCTCCTTGCACAAACGATAGCCGTCCAAGGAAGAGCGGAGCAGAGCAGGTCCATTACCAAGATTCAGATGGCCTCCATTCATCTGCAGCACTACTAGGCTACTCCTTTCAAAAGAAGCCGAGTCGATAATCCAACATCAAATGTCAATGGAAGCTACATTCTACTTCCAAGCTTACCTCGGCTGCACTTGAGTTTGTAAAGTCTGACTACCATTCAATCTTTTGTTCTAGAATGTGAATACTTCACTCCACACAAAGCTTCGATATTTTCTTCATGCAACAGATTAAATTTATCCAGACATTTTCTTTTTTTCTTAATCAATTTTTCTGTGTGACTTTGTCCACTGGCTTCATGAATGCAATCAATTTACGTTCCTTTCTTGACAATATTGCTTTCAACTTTTATAAGCTACCGTTTATCTTCATTGACAATTTTTTCTCTTGGTATTTTTTTTTCATTCAGTCTGGTTTTCATTATCTGTGATTATCTCATATTCTTAACAATGGATTAAACAGATAAACCTTGTAACAATCAACATGTGATGGCATAACCGCACTTACAATCAAAGGCAACACAAAACAAGCAATGAATTTTGACTAACAAACATAATCAACTGAAAAATCTGATCCTTCCTATACTAGCAACTGCGTAACTCATACTACAAGTTCGGTAATAGCTGACAGTTGTACCCACACATCCAAACGACGACAGCAGCAAACTGGTTCAACTGATCTGTCCAATGACATACAATTACATGTTTGTTGGTTTGCCCCGCACAAGAGGACAGCTCTTCATCAGGCAGCTTGAATTTCAACACCAAGGCTGCCTGTTGGAAAGCCGCCTCTTATCAGGTATTTCGAAGCAACAATACACAGCTGGGTCCTGAAATTTGATATCCATGACAAGAGTCCTTCAAACAACAAAGCTACTGCCATGATACACCACTCGGGAAATAAAGAGTACATCCAGAACAGCCAAATCCAGAGCCCTTTTCGTTTTCACTGTCTAATAAACATACAGTATAAAATTTTTCTAAACTTCTCCAACAGTAAAAAAAAAAAAAAAAAAAAAAAAAAAAAAAAAATTGTGAACAATTCCTTGACTACTGCTTGACGGCAAGGACCTTGAAATGCAGCTCAAATATGAATATTGGACCAGGATAAAACCATAAAAGAAATAAGCTGTCAGCCTTAGGACATTCCCTTAAAGGTTGCCATTATCTTTACAACCTCACTGACTTCTACTTGCTAGAGGCTTGTGGTAATGTCTTATTTCCCTTGAACTAAAATTTCATTGTATTTCCTATCATTAAATCTTTAACTTGGGATATACTTAAATACATACATGGAAACATGTCATGCATGCGCGCGCGCACACACACACGCGTTTATTCTGGAATATGTCAATGCACAATTTCTTTACTCTGAACTCTCATATATATTACTTCTCTGATAGTCATCTTGCTCAATGAGACAACTCCTCCATAATCACAACAATGCCTCTGTGTGTGTGTGTGTGTGTGTGTGTGTGTGTGTGTGTGTGTGTGGGGGTGTGTGTGGGGGGGGGGGGGGGGGGGGGGGGGGGGGGGTCTGTAATGTATGTCTGTATGTCTGTGTATGTATCTATATACAGTGAGGGCAGGGGGTTGGAGTGGGGAGCAGGGGAAAGTGAGAGAGTCTACCATAATATCTACCAAACATTTTACTGGAGAGACAGCAGCCATGATCATTTTTCTTTAACCTTTTATGAACACTTTTCCAAGATAATGCTGAATTCCAGGTCAGTATTAACACTATGGTTTACAACAATGTGACTGCTCAAGTTCTTATCAAGTAACCCTTCGTCTGCCACTAGAGGCATTGTAGGAGGCTGGGGGCAACATTAAGAACAGTCGTGAAAGAACTAGCCAGCATACACCAGGGATTCCACTGAAGAAAAGCAAAATTCCCAGAAATTCTAGGCAGACAGGAGGGAGGAAGGGTGGCCAACATGCCCTTCCATACCTAGGAAGACATTTGAATTTTGTTTTCAAACTGTGCAATCCAGCGCCAGTTTGAGCATCAAGTGGCATTTCATCAACTTTTTGGTCCACTCATAACCAGAACCATTTGTTCGTGCAGCTTTCGTCAATATTTGAAACTTGTTTTCAAACTGTTCAATCCAATGCTAGTCTGAGGCTAGACTGGTGCATCGTCAACTTTTTGGTCCAACAACAATCAGGACCATTTGTTTGTATAGCTTTTGTCGATCTCTTTTAGTTCTGCAACATCTTTCCACCACACAATGTCAGTGGTCCACATTATCTTGCCTTCAAGGCCAACCTGTAAAGACAAAATGGCAACAGCTGTTCTAGCCAAGAACATGTGATCTAGTGACTTCCATGTTGTCTCTAGCATACCAAACATGCGACTAGAACTCTAAAAATTAAACTCACTTAAAAAGAAGGGCTCTTGTTTGTCCTTACTTTTCCCCACTGTCAAAAAGAAAACAAGGAAGAAATAAATTTTCCCCTTAGTTCCAGTTTTAGTATTTGCTGATTTCCTCAAATCCCTGACGTGAAAGCCCTAAATGCGCCTTCAGTATATGCATCTTCAGTACAGAAGTTTCTGGCTGTTAATTTCTATGGACACTTCCAAAGATACTGCTGCACTCCTGTGTGACAAATTACAAAAGGTTTACCGTCAATCGCTTCATCACAGTCTCATCACACAACATACTTAACAAACTTTTCTCAAGGAAATGGGGTTAGGGTGGCACTGAGAGAGCTAAACACACAAAAAAAAAGTGTTTTTCACCTCCCCCATCCCCACACTATTACTTCTAATAAATATAGCTTTCAGTTAGAAATCTATAGACAGGTACTAAAGTTCGAACACTAATGCACCAAAGTTAATCCGACTTTGTGGATGTGTGGGTGATGTAGCTGTGTGCACAAGCTGTTGTCAACAGCAAACAGCCTAGCAATCTGTCTACATTTCCTGTGTCATAGTGAAACAGGATACCAGGCAGGAATGTCGGAAGATGAAATCAGAACATTTTTGCGTTGTGGGAAAAGGCGGGAAGGTGAAGAGTTGGCTTGAGGGACAGGTATGCAAGGGACAATGGAGTTTACCACAAAACCACAAGCCAGTGGGGTTCCCCCTTCCCCTTTTTGAACATCACTGATGCTAAACAAAATATATACTGATCTACAGCAGGCACATGACAGTGTTCAACAATCCTCAAACTGTCAAAGATGCATGTGGGGTCCTAAATCGTTGCAGTTTCACACTACATGGCACTGAAGCTTTAGCACATGCAATCAAGTGAACTAAACAATATCATTCCAAGATCTCCATGAAGTGTTTTTTTTCTCAAGGTGGACTGACTGCTTTATGAAACTCTAAATTCAGGCTTCTGACATACTTGCATGCAAACTTTATTTTAAAACTAAAATTGCGAATAAGTCTGCAAGCATCTTTAAATGCAAATAAAAAGCTTAACTAGCATCTGGATAGTGCTATTCCAATAGCCACAGGCTATAGCAGTGCTTTTGGTCATTATTTTAATAATCTTGTCAACACAATTCAGTACTCAAGAATTTTTTTTTTATCATTAAATCACCTTATCATGCGTCTGTTTGCCAGAAATGCCAGTGCTGTGTGTTAACAATAAATTCTAAAGAGAAAAAAAAAGACTTGGAAGAAAAAGAATCTATACATCTGCACTGTACATGTGCTGTATTGTGCCATGCTATAAAGTGCGTGTGTGTGCATGTGCATGTCAATGTGTGTGTGTGTGTGTGTGTGCGCGCGCGCGGACGTTATCCATTTACTGCTTTAGACAGAAAAGGCATGCTCACAGCCAAAACATAGACATCAGCAGCCAAACAGTACAGCAGCTCAGTTCCAGGATAATTGCCTTAGCCTCTAGTGAAGACTTTGACATAAAAGTGCTGACATCACGTGTGTGCAATTTTCTTTCCGTCAACGTCAGCTTGTAGTGGAAATTGTTTCACTAAACTTCTTGCAACATATGAAGTCATGGACAATTTAAAGATGACCGCTTCCTTTATGGGAAAAAAAAGGTTCTTTAATACTTCATACTAACCCCTACATCTCTAAAAATTTATAAAGGCATGCAAGAAGTGAGAGAGTGTGTGCATGCATGCACAAGCATGTGTATGAGTGCATGTGTGCTTGCTCATGCCTGAGCCTGTGTGTGATCTGTATTCCTTTAAATGCACAACAACAGGGTGTACTTTATGCATAGATTTTGCAGATGGCACTGATTTTTACATAGAAGGTCCCAGGGATGCAAACAACAACATTTCTGCAGCTTTGTTCAAAGTTAAAAGCTGAAAAGTCTTCAAGAGATGCAGCAAATCCGTTCTGTTGACAAACGCAGTCTAACACATTAACTCCAGATTTGTGGCCCCTGAGGATCCAAGTCTTCACATCAATTGCAGTATAAAACAGTGATCACCATTTTGATTCTGTGGCTCTTGCCCACTAGAAGCTTGGTGGAGGCTAGAGTTGACCTCCCCTTTCATGGAAAAGATAGACTTAATCCTCTTCTAAAGCATTCCTCATGAAGAGATTGAAAATTAGTACTACGTATGTCAATCTCATTTTTTTTTTTTTTTTTTTTTAACGAAGAGACCTAAAAAAAAAAAAAAAAAAAAAAAAAAAAAACAACAGCGGCAGTGCCTATACTACCACCACGACCACTGGCCTTAACAATCTTATATGTGCATTAACTCCCACTCAGACCATTGATCTAAACAATCTTATAGTTATATGCGCATTAACTCCCACTCAGACCACTGATCTAAACAATCTTATAGTTATATGCACATTAACTCCTACTCTATTTTTCAAAAAGCAGGCCATAGTATGCTGATGGGAATGGATGACACAAACATTGATACACACACATTAGTGCAGCCGATTCTTAAAATTTTGAAGTTGGCCGCCTTAAATAAGTAGAATGCCAGTGACAGTAAACAAAGTAGCAATTCCAAGTGTGATGCAAGTCCACTGTAAGAGCACTGTAGACATGGCGAAAGATAATACATGACAAAGTCCAAGACCAGCAGCAAGATTCTGGGAGGAAGTCCCGATTTAGAGCCCCCTCCACTTTTCCCTACCTTTTGTTCTTAAGTTAGAGAACAGTTTTCATGAAGCAAAGCATTATCTCGACAGTAGGAGGTGCGAGGCCTCTCAAACAGAATCTGACCCATTTTTTGTTTGATCCTGATGTTTCCGGTCTGACAGTAGCTCAGTCAATGTGTACATCGACATGTTATGTGTGCCGTGTTTGATGTGTTGTGTCAAAAATGGATGAGAGTGCTGGTGTAGCATTATTGTATAACTTGGAATTTCTTCAAATTTTCTTTGACAGTACGGACTCTCAGATTTCAACAGAGGGTCCCAAGGACCCAAGGTTTTCATACTGTATGAGGAACACTGGTGATTCTAACAGTTCCAATGGCAAAAAGCTCAAGTAACTGGACCTCAACTTTCAAAACAAAAACTACAACCTGCAATTAGGAAAAAAAAAAAAAAAAAAAAAAAAAAAGATGATTCCATCTATTGGCTGGATGGACTAGGAGGGAAAGTTGTGAAACAGAAGGGTGGAAGAAATGAGAGCAGGATGCAAGGACTTGACCTGCCCTCTGGATGACATTTTTTATCATCTGCTTTCGTCTACCTTATTTTCTCTAGCTAGCCCTTTCAGTCTGGCCTAATGATCAGATCTAACTGTTCATTTTTGATTCCATATATGGACTCAATCACTGACCATCACACTCACATGCACTCTCTCTCTCTCACACACACACAATTAAAAAATGAAAAACAAAAAAAAAGGAGTATTAGGAAGAAGGAAACATAGGCAGAAAGAAAAGAACACAGCTGAAGAGTTGATGAAGGAAGTGAAAACAGCGGAGGTAATCAGATGGACAGACAGGCAGGGAAAAAAAATTCACTAAATTAAAAGAGCTCACCGACCACAGTTTCCGTCATTCCTGAACACTGGAAATCAGATTCCTCTCAGCAGCATTCTGATCTTTCCATGCATAGTTCACCAGACCTGTCAACACACAAACATACCAGCATGTGTTTTCTTTCACAAAGGAACAGGATTTTATAAATAATTAACAAAAGCAATAAGCAGAAGCAAATAAAACATTGTTAATATTAACTAAACAATAAATGAAAGCTTTTAATACTTCCACATTTTAATACTTCCACATTTTTTATGCTGGATTTTAATACTTCCACATTTTTATGCTGGATTTTCAAAGGAAGTACTACATAAATTCTAAAAGAACCTTGCAACCTCTATTTCAGGCAACTTCCCAATCATACAATAGGTTTCTGGCTAATACACAATTTTAACTGTGACCCTTTGGCAATGATATACCACATCAGCCACACATATGACACACACCTGCATCACCATACTGACTTTATTCACCTTGAGATATTCACCTGGAAATATTAATTAAAACATGGTCTTATGGCCTGTCAAACTCGCATAAATACCTAAAGGTAAAAACTGGTTCTAAGTGGGTGACTAGGATTTTTTTTTTTTTTTTTTAAGTAATACAGAATAAATCTTAGAAACCCACATCAGAATTTCGCTCGATTCAGTATGAATGCATTTGGAATCGGTTTTTTAAAGATTCTGTTTATACAACAAGTCAGGTTGTTACTTACATACAATTCTTTCTAAATGAACAAGTTGTATGCCTGAATAATTCAGACAAGATGAGAGGGTAAAGCAAAGGCAATGACCGAAGAGGATCAGAGGTCAGCATGACCTGTCCAGCGGTTACTGTCTTGTGACAAGTCAACGGCAACCCAGTCAGTCACAGCCCTCAGCAACCGGTGGCCAGACACCATCTTGGAACCTCTAGAGTCCTATGCATGTTTGTAAAGGGCACCTTCCCAGACAGCAACCTCCATCCCCACCCCCATATCCCTTGCTAGATTGGAGGAGATGGGGAGGCAGGGAGAACGCTGCAGGGAGGCGCCACTGTCTGGCTAGACTTGCATCTCATTAGCAATGGCGTAGAGCACCGCATTAGCTTTTTTTTTGCTTTTACATTTTCTCCATCAGCATAATAAAACCACCAACCCAAGTCACTCCACACACGTGCGCACACGTGCGCGCGCGCGCACACACACACACACACACACACACACACACACACACACACAAACCTGCCATCACCAGAATCTTTTAAGTAGTATTTTTTCTGGACATAATGATATACAGATCTACTGATTTAGGACAATTATGCCATAAAGGTCTTTGAAGTGTAAAACAATTTCCAGTAAAACTAAAAAGAATTTGCAAATAAATGTTAAATTTGTATAAAAGAGTTGGCATTGAAAATGAAAGGGGGAGGGGGAAGAAATTTGTCCGTTATTTCCAACATTCTTTCTTCAATACATGAAGCCTTCAGGCTTAAAAAAAAAAAAAAAAGGTATTGTGTAAGGCAAAATTCATAACATACATCATTTGACTTCTTGATTACAAGCCTGACGTTTCCAGATTTCATGACACTGGCATTTTTTTTTCCCTGAAATTAAACACAGTTCTGTAAAATGTTTGTCAGAAGTTAAAAAAAAAAAAAAAAGTTCACTTTCCACTGCTGAATTATATTACCAAAATTCTGGGGCCAAAGGGAACCCAAAGTGACAGGGGATACTCCTGACTTGTTTATAAAAGCAAGTTGACCTATCAGGATACATATGACAAAAGTCTCTCATTAGACTTCATCACTGAGCCTCAGACATATATCGTCTTGTCTACTGTATTCAGAAAAACCTAATGCAATTTTTTTTTTTCTCCATGAGTCACTCGTTCATTCTCAGCTTAAAGAATTTTAAGACTGGTTACTTTCTCAAGTGACAATCTCAGATCAGATGAACACAGAATGGACCTTACAACAATAGTTGGTCTGAGCACACCGACTGATACATATCACAGATGGATGCAAACATGGATCAGCCAATAGATGCAATGGCTCGATCACATGGCTAGCCTGAAATCAATTGGGCAAAAAAAAGGGTCATCACACCTTGGAATATAAGATTATGATCGAACAGTAACATACTTTATGACTCATACTTTAAAATTTCCCACTTCAGGTTTTCATCAAGATCAATTTCACTGTAAACTATACTTAAACCATGACAGACACAACTGACTCTTCCAATATGTCACTAAATCAAACCCTATTTTGGTACTATTTCTTGATCCCCATTCAATCATTGCACATAAAAAGAGTACAATTTAGAAGGAGGGGTGCAGGACTGACAAACATTATTAGTTATCTGGTAAAACAAAATAAATGATACTGAAACAGAAAAAAAAATCCTTGTGTTCTGGATCGTTCAACTATCTTCACTCTCAAGTTCTGTCAATTCCCTCATATGATATGTTGATCCTTCATCATTATCTTAAAAACTGAACCAAAGATGCATATTTACCAGGCCATTATCATGGAAGCTGACTGAACCGTCGATGCCGACACACTCTCCAAATGAAGTAGTGTAAGTGCCAACTATTAGGAAAGCAAAACTCAAGAAGCATATCTGCTAACTGTTAGCATGGAAGCTGAGCTGAACAGACACATCTGCAGTTTTTATGATGCTGCCAAGCTTAGAAAATTCAGCTGAAGAAAAATGTTGATGGCCAGAATAAACGCTGAACTGATAAAGCATGTTCACTGACCATTACAAAAGCTTCACTGACCATTACAAAAGCTTAACTTAAGAAAGCTGTTTGCCAAACACATTTGCACATGTCTACAGTTAAAGAGTGTAAATCTCAAAATATTTCAGAACTCATCGCAGCAATAAATGTAGTTCAGATGGAGCTGCAGGAGGGGAAGTGAAGAACCCGTCCCCCCCCCCCCCCCCCCCCCCCCCCAAAAAACAAAGCATGTGTGTGCATGTGCGCGTGCACATGCTTATGTGTGAGTGTGTTACAAAGCTGCTGCATATCTAAAAATGCAACCATTCCCACTGACAATGTTAAGTTGCACTAAGTTCCAATGAAAGTGAACGCATTCCATGCTCCTTTCCTGTGAATAAACTTGCCACATTTCAGACAGCCAAGCATGCCAACAATGCGGCTTATGCACCTTAATTCCTCACTTGTTTGGCTCAGAACACTAGTTTTCTTCTTCCAACCTCTTAAGAGAGCCCCTAACCCTCACCTCTCCCACTTGGGGAAAATCTATCGGGGTGTCTCGGTGCAAGAATTGTTAGCTTCATGAAGGTTGCCTCATCTGGAAAGAAATGTGATACGAGAGAAATATTTCACAAAATGTACTTTCACCTTTTAAAAAAAAAAAAAAAAAAAAAAAAGTCTTTCTGAACTCATAGATGACAAAAAAGACACACATACACAACACTTTAAAGTCATTCTCCATTTACTAGTAACTACAGGCACAAAATGGAACTCTTTCAGTACCGTTTTCTCCTCACAGCTCCTTGACTGACAGGCCAAATCTATTTCAGTACACTTTCCTTTCATTCACCCATATAATCAAGCAATATCTTTCACACATACCACTCCCACATCATAACTTAAATCAATATGACCGGTCTTTTCCTGTACCTCTGAGAGAGAGAGAGAGAGAGCCGATGTAATTCATGCACACCTCTCCACAATCGCCCTTCAGCAAAATGACAGTCACGGCTCATACACACCGTGCCAATGACGCACTTTCGCAAGAGAGTCAAATTCAGCAGCAGCGAGCGCCGCGATCCCTTCCCATGGCAATGAACGGGAGAGAACCCTGGATGTGTCAACCGGCTAGCAGTACGCAGTCAATACACGCATCACACGGCAAGGTACGTGCATGTACATCAAGCTGCCGATGCTGCATGCCGACTAATTGACCCACCGCTCAGAACGGTGCCCCCTCCACACTACACAAAAACCGCTGACTTGACAAACTGCGCCAGTCAGCGGGCGTCAACTTGTGCGGCCGGCCGCGATGTCGGCCCGATTTAGCTCCGGTCGTGTCTACTGTGTTTGGTAGGTACACCGACACATTTACAAGTTCACTCCTTTCACGAACATGAAACCGCTCACATGCAGCGGCCGGTCTGCATCCGTTTATAAAAAGAAAAGGGGCAAAAAATTACACCACTAAGTAACCCGTAAATTCAGACATTATGATTTAGGTTCTCATAATTTAGTCAGTGTAAACGCTCTGTTGCGGCTCCGAGTCCCAGTGCTATTGTGCTGTCTACAGTAACACTATCAACAATCTTTCTCTCTTTCCTACTCAAGCTGTTCAAGCACGTTAAGTACAACTGTGCTCCGTGTGTTCTCTTACCTGCCCGGCTGGCCAAGTGACGTGAGGCGTGCAGTATCGAAAGGAATGTGCTGAGTCATTCTGCACCGGTTGAGCCGCATTCTCTTTCGGCTGCACACCTTTGGCTGAAACAGATAAGCCGGGCCTCCAGCCGTGTAGCCATCACGCATAATACACACAGGCAGTCTGAACCGCTCAGTGTCAGCTGTGTACCTCTCTCCTACCTGGTGTGAACGAGTGATTAAAGGGAAAGCTTCCGCGTTGCGTATCAGCCGAATCGATGCTCCCAACATGTAATATGTAACTGAAGGTCGACAGTCTGGTCACGGTATGGGGCAAGTGTCCGTCTACAACCTGCGGTGCTGATTGACGCCTGTACCGTGTATCAAGTGATGCAGAAAACTGGTGTTCAGTTCAATTTCAACAAGAACAGAAACGGCAGTGGAGGGGGGGGGGGGGGGGGGGGGGGGGGGGGGGGGGGGGGGGGGGGGGGGGGGGGGGAAGACGAATTTGGCAGACCTCCAACATACGGCAATGGCTCGAACATTCCGAAGAAACACTTACTGCCCTGCCAGGACAGTGCTGCATGATGGCCAAGTCAAAAAATGTCCTAACGTTCTTTGAATTCAACACTGACTGAACAATGTTATGAGCATGGACAAAGGGGGAAAACACTAGTCAGCCAGAACAATTCTCACTCAACTATGCAGACCTTAGCTTAAAAAGAAAAAATAAAGTAACTTACCACGCGACCGCTGACGGGAACAGTGATATTAAATCATTAGGTTTCCTCAACTACAAAAAAAAAGAGAAAAAAGTACAACGTCATAATATGGTTTAAAGTGCTTCTGGTCCGCAACACAGGTCAGAACCCTGACTGACAATAGTGCGAAGTGGGCGGTCAAGTGCGTCTGCCCTTTTCTTTAAAACCATACTTGTCAGCGTTTTCTTCACTTAAAAAGTGAGCCTATCACCAGTAACATTTGCAAATCACATGTGTAATTATACACCTGAAAAAAAAAAATCATTTCATACGGCACTAAACGTCTGACATATTATATGGTTTACAGCTTGCCAGTTCATGGCCGGCTGAAAACCATTTCATTTGCCGATGACCAACTAGCGACCAGTTAGCAATTTTAAAGTTTTGTTTCCATTCATCAACCTACCGTTACAGGACAATAAAATATAATATTACTGGGTATCTCATGACTGAAAGGCCTGCAAACTCAACGACAACTGTGACTCACCGGTTTTCGAGAACAAAGCACACCATCCGCTTTCCAGCAAATACCAGTGCGGTTGTATTGTGAATAAGCAAGAGACTTGTCTTTTTTATTCAGTGAAATCGCCCAGTGTAGCTGAAAAAAGAGAGGGAAAACGGTGGTGAGGTCAATCGCAGACTGGCGTCCGCCTGACTGAAACAGAACAAGAGGAGCACTGACACAACTAACGGCCTCCGATCTCCTTTTCCCAGCAAACCGGTTCAACGATCGAATGAAGCTGCATGTTCGCTGTCTGCCCTTTCAGTACTACGCCGACAGACAGACTGAGCTGAACATGTCGACTTTCTACGGTGCAAGTTCAGTGTCCGTACCGGCAAGGAGTGGCAGGCACAAGTGAAACCGGCTCCTGTAATTTCCCGTCTACTGCGGCGGTAGTGCGGTGGGCCTACGGACAGAAAGAAGTCTGACCCTTCAGTCACGTGCCTGGTGACCCTGGCCGGACGTACCGTGGCAACGAGGTGAAAAACACGTGATCAGGCGACGGCCTCGCCGGTTTGCCGGTTGGAGCATTCTGCCTCCAGACTCAACCTCCCCATCCAAGCTCGCCGCATCATCTAAAATCATTTTCATACACCGCTTTGTCATTTCGGCGCCTCCACTCAGTCTCACAGACACATTGATCTCCCTCCTTGTGCCTTGGCAAAGATGCAAACTCTGGCTGGCAAACTCATGTGACGTGTAGGAGTGATGCGCGAGCAATATGTTAATCCACCAACGTGTGGGCCCACGCGGAGACTGCCAATCCTTAGACACTTTGTTCGCCATAAAAAAAAAAAAAGAAGAAGAAAAAGAAAAAAAGAAAAAATGTATTGTTCGGTTGGAGACATGTCTTGGCGCAGGTCTATGTCGTGCATAACGTGCGAGGTGTCGGTTCAGCAGTGAACTAGTCCGTCACACAATAGGAGTTGCGGTTCGGAGCATGCTTTCTGCACATGAACAGCCAGGCCGGCCACAATTTGACCACCGAGACTCGGCCATCTACTGCAAGGTCAAAACCACCTCTGCCGTTATGTGAAATATAAATCATTGACATCACACTAACACACAACTGTTACAACGGATCAATCGGTGTACACACGCAGGAACTGCCGACAACGCGCGGACAGTCCGTGTCGTAGCTCACCCAAGCAGGTTAAAGGTCTACAGCTTGTTATTGCTTATTCACAGGAAAACAGTTGCTTTAATTCATACATTCTAACGCATCCCAAAAGCCGTTAGACTGTACAAAGATGGACTTCATACACATGTAAACGCAGGGTTTTTCTCCCTCCGCCACAATCCGTTTTTGACCGGCGACTAGTAACTGTCGACTACATGAAGGAAAAAATCGATTCTCACTCCTTTGGCGCCCTCCACCGAGAGAGACTCCGCTGAATCATCGGACTAACCGTTCCAGCGACATGGTGATGCAACCCACCAAACCAGCCACAAAACGCCGAGAATGACATGTTCTTCAAGACATTCTCCTTTCACTCAAGCCCTTGCCTGTGTGAGGCCAGCATGATTTGCTGCCATGTAGCAAAACGACGCATACTTTGAAATGAAAAATGTTGATATCAATTCAAATAGATCAAGAGTTCACTGCTGTTAAAACCTTCTCTCTCTCTCTCTCTCTCTCTCTCTCTCAGACACACACACGAGAGAGAGAGAGAGAGAGAGAGAGAGGGGAGCTTAACAATGCCAATGCTCTTGTACTTAACTCGTAAAAACCGTATAAATCTTCAAATCAAACGCACAAAATAGTTTACTTTTGCACTGAATGCATAAAACCCTGTTGATGTTCACATTCAGTTTACACAATAGTTCACACATTTTAAAGATAAGAGATACTAAGGTTGGAAGCACACCCACATAATCTGAATAAAATTTGTACTTTATTGAAGCCAGCAGGCGCAAAGTCATATGTTTAAAAAAAAAGAAAAAAATAAATAAATAAATAAAAAGGTCGGAAACCGTGAAGGTTGTATATTTAGAAACAGAGCTCGTCCATGACTCATACAATGTCTAACAGTTGAAGCACGATTGATACAATATTCAATGTTGGTATGGATTTTCTCCTCGCAACTAAAAAACAAAAAAGTTCAAAATTTTCATTTTTATAATCATTTTTTTTTAATCAACGATTTCTTCATACAAGTGTCGAAGTTCTTGAAACTTGATTTTACATAATCATACTAAGATTGGAACAATTTCTATACAAAATACCAGGTTTAAAAGGAAAAAAAAAACCAAACCACAATGACTAACACATACCATTCTTCGTCACAGAACGCTGCATCTCGGAAACATTGTTATCTGCATCTGAAGATGCTCCATGTCAACATTTGGTATGAGCTTCTGAACTCCCACTTTATGCTGTATGCTGAGGAACTGTCGGATGCCCCTTGTTTTTTTCATACTGCTCTATCTCCCCCAGGAAAATTCAGAGAAACAACGGGTTTGTTGACCGTTTTAAATGACATTATGCGAGACCATTCCCTTTACTTAGTACAATGAACCAAGGTTAAGATAATAACGACTGTATACTATCGTTCTGCCTGCCTCCTCTTTATAACCGAAACTTGGAAACTCCTCTGTCGTTGAGGAACGGACATTCTTCATCCTGAACCACAGGTTTTCTTTCAACGTGGACATGGTTACACAGAATTTAGAAACAGTCTGGTGTTTTTTTTCAGAACATATGCCCACGTACATCAGATCCTACACATCTATTTACAGCACCTCAATTTCTACATTGGGAAAAATATTTCATTAATGAAGTACATACGCTCACACTTCGATATTCCATTCCAGTACAACTGAATGAATACAGGACGTCACTGGATCCTTTCCATCTACCCTCCAGACCCCCCCCCCCCCCCCCCCCCCCCCCCCCCCAAAGCCCACCGCCACCTCCCACGTTTATCTTCCTCTTTTACATATAGGCGTATAGTAAAACCCAACACACACACACACACACACACACACACACACACACACACACACACTGTAACAAAGCATTAAATCCATATCCAAACTTGTCATTAAGACGCCGAGCATTACAAAATAAATCACAAAAATGCTTTGTACGTAATCCAGCACTGAGGCGCCATTAGCTGTGTGTGTGTGTGTGTGTGTGTGTGTGTGTGTGGTGTGTGTGTGTGTGTGAGAGAGAGAGAGAGAGAGCTAATAATAGTTTGCCGCGCATTAGAGAGAGAGCAAAAGGGCTGAGGCATACGATAATGACAGAAAGTACATGTGCGAAGAATAATTATAGTATTTATCACGGGCAAAATCTTGATGAAATCAACTCTAAGCGCACGAAAAAAAAAAAAAAAAAAAAACGCACACACTCACGCAGACACACCCACACACAAATGCACATGCGTTATGGCTCTAACAAAAGGAGAATCATGTACAAAAACAAATACAAATATTGCTGTATGCACCCCCCCCCCCCCCCCCCCCCCCCACACACACACACACACACACGCATGCACACCTACATGCATGTCCTATGACTAACCAAAACTATCAAAAGAGAGGGGGAGAAAAAAAGCTGGACATGTACAAATTTGTGTCGACGGAAGAGGCAGAAAAATCCCCTGGTTTCTAACAATGCAGGCATACTGAATTCAACTTCCCGATCAGTACCGTTCTTAATCCACCAAGATAAAGCCTCTAACAGAGTGCCTAGATACTTTTCGTCAACCTCCATTATTCGTTAAACTGTTATCCCTCTGATCTCCCCTATTCCCAGCCCTCACCTCTCTCCATCACCACGCTCAGCTCTCTCACCAACGTCCACACGTCTGTTTGCACGACTACCAGTTTCCTCCCCAACTGGCCATTAACCACTCTGACCCTGTTCACGTGCACACGTCATTTCATTGTTGAGTCATCTCCTTTTCAACTCAAACTACTGGTGGCACGTGATTTCTGAAGACGCGACCACCGACTGGTCTCATAAAGGCAAATTTGCTGAAGATAACCCGTCCCCCATCCCCAAGCTTTGTAATCATTCCCGTTCGATACAAATTTCTACAAGCGCTGATTAAACGCTTCTCGTGACATGTGCTATCAACGAATTATCTGCTGTAAACAAGCATGGTGAGGAAATGCCAAATCTATACCACCACAGTAAGATGCAACAGACTTTGCGCCATAAAAATGAGAACCCTGGTCTCTTGGCGAGCACCATACACAAACTACCTTGGACACACAAGTTTTCGTTCTACTGTGCAGCTGTTAAGATTTTATTCAAACGAACGCGATAGGTGTTACCCAGTGTTTATAACGTCGTCCACTGGCTGTACGAAGTATCGGGCACAATACGGAGGACCACCACCACTTGTCCCTCCTTTACATCTGACCATGTGCCTCAAACTTTGGCAGACTTGCTGGCTGCCCACCTTCACTAAAAGGATGAAGACGCACGTCTGAAATGTCTGAAGTTCCAGACGTGGCTGAGGCGGCATTAACGAAAATATGGAGAAGGGTCTTCCTGGAGCAGTGCCTCCTCCCTCAGCCCCCTGCCTAATCCCGGCATTGTGGTTCATGCCAGCAAACTGGTAGGAGGGGAGAAGGGGAAGGTAGAGGGGAGCGGAGGGAAGGGTAGGCAGTAAAAAGAGGGCGGGGGGGGGGGGGGGGGGGGGGGGGGCGCAGTAAACGCTACATGGAAGAAATGGACCGAGGGTTGCTGGCTGCTGTACACTCGGGTGGCAAAAACTGCAATCCACCAGCTACTGTCCAACACGTCTTCCCTGCTTGTCTAAAACCCATTCTCGATTAAGTTTAGAATCGCTGATCCAGCACATTTGCACAACCCTAGGTGGTGGTAACCAGCACATTTTTTTCCCCTTCTCTCCCTTACACTTGACAGCGGCAATGTCACAAAGAGAAAGCGGGGGAGGAATACGAGGCAGCAGGGATATGAGGGTGGGACGGGTGGGGTATACCAAGTTTAAACCAACACACATAAGTTTCATCCCCCACCTCCCCTCCGTCTAAATTTTATACACGCCACGAAGCCCACCTCCCCGAATCCCCGGAAAGGACGTGACTAGCAGTGGAGACGGCGAGGCGAAAGGACACTCACGGCATCGGTAGTGCCGAAGTGGGCAAACTTGGGAGGAGAAAATCAATCGGCCCAGCCCGGCCCCTCTGTCTGCTCTCAGACAGTGTCTGGGTTAGGAAGACCTTTTTGGCCCACCACTGCACCATCCTCCAAACGTCACACTCCCTGTGACACAGACGGCACTGCGGTAGTGTCACTGGACACTGCGGCAGCTCCAAGGTCAAGCGAAGGTCTTTCTTTATGTCTGGGCTATCCCACTTTTTCCTCCAGTTAAACACACACAAACACATGGAAAGAAAGAAAAGAAAGGAATATAAAAAGAGACCACACACACACACACACAAATCCATATTGTGTGAAATAAACAGCACTATACAATATTCCAGCATTTTCCATAGATGAGACACATAGATCTGGGAGGATGAGACCAGACTGATGGTATTTCAGTCTTTTATGCAACGAGTGTCAAAACGAAATCAAAGAATGGTGATGAGTAGGTGAGAGATAAACGAATCATGCTTCGTGTAAACTATAGCGTTCTTCCACGCAAACCATGATCGGTTTCACTCAATCGTCTGCCAGGATTTCACAACTTCTGAAGAGCTGCTATTCAACTCGTGATACATAAGGAGTCATATGATGTTAAAGGAAACTTCAACTGCATTTTCATTTTCAGTTTTATTACAGCCTGGCTGATCACAAAGAAATACGTCAAAGCCATGTCAAGTTCTTTAAAAACAAACACAACAAACAAAACAAAACAAGACAAAAAAACTATATGCCTGGAGGAAAAAAAAGCAACGCACATAACAGAACTTAATTATTAATATAACAACTAATTTATTACTACCCTTAGGGCGGACACAAGGCTGGACTATAAGCACAGACCATTGTGCTTTGTTTTCTTTCTAACCCAGATTTTTTTTTAAGTGAAAAAAAAAAATCCGAAAACTGTAACGGTGTTACAAAAACAGCCAAGCGTGTAATGTGTCTGCACGGGACAGTGCTTACATTTTCACTGATTGATCACAATAAAAATCGGGCATGTTCTAAATTTTGATTTTCTTTTTCTTCTTTTAAGTTGAAGACGGAATAAAACAGAGATGTGGATGGGTCCCAATCGACAGTGACGAAAAACTTGAAAGGAAGTCAAAGAGAACGACAGAAGGGGAAAATTACTGGCATAGAATACAATTGATGGTGGAAGAGCCTCCTCGGGCCCAATTGTTACAAAGTGGCAATGCGATAAGAATAGACTTTGTAGAAAACAAGTCAGCAGCGCAACAAACGACTAAACCAACAGGGACAGTGACGGAGCATCTTCATCACCGGATGACATAAACCTGATGATCATTGGCCGGGCCCCTGGCTACGAGCCCATACCACGTGGCAGACCATTCCCAGACAAAGCGGCCAAAGTGAATGCATGCTAATTCGGGCCAAGCCCCTGAGACCGGCAGTCTGGTGTGGTGTCGGGTGAAGAGAAACGAGACAAGTTGGCACTTGCACAACTGCAGGCTGTATCTTCGGTATCGGACCGCTTCAGTCGTGCCACAGGATCAATGCGCCGACTGCGAGGTCAAAAGTCCACACCACCACGATTACCGTCCAAGTCGCATTGTACTCCCTAACTTGCCACATTTCATAATCATGTAAAAACAAGCATAACTGCGTCAAAGCCCCTCGAAATTTATGCAGCACTTGCATCCAAATGAACCACACAAACCTCTCTCGTACATCAAGTTGTGCTTTTCAGCAGATCATTTCAGACATCATTCATTTCACCTTTTTAAGCCAATGTCTTTCATCACTGTCATCATTGCAAATATTTTTACATGACTGGCGGATCATCTGTTTTGTCCTGGAGGTCAAGCGTTTCCAACTGTGCTGTGAAGGGTCTAAAGGGAACACAAAGTTGCTATGGGGAAAAGGAAGAGCGCGCCCGCCCGCCCGTGCATGGTGTGTGTGTGTGTGCGCGCGCGCGCGCGCGCGCTCGCGACGAGAGTAGGGGACGAAGACCCTCACAAAAAGATTTTCCTTCTTCAAAACAGTCACCAGATGGAAGTGTACACACACACACACCAAAAAAAACAAAAACAAAAACCCAACCACAACAACAAAAAAACCCTGCCGAGCACGTAACTGATGGTGAATGGAAGAATAACTCTTGTTCGCAAATCACTGAAGTAACTCGCCACCCTTCAACCCCACGATTCCCACAGACTCTTTTTCTAACCTCACTTTTTCTTCTTCCTTTCCTGCTTTCAGCCAGTAAACAAATTACAATGCAATTATCTTTACCGAAGCAATCTGGTTTTCGCACATTGATGACTCCGCCATTTCCTAAAAGCATGCTCCATCATTCGCAAACGCCCGACCCGTTAATTGCAAAGCACTCTATGCTTCGAGTCACTCGACTTCCGAACAACACGTTTTCGATTGGCAGAATTGATCAACAGTTTGGGTCCAGAGGGATTGGGTGAAATGAGAACTGTGTATTTAAATGGTTTACAGACTTACAACTTTATTCTCAGTATTTAAGATATCTTGCACTAAATTTTCATATCCGCCCAGTCAAGTTTAGAAACCACCCCCGCTCACAGCTCTACTTCAGCATACGTCTGAAAATAATCACTATTTGAACTTCTATCCTCCAGAGAGAGCGAGAGTGAGCGAAGCAGCTTTTGGACGACAGGCCAAGAATGTGTTGTTTGGCAGGCTTTGCTACTGCATTGCTGCATTCCAAGAGGTCGGGAACATATACACGTCTACTCTTTCCATAGCTCTTGTTCACAGGTCTCTGTAATCTCCTTGGCGCTAACGACTGATAATGAAAGTAAGCAAAGCCTTCCCCACTCGGACAGTTCACACTCGGCGATTTTCAATCCATTCATGATCGTTCACCCAAGCCTGTTTCCCTGACTGGCGCTGTACACGACACTGACTGGCAAATTAGGTTTGGTTTTCAACCCATACGTTTTCCAAAATCATATAATTAATATCATCAGTAATTTTCCTACATCATCATTATGATTTCTGAAGAAATAATCCCTTAACTCTCTCTTTCCCCCTGTCTGCATGCATGTGTATGTGTACATGTGCAAGCGCAAGAGTGTGTGTGTGTGTGTATTCCGTGTATTGCATGCCTGCACAAGTGTGTATGTGCCTGCATGCATGTGCTTATGCTTGCACCTGTACACCTGTATGCCCAATCTGTATTGTCGACGTAGCAATGTCTACTTGAACATTAGTGCCTTTTTCTGCAATAGGCTGTATCATTCAACTAAAATGCTAATTCTTCTGCGAAAAGCCAAATTTCACTGCCCATTTTAATTTCAAATTTCATGTTTGACCATTGATTACAGGCAAGCGTAACACCAAGTCATTGCAACAGGAATGTAAAAATCAAGAACGAACCACAATCTTCATTAATTTTTCCGGGACGCATTACATTCTGACAAATGAGATGCTGTGCAGATATATATACATGGATGTTCATACTCTCACATCATCATAAACTCACTTCATCATTGCCACCATGACTGATGGAGAATGTGCACTTGATCATGTACAAAGTTTTTTTTGCACATAGAAACACAGCTACTGTTCTACACATTTTGTAACAGTCCGATGGTGCTGATCTGTGCGTGTGTGTGTGTGTGTGTGTGTGTGTGTGTGTGTGTGTGTGTGAGTGTGCAAGTGCATACACACTTAAGGCAAAATTAGCAGTCTGTCTTTTCTGCACATTATGATTTGCTTGCTACAGCTCTCTGTCTTTCAGCAGACTTTCTCTTAATTTCAGCTCAGTTCAGTGTCTTCCATTGTCTATCATGGCCAGTGTCCAATTATTGATTTCCCATTTTCCATCAGATTTGTCCAACTGTGAAGAAAGTAACAGGCTATCCACAGTTGTCAAGTCCCGGGTTGGTAATCAATTGTCTACATTTTTGTGTAACAAATACAGCCATTACAGTGACTGTGGTTCCTATTATTACTGCTGATTTGAATCAAGACCATTCAATGTTTACGGAAGGACTGGACAGTGCCTTCATTTCAAACTGTGAACAAGCAGCAGCTTCCCTGCGCTTTTCACATCCTACATGTGTCACAGCCTCATCAGGCTAGCCAATTTCCAAAGTGGCTGTAGGAGTCAAGAAGCCAAAGCCAGCAAGGTGCTGTCTTTGGTTCAATGATGAATCTCACTCTGTGCCATTTAACACGATCTTTGCCAATTGCCAGTTAGTATGAGAAGACCGACACACTTGTAATGAAAGGGGAGGTGGTGGGGCAGGGAGAGGAGAGGAAGGGAGAGGACAGAAGGATCATGCTGCTGCTTATTTTTCCTTCACTCAGAGATGAAAAGGACAAACACACAACGGGCAGGCTGTTCAAAGCAAGGCCCCCTCCCAAATGTTCATCCTTTCATCATGTATGCATTTCAGCCCTGCCTCATTTCAAAAGTTCATCTAACACAGCTGCAATACATTTATTTACTCTAAGATTCAACGTTACCATGAAAGTCCAAGTCACAATGAAAAGCACAGATTGAGATGGAAAAAGTGGAAGGGATTTTCAAAGGCCAGAACTGAACAGTACAAAATTTCACTTGACTGGAAAGGCAGTTTTCAGATTTTTTTTAGTGGCTGATTTCCGGCAAAAGTCTGAAAGAATGAAACAAATCTAAACCTGAACAATCTATCTCCAAAAACACACATTACAGTTCACTGTAGTTAATGTTTGCTTATTCTTGCTCTTGATTTTACTGTCACAGCAGGAAAACCCTATCGGCCCAAATGGCCAAGCTGAGAAGAAGAAAAAAAAAAGAAAATCGATGTGCCTAAGTGACTTTTGTACTCACCCTGTTTAAAAAGATAATGGACGCAGAACTACATTTTAACACATATACATGCACACAAACATCACCACTACCAATGGCAACCATAATTATTGGAAACAGTACACACAACCGCTCATTCATCATCATTTGAATGTGCATCTTGGTAAAATATCCCTTTTTTTATATAAATGCCAGAGATTAATTTTGTGAGCATATAAATGAGGAGTGTGTATGTATGCTCACATGCATTTGCACATATGACAGTGAGTGAATGTACGTGTGTATGCATGCACATGTATGTGCGCACATGCTTGTGCTGCGTGTGCATGCAATTAAGCAATGCATATGCGAGTCCAATACTATGCTGTCTTCTTCCTTGATCGTTCAAGATTTTGACAAGTCTTCATCAGCATTCATCTGCAGAATCTCTTTGATTTATTCATATGTCTTCAAAGTTGGACACCATTTTCAGCATTCTAATTTTTTTTTTTTTCTTTTTCTGTCCCATCTTCTGTGCCACCTTAATAATACGGTGCACCCGCCCCACTCATTCCGACATCCCGTCCACAGCCACAGCCCGGTCAGTCCTGCCACAGCCCCAGCAATCTACAGGGAGCAGTCCATGTCAAGTCATCAAGAGGCAACCCACTAGAGGACACTGTCCTGCTGCCGAGTCACTTCGGTAGTGTGTCAGTGGCGCCTGTTCTGATCCAACATATGCAGGTCACCACCTACTAAGCCCCCTACTGATGACAATTATTGCTTAGTCGCAGAGCTGGTGTGAGTGAGCTCTCCCCCTCCACACTACGTCCGTCCAATGTCAGACCCTATGGACTTGATAATGGTACCTCCAACAGAATCAAACCAAGGCCAGTGACATGGAGAGAACATTGAAACTGAGGTCACCATGGAAGCAGGGCCTGAAAGGCCACAGAATTTCAGACCTTTTTTTATGCTGATCAATGAGAATGATGATGATGACGATGATGCTACCGATTTCCATTCCAGTCTGAGACTGCATGACAGGACTGTACTTTCTGCTTCCTTTCATAATATATCCCAATGTCAACCAGGCCCAAGAGATACAGACACCTGCGGTGTTGGTCAGGAAATCTGAGCCACACTCTCAGAGTTGCACCCATTAAGTAGATGAAACTCAACTGTGTGGTCCCAGTCTTCCCAACTGAGCCTGTACCAAACTCAACTCTGGATAGGGCCGGTGCAAGCAGAAAAATCCCACATGACTCCGACAGGAATCAAACCCATGACCTCCCAGCTGTGAGTGCACGATGCTAACCACTTTGCCACAGCAGCTGGTAGCCTTCTGATTTATAATCTTGTTCTTCCACCCCCACCCCCTCCATCCCTCAAAATAAGAAAAATACAAAACAGATCTTAAAACAGAATCAAAACTAAGTATACTTGTGTGGCATTGCAATTTCTATGGATGGTGCAAAATGTCACTTGCTCTGCAAAATTAGAACAATGTCACTGGTTCTGCAAAATTAGCAAAGGGCATAGCATGTTGCCTTTCAGCTTACAGCAGGATTTCACTGCAACCCTCATCATCCTCCATCCTATAATCCTCATCACAGGAATCAACAACAATTTGACTCAAAGCTCTGGGCCCATCAACACAGGTTATCATCTATGTTCATAACACTCAACACTTCTACTTAAAAAAATCCATATGTCAGTCAGACTCAGCAAAGCTTTCTGGCTTCTCCAATATGATGAGTTACTTCTGTACTTACACCAGGAATTCTGATCAGGTACTCACAAACATGTACTGATACAGTCATCTCAAGGACACGAGTCATAAAAAGAACTGTTCTTAGTCTTAGCCTTTTATGCTCATACATAAAATTTGCCAAAGTGACTTCACAGTTTGGCTGTTCTGCTGAAATATAAGGGCTGCTAATCTAAGCGTAATCAGCATGAAACGGTTTCTTCTTAAGCAGGCACCAGTGGCAGATGGTAGTAACCATTTCAGGTCGGGATGAATCTGAAAGAGTTTGATATTCATCTGCACATTCCAGTGTTCTTGCCAGATATAACTCTGCTGTAGGTTTCAGGCTGGTGTGAGGGACAGAGCATCTGCACAACTGTTTGTGGCATACTTGATGAGTTGATCATCCATGTCATCAACAGGAATGCCAACATGATCACAAACCCAAGCAAAAACTGTCAAACCATCAGATTTCAAAACAGGTGTACACTTCCAAGTTTTCAGCGAACCACACCAAACATTTTTCAGGGCTGTCAAACTCTCACAAGAAAATGAGTCACATCACAAAACAAGTACGGTTACAAATCATATTCAGGAATTGAGAGTGCTTGAAATCATGACCAGCTAAGTCTAGCAAACAAAAAGGGAGTCCGAATTTGAGAAGTTCCTTAACAATATCTACCCTTGTTACTATTTTGTCCTTCAAACTTGCTTGAAAATTCCAAAATTCTGTAAGTAACGCTATGAGCACTACAGTGAACTATTCATGTAAAAACTTTGCATTCCAAGCTTGTTAATTCTTCATTTTCTTTTCTTTGGCAGACACACAAAAAAGGGAACAGGATTTTGGTTCAACTGATATTAACTTATTCAAGGAAGAGTCCCACACCTGATCAGAGATGAATGCAATGTTTTTCACATGTAACAGTCTTAAAGAACAAATATCAGTTAAGTTTAAGCCTTTTATTTCAATCTGAAAAAGACGCTGCAACAGTTGAATAATCCAAGATTTACGAACGTTATTTGTGAAAGTTTAAAACTGTTACATTTTTTTTTTTTTTTTTTTAAATTAGGATGAGATTGCTACAAAGACAGAAAGAATGCAACTTTGAGGAGGCAACGCAATGTAGGTTACTAAAAAAAAATGCAATTTGTTTTGCTTCAAAAAGGCATATATACAGATATTTAATGACAAAATGCTACCAATACCTTATCAAGTTTTTGTGTCTGTCTGCATCTTATTATTTATGTACAGGATTCATGTACGTAAACAAGTACCAAAACCAGGAAGAGACAACCTTATATCTTATAGCTTGGACACATTGGTCTTAATAAAATGTAAGTGTGTTGAAAATAAAAAAAAAAAGTAAAAAGAAAAAAAACACACTTATATGCACCAAATGAGCATACGTATCATTCATAATAAATAACTGATAATAAATAATATTTGAATAATGTAGTTCCACGTACAAAAGAGACATCATTGTCAGGTGTACAGAAGAACATTCTTTAATCCTCTTCACACACAGGTTGCACCCTTTCAAGAGAAAAAGAAAAAAAAAAAAACATTGGGGTGTGCTACATCATGACACTGAAAGATTACATTTTGCCCTGCACATTTCCTCACTTCAAAACTTATCAATGAAACAATTAACCCTCTTGACCATCGAGCGCCCGCTAGCACCCAGCCGGAAACCACACAGCCAAAACGCTGAGCGCCCGCCAGCGCCCGGTAAAACACGTGGCAACAATGGGCGCCGCCATGTTTCTCTTAGAAAAGGAAGTCTTGCGAGAACGTGACTTCCTTCTTCCTGTAGCCATTTACTTCCGTTTGCAAAAAAACGCGAGTCGATACGTGCCGTGGTTCTCGAGTTTCAAATTTTTTAAGTTTTGAGGTCAAAATGCCGTTTTTCACCGTGGCTAACCTTGAGTTCTGCCGTTCTATAATGAGATTTAGTGATGGAGATACTGTGTTTTGTAGGATTTACAGCATAAGACTTAGTGAAAGTGCTGGGTAATGAAGCTTAGAGTGACCTAGATTTCGACTGGGATGAAGTTCCAGGTATGATGAACAACAATTCGGAAGAAAGTTCTGAAGAAGATTTTTTTTTTTTTAATTTCCCGAGTAAATGGCTCATGTGACATTCTTCAAACTAACGATATAGCAACATATATATTCGTAGAATTTTTAAAATTATTTTCATATCGTTATTTCCTTTCCTCTCTTTTAAATTATTTTTTAATTGGGTAACCATGTTCAAATTACGGAGTTACTTACCTTGCCGACAGTTTTCGGTGTAACTAAGCTCAGATAAGTGCATACTGAAGAGGGTTAACTACCAATTTACAAGCATGCATTTAACTATTATATACCCAAACATACATTTACAAATTCACACAACATACATTCAACTATATATCATGTATTCAGATAAACATTGACACTATGTCTAGACATCTTCATGTCAGGTGGACATACCTTAGCCCTGACTTATGCATGAAACAAAGGAATTTCAAGGATTTCTGTCAATATTTAACCTGAAACGTTCAGGGAGTCCCCATTTCCATTCAAACAAGATTATTCAAAACTGCTCCCATTCCAAATTTTACTTGACCATCATGTTCCTCTGACAACCTGTCATTCAGACAGAAACGTGTGATTTCAAGTCTCTATAAGGACAGTATTAGCCCCACACCACACAAACACACCATAGTCCCCAAGACTGAAATCAGTCCTCTGCAGCAAGTAAAACTTGAAACCCTGGTGTGTGTGCTACAGAGGGGAATGTTTATCTCCCCTACTACTGAGAACTTCCAGTTTCTCTGACCCTGATCAGTTGGTGGCATCTGATTTGTAAGTCTTAAGGCTGTGCACTATCTGTATTTATACTCTCACATCTTCACAGCAGAAACTTGTGCATCATCTTGGTAAAATTTGTAAGAAACAAAATAAATAAATACTATACATTGCCTACACAGTTTGTAGTAGATCACTCAAACATGCATGCTTGTCATAACTGACTTCGTATAATTAATCACACCATCCAAAAATCTTATTAATTCAAAGAGTTATTTCACTTCAACTGATAAGCCGTTTCTCATTGTCTTATACCATTTGTTAAAATCCATTTGACACCCGTGTGAAGAAACTAAAGTGGAGACAAAAGAAAAATAAAGATGATACATATATTTCTGTCTCAGACATTTAATATATATTTCAGTCTCCTTATGCTGGCTGAGACCTCACATTTTCCTTAAGTTCAGAGGGCAAGTGTGAGAAAAACTCTTCAATCTGGAACCCAAACGACTTACCTACAGACCAGGTTCTGTAACCTTTACAGACCCTGGGATCCTACAAGTCCACAACTGGCCTGTAACCTCCACAGACCCTGGGACCCTACAAGTCCCCAACAACTGGCCTGTAAACGCAACAGTCCCTGGGACCTTACGAGTCCATGACAACTGGCCTGTAACCTCCACAGACCCTAGGACCCTACAAGTCCCCAACAACTGGCCTGTAAACTCCACAGACCATAGGACCCTACAAGTCCCCAACAACTGGCCTGTAACCTCCACAGACCCTGGGACCCTACAAGTCCCCAACAATTGGCCTGTAACCTCCACAGACCCTGGGACTCTACAAGTCCACAACAACTGGCCTGTAACCTCCCCAGACCATGGGGCCCTATGAGTCCCCTACAACTGGCCTGTAACCTCCACAGGCCCTGGGACCCTACAAGTCCATGACAACTGGCCTGTAACCTCCCCAGACCCTGGGACCCTACAAGTCCATGACAACTGGCCTGTAACCTCCCCAGACCATGGGGCCCTATGAGTTCACAACAACTGGCCTGTAACCTCCACAAACCCTGGGACCCTACAAGTCCCCTACAACTGGCCTGTAACCTCCACAGACCCTGGGGCTCTATGAGTCCCCAACAACTGGCCTGTAACCTCCACAGATCCTGGGACCCTATGTGACGAGATGCATATGAGCGGTAGGTGGGTCCTCTAGGGGAAGACTTAGAATAATTTCTCTATGATAATTTCTCTTAACATTTCACCTACACCCTCTCTCTTACTAGTGGTGGAAGGAGCAACTTTCCGGTACTAGTCATCAAAGACATTTTTATTTGTTCCGGGTATTGATAAATAAATACGGAAGAATGGCTCTGAAATAATTTTCCTGAGGCCTGTACTCTAATTACAAGTACTTATAGCACCCAGAGACAGAATTGAAGAGAGAAGTTCAAACATTCAACATTCGATTGAACAACAGGGAACTGACACAAGTGCACTTTCACACATCAACTTTTATTACTTACACATAACAGTAAACAAGTGGGGTAGTCCTTGCTCCCATAAAGAAACCTAACACAGAGTAACTTTTATTCAAGACTGGCACAGCCTTTTAAACTTGAATAAAGTCAGACGAATACAAAGACAAGCAATCTAATAGTGGGGGAAAACAAGTGCAGGCCAACAACTAAATTGTCTTCATAGTAATGACTTGGCAAAACTTTGAACTTAAAGAGGGCGGGGCGGCAGGAGGTTGAAGATGTAAAAACTGGGAACATGAAATTAAGAAAATATAAAAACTCTTCACTGGCTGCATAAGGGAACCATCGCAATCCCTTTTAAAGGCAGATATATTTGTATTGCCTGCTCCGAGGCCTTACACATAGATAAAAAATGGCATGTCACTTCCATAGACTGTGCTTCAGTTCTCATTGGACTACCACAATGAGGGGCCCTTCCTCACTCCTACTTTACTCGCTTGCACTCTGTGCAGCAAGCTTAAGTTGGCATACAGGGGTTCTGTCTAAGTTACACTGTATGTATATGGTTATTATACATCCCTCCCGCTTGCTAACACCCCGTGTTGTAGCCAGAGTGGTACTCATAGACAGGTTCTCACTGTTTCATCATAAAGTGAGGGTAAGGGTCTGATAGGGGTGAGTCCAGGTGGTAAGCAAACTTAGCTTTGCTTCGGAGAGAATAGTTGATCTCCCCCGTGGCTGGTGACTGCCCCACTGGTGCAGACTGGTTGTCTGGTGTCGCCCCAGTTTACAATGATGCCATGGTGTCTGGTGTTGCCCCGGCTTTTGGCGAAGTCCCAGCTTCTGGTTCAACCGCAATGTGTAGCCTGACCAGGATCCCAGTTCTGCAATAAAGAAAACTTGATCTGTAGATGAGAATCTGATAGCTGGTTTTTAGAGTGCCCATATTTACCCTTTTCCTCTTTCTCTATGGTAGAGTTTCTGCTATAACTATTAATCTCCACTTTTGTTTAAAGGCTAAGTTAAGCTCACAAAAGGGTAGGAGATGGTAATACAATGTTACAGTTTTAGTTAAACAACTCTTCCTGGTTTCGTATGAATTAAAATCACACTGGCTTGGGCTATACTTAGTCCAAGCACATATGTGGTGTACTTAAAAGGTCATACACTACAAATCATTCAAACAATCACCAGTATTTATAAATCAGAGTAGCAGTTTTTAACCTAGCACAGGCATACTGTTTCCTGATCAAAATTAATCATTGAAAGGTCATCTTAACAGACAGAGTTGCATAATGACAAACGTCAGGGTGAACACAGAGCAGTGAACACAAAAAGCAGTTGTCAAATTGTTAACAAAGAAATCAAACCACTGGGAGAGAGCTTTTGCCATATGATGGCAAGCAAACTACTACACAGAATAATCATTCATCAGTTTGACAAGTGTTGCTAAAAATTTGTACAAAACTACAATGTCAACACACACAGCATACACAAAATCAATACACAGATTCAAAATGTAAAACAGAGTTCCTACTCACTCATCCTGGGAATGAACAGTGAATGAGACTGGAGGTCAAGGAGTACTAGGCCTTCCCTAAGCGTCTCTTTGTCTTCCTCTGTTCTTGACTACAGGCAGTCTTGAGGGGTCAGTGAAGTTGCGCTTCTGCGTGTCTGGTATATGAATTCCTCACTTGCCAAATCAGATTTTGACAACCTGTCATTCACCCATCAGGGCTGAGAGGGGGAGGGATTTAGTCTCGTCACCAATCGCCTCGGGAATTGTTTGAACCTAATCGACACCCGTTAATTTATGCGTCCGTATAGGTAGGTGTCACAAGCACGGGGACCGTAGGTATGAAAAAAAAAAGGGGGGGGGTTGGAGAAAGGAGGTTTGACGATTGCCTTTGTGTCAATTACAGCCGCACGTGGCTCAGGTTGGGAAGGGGGTGGTGGTGGGGGGGGTGGAGAGCGCAGCAACATGCCTTTGTGTCATGGGGTAGAGGGGAGGGGGGTGTGGTGTGAGACGGGCTATTGTTACACCGCACATCCCTGCCACATAGTATCGCCCGGCGGCATGGAGAATGAGAGTTGGGGGGGGGGGGGGGGGGGGGGGGGGGAGGTAGGCTGATAAGTACGACAGGCGTCACGGGTTTACCATGACGCAATGTTTTCCTTTGTCATAGATCATGTCAGTCGGGCCTTTCGCACCGTCCTAAGCAGGGGGGGGGGGGGTTGAGAGGGGAGAGTGGGCTTAGATTTGAAATGTATTCTTTGGTTTGGTGTTTTAGTGGGACCGATTGGATGGTTTTGTCAAGCGTCACGTCACACCCTATAAGTCCATGACAATTGGTCTGTAACCTCCACACAGACCATAGGACCCTACCAGTTCACAACTGGCCTGTAACCTCCACAAACCCTGGGACCCTAAAAGTCCCCAACAACTGGCCTGTAACCTCCACAGACCCTGAGGCCCTACGAGTCCCCAACAACTGGCCTGTAACCTCCACAGACCCTGGGACTCTATAAGTCCACGACAATTGGTCTGTAACCTCCACAGACCATGGGACCCTATAAGTCCACGACAATTGGTCTGTAACCTCCACAGACCATGGGACCCTACCAGTTCACTGGCCCTAACCTCCATAAACCCTGGGACCCTAAAAGTCCCCAACAACTGGCCTGTAACCTCCACAGACCTTGAGGCCCTACGAGTCCACGACAATTGGCCTGTAACCTCCACAGACCCTAGGACCCTACGAGTCTGTGACAAGTGGCCCAGCACAGGAATAAGAATCAATTGTAACATGCAGCCAAGTGGACAGCTGACCAACCTGCAGAGATCGAGTGGTGATGTGAACAAACAGTATCCTTCAACCTCTCCACTTAGGCAACCCTAATCCTGCCAAGTCCTAATGCACCTATTGGACTCCATCACTGACCAATGAGACAATTCATACCTTGTTTCTTGTGACAACATACTGTCAGAACAGCCCCAGTGAGGCCAGACCATCTTTGTGTTTGATTTTGTAAAATATTTTGTATATTTTCATCTGGTGCACTGCAGTGAAGTATTGTGTGTGAAAATGAATTTACCTTGTAGGAGAGAAAATTTACAGTATGTTCCATGATCACTGTAGGCAATATCTGAAGTTGCCAATAAAGAAATAATCCATTTCATGGAAACCCCTCAATATATTAACTTTATTTGTATTTCTAATTCTCAAAACATAACGAGAATCTTGAGATACACTTTGCATGTGGCTATTTGTTTTATGCTTTGGTGAGGAATGAAATGGCCTCACTTGCAGCAGTTTGATCTGCTGTAGTTACACGCAAGCGATAACTTTAAAGGGTCAAGTAAATGGTATGTCTCTTAATTAGAAGGGCTGTCTGACAACTACAGCATATTTTGAAGAGTATTTCTACGAAAAAAAGGTGGGTTTGTGTTTTATAATGTGCATAAACAAGAGACCCCAAGTTATCACATAAAAGAAATGACTGAATGAAAGTGATGTTACTGCTGGAGATTGTAAATTTACTGAAGAAATGAGATATCATCCATGATCACCATCCAGTCAATGTGGCACGAAAGCATAGTCAACATAAGAGAAATTCAAACACAGTGTTCGCTCATCATCAAAACTGTTTACAATTAGGGTTATTGCCCACTTGCGTTTTCTGTCAAGTGACAAACTTTAAAAAGACATTCTCCCTTACCTTACGATCTTATCACATTTCAATCAATGAGAGAAGCTGACTGAAACTTTTAAATCATTATTTGCATATTTAACTGTCTTCTCTCACAAATTCAGGTCCAATCCTAAAATTCAAATCAAATGGAATTTCATGACCCAGAACTTTACAGATCTGACCAAATCAAACATTACTATCCCATGATATATATAAAATAAAAAGCCTCGAACATGCCCAGCAATAAATCATATACAAAACAATAAACTGAGCAAAAAATAATCCAAATATTCATGCTAAAGTGAAAATGATCCACAAAAATCATGTTATCCTCGTCCTGTCTATCATAGTTCTGTTTATGGTCATTTCTTCTTTCAATTCTGCTACTTTCATTTTTCATGATGCAAGTTTATCAGCATTTCCAATCTCAACTGCAACCTGGGCAAAGTTGCCATAGTCCAAAGGTTCAAAACACACTAAAGTGCTTCGCATATTGACGATTCTTGAGACCTGAAAATCATATGCATTTTCAAACACATTTTGCACCAAATGGGTAACTTTGTGGCACAAACACTATGTTCATCTATTGCCAAAAATATATCACTTATTATGCACAGTATCTTTATGCATTGGACCATAGACATTCAAGCAAGGAGTAAGATTGTCTGAATCTGTCTTCTGAGCATACTAAATATTCCTTTCCATACTCTGTGCCTGCCAGTTTAAGACCAAGACCTGAAGTGTCATTGCTAAATGAATTCAAATTAAGTCCGTGAATTTCCCCTTTTGATAGCTTTTCTGGCTTCATAACATACACATTTTTTTTTTAATGCAAATTCAAGCTTCCTTGAATTTCACTGATTTTTTTTTTTCAATGTTTCATTAAACAAGTTCAAATCTCCTTAAATTTCACTGATCTTTTTTTTAAACGTTTAATTAAACATGTTCAAATCCATCAATTTTCCTGATACTTTGGTTCAATCAAGCTTTGTTAATTTTTTCATTCAAATTTTCAAGAAAGTTTAATGTGTTCACATTACACAAATCTTGTCACCAAACTCACGTATAGTATGACTTTGGGCCTCAGTTCCTTGTCAGTAAACAGTCATGCAGTCAGGCCGTTCCACAGGCACAGGCCCCATAACCTGTAGAGAACAATCCCATTCAAGATGATGACACTGGGGCTTGCCCAATGGTTGTCCCACAGGATGTTCTCAGCATACTTCCGCTTGCCCCTCTATTATTATTTTTTCAACTGCAACCATTGACATGGCTGAAGCTGTGACGGCTTTCATCAACAGACTCTCACCAATGCCATAAGTCCTGTTCAAGTGTTTCTGCAAGGCTCTATATAACCCACAATGCAGAAGCACGCACTAAAAATTGAATACATACACTAAGATTTCATTACTCATGCAACTTTAAGACAATTACTGATCTAAGGTATAAGATCACAAAGTTGACAAAGTTAAATAGCTTTTTTCATCAAAGAAGTGAATGCCACACTAATACACAGTAGACAACCGCAATGTATTAGATTGAACAAAGAACAGTTTTCCATGATCCAGGAGCCAAGGCAAGGCAATGTTGCTTATAGTTCAGCCGACCACAGAGGGCCATAACAGGGCTGTCACCACGCTGAAGTCAACTCACAAGTCATTATTAAAAGAAACAAAAAACAAAAAAAAACATTCACACAACCGTTAAACACACACCTTCTAAAAACGCACCGAAAATTTTTTGTTAAAAATCTTTCCTCTGCAAAGTCTTAAGTTAAATCAGATGGAGACATCTCTGAACACTGTTTTCATGGAGTCTGCTGTAAAATGTTTATGCCTCACATCATGCAAGTCCCAACATTCTAAAAGAATATATTTCACTGAAAGTGATACATGACATGCAATGCACCATAGAGCTTCTTCACCTTGTAAAGGATAAGAATGGGTGTAAAACGAGTGGCCTGTATGCAAACAGCCCAAAACTGTTTTTTCTTTACGCCGCCGTGGGAGACCTGGTAAAAACTTTCAGCTTTGGACAGATTTTAAATTTGTTATCCGTCTGCGAGTTCCATTCCTCTTGCCAGAGGTTTTTGACATAAGCCTGGATTTTAGTTTCCAGATCCAGAATTTATTTGTCCAAACACAGTTACATTGAAAGCATGGCTTGTAAATGGTACAACAATATCCACTATGCGTTTCTCTGTTTTCATTAAACACCAAGAGAAAAGGCCAATATACAAGCACACTCCAACATGCACTTCATGTTTGCACACAAATGAACTGTAAAAACTACAATGAACATTCATCACATGATTATGTCACCTGCTTCCAGAAAATATACACAATCTTTTTATGTTCATCAACAGCATAACACACATTGGGAGGGAGTTGACGGGGAAGCTGAAAGAATGCTGTACACAATACATCAATATACATTTTTCTTGAGATCCTGGGGCCAAGTCCTAAAAATGGAATACGATGTAGAACAATCTGAAAAATAGGGTCATTGTGACCGAGATTTTGAAAGCTTAGATACCCCTGTATTGGCTCTTTCCAATCAACGCTGCCTGTGGTAAGAAACCAACACTGGTTACCTTAATGGACAATAGCAGTACACCTGTCATTCTAACAGCCTGTGTTGCACAGTGTGTAGTGTCCATCAATGGCTATCCTGTGCCTCCTAATGGTTGTTCTGCCCGCTACTACAGTAGGATGGAACAGTTCACGCTGGTGATGGCAGTAGATATGGCATTCTGGGCAATGGTAACATGAGATTGTCAGCTTCTTGTGCCAACCGGAGTGCAGGCAGCAACTTAAAAATTCAAGGCCAGATGACAAGATTGTCAAGACAAAAGACTGCTACTTCTAGCCCATATGCGATTAAAGTTTCTGACTTGTAACTGCTCGACTGCTCTATTCCAGTCTATGGTATTCAGTCTTGGCATTCCTTCGTATCAAATGTGTGCTTTCTGGGGGCCATACATGCACTGGCTTTTAGTCAAGATGGTGTTGAATACTGTTAACAAATGTGTGCTCTTTGGGGGGCCATCAATACTGTTAACAAAACAAGTTCATTGTAACCTGGTTTTATGGAGGCTGGGTATAGCACACATGCTTTTCACAGGATAGCATGCAAGAAACAATACTAAAAATGTCAATCAAAAAAAATTGTTGTTATCACTGTACTTGGCATGCACTTTGACAAATGCTTATCTTGCATTTATTTTAATTCAGGTTTCTTTCGAAATTCAATATGTATATTAGGATTTGTGGTCACAGTAAATACTGGTTAGTTTGGGTGATGAAAAACTAACAAAAATATCAGCTACTGGCGCTGTGTACCGTTTTTGTTTTCATTTGACTGGACGCAGGTTGTGGGGAAGTGAGCCATTGCATTGGCAGTGCTCAACTTTTACTGATTGCTGTGACCAGCCTATGGAGTTTGTTTTGGAAATGTAGGTACTTGGGTCACTGGCCCTCGCAGTCAAATTCTAGTGAGTCATTTCTGGGGTATAAAGTGCCAAAGTGAAACAATACTGTAATCACCATTCGCCAGCTCTGTGCTCAGATGTGCATGGACAGACGGAAAGACACCCCTTTGCAGCAAGGAAAAAAAAAAAAAAAGCACGACTGGAAAGAATGAATGAGAGAATGAGAGAGAAAAAGACAGAGAGAGAGAGAGAGAGAGAGAGAGAGAGAGAGAGAGAGAGAGAGAGAAGGAAAAGACACAGACAGGGACAGACAGCGAGAGAGAGAAGAGACACAAAGACAGAAAGAAGGAGAGAGAAAGAGAGCAGTGTTTTAATGGATTAAGTCTGAGGTGTGCCCATAGAATAATCCCCACTATCAATACAACTTTTTCAAAGTTACATGTTTGGACCAGAACCAAAAGACTTCAGAAGATATATCAAAAGATTTAATTTTACAAACAGGAACTTCTTGGCACACCCCAAACAGCTGTGTATGGAAATCAGATTGCCATTCCCTCTTGTGTTTGATACCTCACTGATAATGTCAAGCATTTTTTTTTTAATGGGGAGGGGGGACAGAAATTTATACTGATGACATTGGTGTCAACTTTCTGGAGTCAAAATTCTGAAATCACAGGATAACGGGGCTGGACTGGGTGAAGAACAGGCAGTTCAGCTTTTGACTGAAAGTGGCCGAACAAAATCAACTGACATTCAAATTGGGGCTCAAATGTCAAAATGAAAATCATTTCTGGCTTTAAAAAAGATATTAACTAAACAAAAAAGCTGTCTTAGGTTCCTGTTAGCCAATGGTAATGATCTTTGCATCTCTCATTCAATAATCCTGGATCAATCAATACAATTTTCTGAGTGATTTGGGATAAGCTTCACTCTTTACGAGTCAGTGTCAAGGTCAATGTAGCCCCCCAAATCCATCAAAAACATTGAATACACCTTATCTCCTAAAGCAAGGAATGTTGACTCCTCTGTTTTGTAGCTGTTCGTCTGTTTTTTGTGATTTTCAGTTCACTTCACTTTAGCCAGTGAGAAGGGCAGAACCCAAATGTTAAACTTCAAGGAAAAATCCAGGGCAATTTCTATTTCAGGGTTTGTTGGTTGGATTCCCCCCCTCTCCAGAAAAGCCCCAGATTTAGTAATGGAAGTTTCTTCCCAATAGTAGAGGCCATCAGGTTGGCAACAGCTTGCTTATCAATATTTAGATGTCCACAAGTTTTTGGGGTGGTGAATAGACTGGTGTGTCCCCCCCCCCCCCCCCCCCCCCCCCCCCCACCCACCCCCTTTTTTCCCCCCTAAAAATTGGTTTTGAGACTTTTCCTGGTTGACAGCTCAGTGCAGAAGTCTCTCCAATGCTGGCATTTACTTATTTTGAAATTATATCTTATTTTTGGCTTGCTAAATTTTGGTGGGCTCAAACACTGGGGGAAACAATCACATAGTCCAGCCATGAAGACCTGACTATCACACCGAAAGCACTGCATTGCTGGCAACTCCAGAGGCTTCAAAAGTACTGATGACATGGAACATTACAGCCCCCACTTTTGTCTGCACAATTCCAATCCAAAGCAAGGAAGAACACAATCATCCAGTGTCTGACACACTAACTAATGTTGCTGTGAAAAAAGGAAAGGAAGATCGTAAGAGTTCCTTACACTCTTTGTTCGACCATGCAACTACAGATCAACTTAAGATCATCATAGGAGAACTACAATTTATTTTTCTAATGCTCAAGTGAAGAAGACTGAGCAGTGATCTATAAAAACTCATCAGAAAATATGCCACTGGTACTCTTCAACAATAAAAATGAAGAGCTATTCATGACTTCTGCTTCTTCAATAATCCAGTCATCTAGACTAGATGCACCATTTTGGCACACACACAAAATCCACAGTAGTAATCACGTTGAAATCCACAAAACTAGCTGGACTTCACAAGATGGTAAGACATATATAACCAGACTGATTACATCACAGTTATCTACTAATGGAGAAGTCCACTGGATGGCAGGGCGAGATGCACAGCAAACATAGCTTCACATCATCGTGGATTTATTACAACAATGAAGACCCAAGCTGAAATCGTTCTAGAACCTCCTGAGAAGACCACACCACTTACCAATGTGTGGTTTTTGAAGACCAAGAATAAAGGAAACTACTTCTGACGACTTACAATAAGAAAAAATTAATTATCAAGTAAAGAACAAGCTTGACGCCCGACAGGATTGATGGAAGAAAACGTTGAAGATCATGGGTCAGAACTTAAAAAGAAATGCAGAAGACCACTGGCACAGATGTCCTGGAAAAGAAAGACAGAGAGCACAAAGAAAGGATGACATCAGAAAATTAGAAGGTGAGGACTGAAACAGATTACCCAGTGTCAAGGCCACAAAACAAAAGTAGACACTGGAGTGCAATACTGGGATGCCAAGTAACAAAAGTATAAAGACAAAGAAAAAAACCACCGGTAAATAACATGATAAAAGAAGAAATGGCAACTTGGCAGAACAGCATAAAAAATCTGCATGAATACCTTCGGTCAGGAAAAAATGTAAGCCCAAGCTAGCGGGTAAAGGATAAGAACAGCAGAGTTATCACAAATGATGCAAGGCAGAGGTCTGACTTCAAGGTAATCTTAGACCAATCAACCCCACCATGTGCCTCTGACTTACCTACAATTAACTGAACTACTTCATGTGAACACTAGTCCACTAACCAAGGCTCAAATCACCAAGGCTATCAAGACCATGAAGAAAAGTACAGCTGCAGGTCCAGATGGCATCCTGCCAGAGGCAATTTAGGCAGATCCAACAACATCAGCATGAGTGGTACAGCCATTTCTGCAAAAGACATGGGAGCAGGAACAATTCTCAGCAGACCAGAAGTTATACTTCTTGGTGGAACTGCCAAAGGAAAGTAACCAATCAAAATGTGGAAACTGAGAGGGAATAACGCTCCTTTCCATTCCCAGTAAATTCCTGACAAGAATCATCCTGGAAAGACAAAACGAGGCCTTGGTCAAGAGACTGGGATCAGATAACGCAGGTTCCCATCACAACAGTAAGTACAGAGCACATCAGTCACCATTCTGAATATCATTATTGTGCAATCTATCAAAAGGCAGTCCTCCCTGTACATAACATTTGTGGATTTTGAAAAAAAAAAATTCTAGACAGCGCAAGCAGAGAGAACAACTGGAAGTCGATCATTACTCTGGAATTCCTCAGAAATTCATCATCATCCAGCAGTTGAATGAAGATTCCACCGGCAAAGTCATCCAAAATGGGAAGTTAACCTGCTCTTCCACAGTGAAAACCAGGGTAAGGCAAGGATGCATGCTGCCTCAGAAATCAATTTTATGTTCACCGACTAGATTACGGAAAAAAAAATCCATGGACAGTAAATAGAGTATCCAATGAACCATCATCAAACAACCTGGAAGACCTCCGCTATGTAGACAATAGCAGCTTTCTTTCCTAGGGATAACAACATGACTACTCAAAGCTGAAAACAAAGAGGCAGACAAATCTAGTCTGAAGATCAACACAAATAAGACAGGTAATGAGAATCAATGACAACCAAGAGCTACTTCAGCTTCAGGAAGAGAACATCAAGGAAACTGGCCGCTTGACATACCTTGTGAGCACTGTCACTAGTGTCAGTAAGAAGGGGGTGCAGATGAGAACATCAAGAGCCAACACAATAAAACATACATTCAACACCCTGCAACCCATCTGGAACTCCAGGGTGCTGTCCCTCAGCAACAAGACCAGAATCTTTAAATCCAAAGTGGAGACAGTTCTGTTACATGGATCTGAGACATAGACAGTGGCCTGTGTCATCACCAACAGGCTCCGAACATTCATCAAACAGATGACACATTCTGCACTTAAGGTGCTGATCTACAAGAAAAAATAAACCTGAAAGCCGTCACCCCAACCAGTAGGCAATCATATTCATCATAGTGACAGGTTAGGATCTCCGATCCAACTGCAACTCTCAACCTTCAACTTTGAATGCAGATCTTTTCACAAGACTTTATAACTATGCAAAATGTCAATCTGTTTTCAAAGGCAAAAGTGCACAGAAGCAGGGAACCAAATTTGTGTGACACGGTATTTTTCAATGCTATTCACTAATATAATATACATAGAAATCATACTTTCATCAATTATGGCATTCCAAAGTTTCTTCTTTTTTTCTACAAAGATAAAGACATCTTCGCAACAAAATAAAAATTTAGGCCCTGAAAGTATACATCATGAACTAAAAAAAACTAACATGAACCAACAAAGCCTTCACGTTACTGTATTGTAACGTTAAGACTTAATTAATTAAACTCACCACAGCAATTAAAACACAAAATCTGGAAAATAGCACTACATATCAAGAGGACACAAATACAATAGGATAATCTGAATAGAAGCATTCTGACCTTGACATTTTTTCTCAGACTTGACCTCTGATAAGATTCATCTAGATTTTTATTGAACCTGAAGATCAAAATCCTGGTTCTGTTTATGCCTCCAAGCTTTTCTGTCATTTTTTGCTTTGACCTTAACCTCTGACCTTGAACTTGCATAAATTCAAGAAGTCAGTTGTTGGTAGTTAAATACAGTAAGTTTATGTAGTTTAGAATTAACATGCTTATAAAAGCTTTTTTGTGCACTTACATAATCTTGACTTTTATTCCATGAAGTACTATTAATTCTGGCCATCGTAAAGACTTAACACGATAAGATAATGTTGCTTATAGCCCAGCCGACCGCAAAGGGCCATATCAGGGCTGTCACTACGTTAAAATCAACTCACAAGTCATTCATCCACATAATTCTTTAAAAGACATCGTCTAAAATCTCATCCAAAACTTTGTTAAAAATCTTAAAGACTTAACAAGTTTGATACGGACAGATATTACAACTGAAATGCAATAATTTGACTGCTAGGCTTTTTCTTCATCCGAGTGTTGCTTGGCAGAATCTGAGCCCTAAATCTTCAAACCTAAAGCCAAAGATAAAGAAACATAGCCATCATTCTACCGTATCATGTATCAGGTTTATATCTGGCATATTCAACCACCTCCCACTTTTTTTTTTTGTTTGTTTGTTTGTTTTTTTTGTTTTGTTTGTGTTTTGTTCTTGTTCTGTTTTGGTATTATATTAGTACAAACTCTCATATTTGTTACCCATTAGAAAATTTTTTTTTTTTTTTTTAAACCAACACTAATTTGTAAAGCTGGAGTACTCTCTCTCACTCTCACACACACGCAAATGATTTACGGTGCCACAAATTTTACTCTGTAAACATTAACCCTTGTTCACTTTGTGGAAGCACACTATCAGTTTTTTTTTTTTAAAAAAGTTCAATTCTCAATTGTTTCCTTTGGTTTAAATGCATGCAGCACATGTATCATCTCCACAAAAAAAATGCACTCTTAGACCACCAATACCTGCTGAAGAAAAGGAGGAGAGAGCAACTCGACGACTGCAGGCAAGATTCCAACCATACACTTTTCTCCAGCATAGCAATCACTTGGCAATCGCAAATGAACATTTGAAATAATTCTGTATGCAACATCTGGGTTTTATAAATGTAAGTTACCAGTAATATAATTTCCAGTCACCAGTAACTAAAGAAGAATTCATACTATATTTTGGCCTATATAATAAGTCACACATTGTTCAGGTATACCATCATATATGATACAGTGTAAGAAATGAACCAAAGGCAATTTGTAAAGCAGAGTAGGGACAGGGGGTGAGAAAAATGAGAGAGACAAGAGGCAAATTTTTTTTTCACTTCAAGACAGCTATACAATTTTTTTGCTTCTATAAATTGATCTGAACCAATACAGGTATCAAGTATCTCACAAAATCCTCATAACTGGACTTCCTCTCCAAGCACCATTTTTCTTTAAAATCCACAAATCCATTGCTGCCAAATAGTTCAAAACAACTTTCAAGATTCTTATCACAACCAACAACACATACATATACATGCATACACTTGAAATGTTTCTGAATAATAACATACATCCAGTCAATTATACACTTTCTTTACTAATTTTGTACTAAATCAGTTAAAAATCTTGGAAAACTCCACAATTAACAACTTCACAATGAACAGAAGTGACATGACTTTCAAGTTCTTACAAACCACTAAAACATTTGTTTTCAACAACAAGACTGTTTCTCATTACTGTTTGCTGTTCAAAGTTCTTCATAAGCATTCAGCTCCATGGAGACCTCAAATATGTACAAAGACCATCAAAGGTGTGGTCATTCATCAAAACTATGGAACCACAATGGAGCATACAATGACATGGTGATCATCATGATACAAGTAACCTACCAGTGTGGCAGCCTGCAATCAAGCAACAATTCTAACATAAAAACAGACAAGTAATGCATCAATTACACATTTCGCACACTATGTTTTATCCAAAGAACCTCGATGAATATAAATAAATCTTTTTAAAACGAAGACCACCCCTCGTGACTCATCGACATGGTATGACCTTTGATCGGTTGAGGACGGCAACCTCTCCCAGATTTTTGCAGTTTGGGTGTGGAAATACTGACGACTTCAACCCAACAAAAAGCCAAAACTACACACACAAAATCAGAAAGAACAAAAAACAAAACGGAATATATGGTAGTCAGACTTTCAATGAATCACTTCAACAATAAAGACCTTGCTAAAAACAAGCCAACACAGCCCACGACTTTTTCCTTCTCGCATGAAAAAATCGCGAAGTCAGCCGTCTGCAAAGTCGTCTGCGCGTTCACTTCGAAACGGTTGTTAGTGTGTTGATTTCTAAAAGAAACAAGAAAATGATACATGAAAATTCTGTACCGTGTATATGATCAAAGCGCCGCAAACGACTTTCCGTTCAAGTTCTTTCACGAAGTGACAGCATGGTATCTTTCGCCGGCATTTGCTGGACCCCATCACCACACCTTCCCAGACATCTTGCTCAGCTCGGCAGCTGTCAGAGTGGACAGACGATATGCCCCCTAAGGGGTTTTGTTGAAACTGAAAAATGTCTGGTTCTCGTTTCTGATTTCTAATTATCAATAACTAAGTAAACATATATTCAGATGATATGAAGTGCACGAAATAATGATATGTACCCCTTGTCGCATTATACTCGCACAAAAGGATAACTATCGTGTGATACAAAATATTTTATTTTACGATAGATCCAAACAATCCTTACGGTGCTCCTTTTCCGCCCCAGTGACATCTACATCCGTCAGCTGATCGAACGGTGATACTTGGCAATGACAAAGAAGACAATGAAAACGTGACGATTATTTTCACTTTTGTGTATGTGCTGACTTACGAATAACTGTTTGAAAGGTTTTTTCATACGAACAATACTTTTTTCGCTTACTTTCACAATCATCACCAGGAACACTCGCGAGGTAAGTTCGCCGGTATTATCAACCAATCAAATAATAGTTTTCTTTTTCCTGCACGAGGTGGAAAAGCTGGTTTCCTGTAGCAGACGATGGGGATGTTGGTCTGAATTTCGAATAGAAATTGGCCATTACTGGCCGAAATATCAAACTTTTTGATAACGTTATTTGAAAACTATGCAATCCTATCGTCGTGACCCATTCAGTGTTTCCTCTGCTGTTTTCGTTGCAATTGGTATGCATAGAGGATGAAAGACAGCGAAAGAAAATGGCCGGAAAAGCGGTGAAGCTATCGCACACCCTCCCCCCTACCCCTCCCCTTCTCCCGGACAGTCCGGGCAACCGTCAGCCCCAACTCCTTCTTCTTCTTCTTCTTCCAGAAAAGCGACAGCAATCAACCAGTTGATTATTTCTGTCACTTTGGAGGAGGTCGGCGAAGGAAAAAAAAAACCTATTTAGTGAGTCTGGAGGCCCCTGACACAAAAATGTCGATGGTTGCCTCCACGACGCTCTGGGGCAGACGGTTCCAGTCGCGCGGATTGTTCTCCCCTCTTGATCAGAACAGCTCAGCCTCTCTGACGTGTTACTTTCCTCCCGAGTCCCCTCCCACAGTCGTTCTCCATTTCCCATTCCCTTTCCTTGGATAATCATATCATCCCAGAAGTCTGAAGAGCAGGGGGGGTTGGGGGGTCTTACATACCATCTGAACGACAACACGTTGAGGTAACGGCGAAAACAGTTTTTGGGCGCCAGAATAGGTCGACCTTCACCATTCACAGTGGAGTTCAAACTTGTTAACTTATTTGTGTTTTCTTCTTATCATTATTAGGCGTACGCAGGCTGATAGCCTTCTCCTGTGGACACTCCCTGTATAGCCGGGCAATGATTTATCCCATCTACCCTACAAAGGGAGTGGTTTTTTGTGTGTGACCGTTTTATATCCCGCTATTAAAGAAAGCCATACTGCAGCTTCGGGGATGCATGCTATGTGTAACGTGTCATCCATACCAACAGCCAAATTGGCCTTCTCTTCCAAAAGTTGGTGATAGGATTTTACGTGTGTGTAAGCTGTTACGCGTGCGTTCACACACGGAACCTCGGTTTATAGTCTCATTCGAAGGACATGAAGTCAGAACCAATGTTAACTCCGAGGGGAAAATCTCCCTGTACCGAAACGGCCCGGCGGAGATTCGAGCCCGCAACCCCAGGATCACCTAGCTCTACCACTGAGCTAGCCCGCCCCCCGTTGTATTTAAGATTAAGATTTTCTTGTTGTTCTTCTTTCTTTCCTTTCCTTTTTTCTTCTCCTTTTTTTTTTCTTTCTTTTTTTTTTACTTTTTTTTTTTTTAGTCCGGGAGGGGGAGTAGTGAGGGGTGTAAGTGGATGGCGCGGGACAGGAAGGTGAGGGGGAGGAAGGGGGGAGAGTTGGTGTGGTGGAGCCCGGGGTGGGGGGGGGGGGGGGGGGGGGGGGCACGCTGAGTACGTGGGTGGGAGTTTGGCTATATTTTCAGTTGTGACGAAGTTGCGATCACATGATGCAACCGTGGAAATTTCTGGTTTGGGGATGGAACTGAGCAATGAACTTGGAAGATGTCATATGATTCGGAGAGAGAGAGAGAGAGAGAGAGAGAATCTTTTTGTTCCCACGGGTAACAGATAAGCAAGAAGATGTGTATGTGTGTGTGTGTGTGTGTGTGTGTGTGTGTGTGTGTGTGTGTGTGTGTGTGCGTTGTAGGCCCTATTTGTTTTATTGTGTTCGTGGTGGTGGTGGTGGTGGTGGTGGTTTTTTTTGTGGGTTTTTTTTTTTTTTTTTTTTAACATTGGGGAGGTGTTACGGATGGTGTGCGGTGCGTGTTTTGCTGTCTGACTCCCGTTCTCAAAAGTTTGGATGCGTATAATTAGTCCCTACACACACACACATCATACGCACATGGATAGCCAGGCAACACACGAGTTAAATTTTTTTTCTTTATAATTATGCTGCCTGATTATCAAAATATACATTCATGTGAACTGGTACAAATCAACATAGGCTATGTCACTACATAGCATATAGATCAAGCTATCAATACATAGGAACTTCAATTATCAGATATCAGCGTTCATATTACGTATCTTGATATCACTCACAGATCTCGCCGGCGCCGTCCACAGTGTCTCACATATACAGTCAACACACTCGGTTCCACAGTACTCAAGCCACAGTCTACAACACTAAAAGAACGCAAAGAAGGATAACCAAGGTCCCCACACAATAAGCACGGCTGTTCATAAACACAAACGACGAAGAAGAAGAAAACATGTTCTCCACACACAGCAAGCACAATAAATTACGTTGAACTATCAGAAGAAGAACCGCAGATTCACATTCACAAAGCACATTAATCCATAGCAGAAGAACCGCAGATCCACAATGCAAAGCAATCCATAGAAGAAGAACTGCAGATTCACAATGCAAAGCAATCCATAGAAGAAGAACTGCAGATTCACAAGGCAAAGTAAACCATTGAATCCCGGCGAACACGATTTCAGCA
>JADBJO010001194.1:292500-300000 GCA_016801955.1 Conus betulinus
TGAATACTTTCTCGTTGCATGACAGGTTAGATAGTCTTTTGTTTATGCCATTGGGTATGGTTTTTAGGATAGAAGGTGGATGGTTACTTTTGATGTCTACGTAGATGGGTATATCGTTAGGTTTTTTATATGGTTTGTATACATGGTCATTAAGGTCTAATGTTATGTCTAGGTAGTTTTACTACCTTCTTGTTGGCTTCTACTGTGATTTTAAGTTATGGCTTTGGAAGATTTTACAAAGTTCTTTTTTCTTATTTTCAATGGTTTTTGGTTTATTGTTTAGCGCGGCAAGGCCGTCGTCTCTGTACAAGCCAACCTGTTTACCAAGTGTTTTCTGTATATTGAATAACATGAATAGTCCAACTAGTTCACATGTTTCGGCACCATCATATGAACCCATTGTGACATTAAATGTGGAATTATTGCTGGTTTTTTTGTCCAAGTATCATTACTGCTGTGGAGTAGAGTTTTTTTTTAGTGTGGAAGATGATTTCCATCTCAGCCTCTGTTATGTTTGTGTATTTGTTAGCAAAATTTTAAAGCTTTGGTAAGCATTCCTCATCTATAGATGGATAAAAATCCACTATGTCAAAAGTGATGAACACTGTGTGTTTTTCTGTTTGTTAATTTCCTTGAACCATTGGATAACTTCATAGCTATTTTTCCAAAGGTTGTATTCAGTGTTTGATTTTATGTCCTCTATAGACTTTTCCAGAAATTTTTTTGCTTATTTTGCCTAATTCAGACTTGGATGGGTTTATTAATCTACATGTTGGGTTGTTGGGGAAATTAGGTTTGTGATCTTTAAGTGTTATAAAAGCTTCTTTTATTGCTGTTGTTTCTATCCTATCATTTAGATCCATACGGTGCACAAGTTCTTTTTCTTTTTTACAAATGCTGTCATATGTGGTTTTATTTATTTTTTTTTTGTAGTTTTTTCTGAATATTTTTGTTGAGGAGTTGAGAGTATTCATTAGGTTCCATTTTATAGAAATTGCTTGTCTTATCAGCCTTTACGAATACCTTTTTGTCATTTTGAATTTGTTTTATTTCATTTTGTAATTTTGTTTGGAAATTGTTGTATGATTTTCTGAATTCAATTTTGGCTATTAGTCTTTTCATATTGTCTTCAAAAGGTTTCATTTCCTCTATTATAGGTGGCGATCTCCGTGACTTAAAACCGTATGTTTTTTTTATCTTCACATTTTGCATCAGGGTTCAGAAAGAAGAACGCCTTCCATTTCATGTTGCGCACAAATTTTTCAACATGAGATGGAAGGCGTTCTTCTTCAACAGTGCAGCAGTTGAATACCAAGAGGCACTGAAAAAAGTGGCTACAACTACAAACTACAATACAACCCAGATAATAACATGAACAGTAATAAGAAAAACAGGAAAAGGAAGATCATATGGTATAATCCCCCATATGATGGAAGAATAAAGACTAATGTAGGAAAAAGAATTCTTTAAAATTCTTATAAACATATATATAAGTATACTAATACAGGCTTTCATGTAACGATTTAGAACGTCTTTTTGTGATGTCTTATGTGCTTGTGAAATGATGTGAAGCAGAAGAAAAATTTCCGATGAACAATAAAGTTGACTGAATTGAATTGAAGGTGCATGCTATGTGTAACGTGTCATCCATACCAACGGCCAAACCGGCCTTCTCTTCCGAAAGCTGGTGATGGGATTTTACGTGTGTGCAAGATGTGCGTGCGATCACACACGGAACCTCGGTTTATAGTAGTCTTATTCGAAAGGACTGTATGGGGAATGGAGTCAGAACCAATGTTAACTCCGAGGGAAAAATCCCCCTGTACCGAAACGGCCTGACGGAGATGCGAACCCGCAACCCCAGGATCACCAGAGTCCGGCACTCTACCAACTGAGAGCTTCCAGCCCCCTGAATGCTGATCCATGTTGCACCCCGGGTTGTCTTCACTGTTTTTGTTGATGAGACCGACACTGAACGGAATGTTTTTGTTGATGAGACCGACACTGAACGGAATGTTTTTGTTGATGAGACCGACACTGAACGGAATGTTTTTTTGTTGATGAGACCGACACTGAACGGGAATGTTTTTGTTGATGAGACCGACACTGAACGGAATGTTTTTGTTGATGAGACCGACACTGAACGGAATGTTTCTTGTTTATGAGACCGACACTGAACGGAATGTTTTTGTTGATGAGACCGACACTGAACGGAATGTTTCTTGTTTATGAGACCGACACTGAACGGAATGTTTTTGTTGATGAGACCGACACTGAACGGAATGCAGCCACACTGCCGACAAGTCCCAACAGAAACAAACACACGCTGACAAACGAGCTGCAACTTCAAGCTTGTTCCAGATACGATACTGTATGTGGTAACACACACGGAAAATTAAGGTTCGATAAATATATCTTCTTGAGATGTGACCCAACACTGAACAGACATTTAACAACAACGACAACAACAACAAAAGCGCAAAACAGTACCCCCTACATGTGAGCAACACACACACACACACACACACACACACACACACACAACACACACACGCACGCACGCACGCACGCACGCACGCACGCACGCACGCGCGCGCGCGCGCGCGCACACACACACACACACACACACACACACACACACACACACACACACACACACACACACACACACACACACACACACACACACACACACACACACACACACACACACAGAGTCATAGTCACAATAAAAGCATGATATTGCAAACTGAATTGTTCATGTATGAAGATGGAGTATGGCTGCCTTTATGGCGGGATAAAAAGAAACAGTCATACACACAAAACTCCACCGCCTGTCTGTGCAGGGAACGTCCGCAGGAGTATCAGCCTGCATACGCAGAAAGAAAGAAAAGAAAAGAAAAGATCAGCATTCAAATCCAATGCGTTTGGTGAAGAACTCATAGGCCCCCTACAACACTAATTCAAAATAACATTTCAAACGTCATCAGTATTGCTTTTGGTTGTGTGTCTTTTTTCAAGCCAGCTAATGCTACCCCCACAGAGACATTGACAACTGTCTGTCTGGAATCTATGAGTCGTTTCCTGGCAAGTCTGATTCTGGAACATTTCAAGTGGTTGCTGACATTTTTCTTCCAAACGACGAGTAACGATTTCAAAGGCATCATCACGCATTCGGCATCATCGCGCATTCTCGACAATTCCTTCTCGAAAATTAATCGGTCCTCTAATCGTTTGGGTTTGGTGCGAAATAGGATGTTTGTATGATTTTTAGTTCAATATTCTGCAGCTATTGGATTCAGATGTGTGGAATACTCTGGCAACAACTAAGCTGGCTGGCCGTAGCGGACTTAACTGAATTTGAAAATGTCAGAAATTTGAACAACAGGATTAAGCCTGCTGTTTTGTTCAACACATGCTGCTTATAGTCCCGCCGACAGCTGGAAGCTTTGTGTCAGAGCTGTCATTTTGTGAAACTTCATACACTATAGATTTTCTAAAATAAATAAATAAATAAATAAACAAGTTTGAATTTTGTTTTAAAAAAAAAACAAAAAAAAACACCTCCCTTCCATGAACCTTTCATTCAGTGAAAAACGTATAACTCTTTCAGAAACTCAAAAAAAAAAACAAACAAAAAAAAAAATCACATCAGATGGGCCATCTCTAAACAGGGTTTTTATTGAGTCATCTGTAAAGTGTTTATGTCTGACATCATGTTAAGTCCTATAGGAATATACTTTTTGGTGCGTGGTACATGACATGAAATACACCACGGAGCTTCTTCACCTTTTCAAAGAAAAGAGTGGATTGTGTGCTGCCGCTCTTCTCCTGTCCATTTCCCCACTCAACACACACACAAACACATTCACAACCACCCATACACACTCACATACTTACAAATTTTGTCTGTCTGTCTGTCTGTCTGTCTGTCTCTCTCTCTCTCTCTCTCTCTCTCTCTCTCTCTCTCTCTCTCTCTCTCTCTCAAGCGTACAAACACACACACGCGCGCGCGCGAACTCGCGCGCGCGCGAGCACACGCACATCCTCATATGCATCCACTGAAACCCACTCTTTCTCTTTCAATTGTACAAACACACACGCGCGCGCGAACTCGCGCGCGCGCGAGCACACGCACATCCTCATATGCATCCACCGAACCCATAACGCGACACATCCACAAAGGAACACACACACGGGCAAGACCGTACAGGCAATGTGTTCGTTCGTTCGTTCGTTCGTTCTTTATTTTTACGTCTTTTTACCATTAGCGATATTAGACCAAAGTGTACGTGAGTGAGTGCATTCTGTCGGTGAGTGTGTGTGAGTGTGTGAGTGTGTAAATGTGTGAGGTAATGAAAAACTGTGAACACTGCATTAACAGTAAAGAGGTAATGTTAAAGATACATATAACAAACAAAATGCAAAATACAGACACGTGGGTGGGTGGATGTGTCACTCACCACTAATCTACATTGGACGAAAAAAAAAAAAAAAGCTACAGGAATGACCTGATGGGGGTGTGAATTAGGGATTCAGCAATTTGTAGTAAAACCTTTGTATCATATAATAAATCTATGTTTTCTTCTGAAACATTCTTTGCTGTGACTGAATCAGGTAGAAAACCTCGGAGACTTTTACAATGGAACAAAATGTGATTAACTGTGATTTGTGCACCACACAGGCAATATACATTTTTGGAGAATTTTGTTTTTAAAGCGTTAATTTTTAGGAGGAAAAAGGGAAGTTACAAGTCTAGAATATATAACGGTGCATTTGACAACTTTCATGATACAATTTCCAACGGAACTGCAGCTGTATTTTGTGTTAGAGTCTTTTCATCAGAGCGTTTGCTAAATTTTTTCCATGCTGTTGTTTCTATCAGCCTGTAATTTTCGTGGAGTGACAAAGGAAGTGTCATGTCTACAGTCTTGTCTAAACCTTTTGCGCCTCTTTTAGCAGCTCTGTCGGCCATTTCGTTTCCATGTATGTTACAGTGCGAAGGCACCCAATAAAACTCAATGACTGAGCCTTTAGCCGACAAGCAATGTATAAATAATGAATTTCGTACATAAGGTCAGGCCGTGTATCGGTACTGAACGTACATAAGGTCAGGCCGTGTATCAGTACTGAAGGAGTTCAGTGAATATAAAACCGATTTAGAATCCACCAATATCACAGTTCTAAATACTGTCATTGGAAAGTTCTACAAGAATTCTAAAGCAAGTATGATGGCTGTCAATTCAGCTGTAAAAATTGACAGTTTTTTTTGCCGAGGTAAAAACATTTTTCATTTTTCTGTGCCAGTATGACAAGGCCGCACCAACATTATAATTAAGTATGTAGCCGTCTGTAAAAACCTGAAGATGATTTTGATATTTTTCGTAGATATGTGTTTTTGCAAATGAATTCATAACATTTATATTCTTTTCTTTTCTCAATTTAGAATAGCTGATATCATATGACGGTTTTAATGTTTCCCATGGTGGTATAGGCGCGAATGATGGTCTTATTGACACGTCTTTGATGCTTATTCCTGAACTTTCAATTGAATTAGAATATATGGTGCTATTGTCATTAGCGACGATATATTGTTTGCCTTTTTTAGGAAAATCATACCCAGTTCTTAGTTTCAGTTCTTCCCCAATGAAATTGTCACTTGTACTTGCTCTCAACACAAATTTTGAAGTAGCAAGTTCACGATAATCATCAAGCGTTTAACGTTTATCATTAATCATCAAGGCAATGTGTGTGTGTGTGTGTGTGTGTGTGTGTGTGTGTGTGTGTGTGTGTGTGTGTGTGTGTGTGTGTGTGTGTGTGTGTGTGTGTGTGTGTGTGCTTTCGCGCATGCATCTGTACACGCTAGTGCGGGCGAGCGCGTGCGCGCGTGTGTGTGTGTGTATATATATATATATATATATATATATATATATATATATATATATATATATATATATATATATCAAGAATATCAATATATATATATATATATATATATATGTGTGTGTGTGTGTGTGTGTGTGTGTGTGTGTGTGTGTGTGTGTGTGTGTGTGCTTGTCAGTACAACACTATGTTAATCTGACAGTAAATGGTTTCAGTCAGTCAGTCAGTGTGTGTGCTTTCGCGCATGCATCTGTACACGCTAGTGCGTGCGCGTACGTGTGTGTGTGGTTGTGTGTGTGTGTGTGTGTGTGTGTGTGTGTGTGTGTGTGTGTGTGTGTGTGTGTGTGTGTGTGTGTGTGTGTGTGTGTGTGTGCGAGCGCGCGTTCGCACGCACGCACGCACGCACATGCACGTGAAGGCAAGATGAACGTTTGAACTGCTTTACGGGCGCACAACTGATGAAAAATCAATTAAAGTTTGGAGTCAAATACGAAGGATGTAGAAGTGGCAGATCTATTGATTGGAAATAGAGTAAGGGTGGGGGAAAGGCAGATAGAAGAAGAAGAAGAAGAAGAAGAAGAAGAACGCAGCATGCAGACTGTAGAACTGCGAGAGGCGGAGGAAAAAGCCAGAGAACCAAGACCGCCAGTGCGTCGGATCGGACGGTAGTAGGACGGATGAAGTAGCGCTTACGTCAGTGTGTGTGTATACGTAGAGAAATCGAATAACACTCACTCACGAAACAGGATGCAAAGGGCAGTGCAAATGCGCCGTACTAATCAGAAAAAGAAACCGCTCCATTTGGGGCAAACCGAGAGAAACGGTAGCAGATGTCATCTGCGGAAAAGAAGATAAGGGTTGGGGGGGGGGGGGGGGGGGGGGGGAGGGGAGGGGAATGAGAATTATGGGGTTAAAGACCTATGAATGCTTACCCTACCTCCAGCACACCCCCACCCCCACCCCCACCACCGCCACCCCACCTCAACCCCGAAAACAAACATGTAAACACAGACAAAACAAACAAACAAAACAAACAAACAAAACTCGGTGGTGAAAAGGAAAGAGAGGGATTGACAGCAAGAAAGAGAGGGTGGGAATCTCTCTCTCTCTCTCTCTCTCTCTCTCTCTCTCTCTCTCTCTCTCTCTCTCTCTCTCTCTCTTTTCTCCCTCCTTCATGCGCGTATGTATGCGTGGGTTTGTGTTGTGCAGACAGACAGACAGAGACAGAGAGAGAGAGAGAGAGGAGAGAGAGAGAGAGAGAGAGAGAGAGAGAGAGAGAGAGAGAGAGACGCCTATTTCGTCATCCTGTTGATCAATCAAACTTTTCCGTACAACCAAAGCACGCGTGTGCGTGTGTATGTGTACGTGTGTGTATGTGTGTGCGTGCGCGCGCGCGCGCGCGCGCGTGTGTGTGTGTGTGTGTATGTGTGTGTGTGTGTGTGTGTGTGTGTGTGTGTACGTATTGCGGCTGTGATTTTGTGTGAACAGATGTTTATGCAATGTTTTAGAATAAGACCAAATATGGATTACAGGAATATGTTTGTTGCGGATCTGTGTACATGTGCACCTCTGTGTGTGTGTGTGTGTGTGTGTGTGTGTGTGTGTGTGTGAGAGAGA
>JADBJO010001194.1:302500-342500 GCA_016801955.1 Conus betulinus
GTATCATCACTGTCCTTGTTATAATCAGTTTTATTTGTGTAAGTTTTCTGTTATAGTATTCTTTGTCACTGATGGAACGGGTAGATAGAATATAAAAAAATCTCGCCTTCTTGCTTGTGTGTAACACACTTGGGAATAAAGACTCTCTCTCTCTCTCTCTCTCGATGATTACTTAATGTGGTGCATTTGTCGCTTAATCTGTTTTTCCCCTCAAACGACACCTTTTTGGAAAAAGAAAACAGCTGAACACACAAAGCAAGGGGCAAAGTAAAGCAGGGTTTGTATTCAGTGCAACACAAACCAGCACACTTAGGGCAGTATGTCTCCATCAGGCGTTACCGTCAGGAACAAAAAGACAAAACTTGCATAATGTTCAGAATCCATTTTGGAAGGGATGTTTTGAGACATTATACATAAAGAAAGGTTATGTTTGTGCAAGAATGGTATACCTACAATATATATTTTTTTTTTTTATAAAGCAATTAATGAATGAGGATGGCAATTTCATGTCACACAGAGAGTTTCTTACTAGTTTTCCAGGAATCAGAACTAATTTTCTTTTTGTATAAGGTATTCTCGGTGCTGTTCGTCTTATGGCAGGAAATTAAATGTTGTTTTTACCAACAGATATAAATGGTTCGATCAGAAAGTATGGTTTTTTTTTTTTTTAAATCAGAAAAGGCAAGAAATGTGTACAAAAATATGTGAATGATAACAATGCTATACCTACTTGTGTCACTAACTGGAATAATCTTTTTGAGAATCTAAACTGGAAATTGATCTTTTCTCACTGCTTTAAAAACCACAACAGATGTCCAACTGAGATGGTTTCAGACTAGACTTCTACATAGGCTGCTCCCAACTCAAAGATACTTATTCATGTGTAAAATCTCTGATTCTCCTATTTGCAACTTTTGTAATCAAGAAGAACAAACCATTCTTCACAGGATGCATGACTGTATTGTTGTTAAAAATTTTTGGAATGATTTTGAAAAAATATGTTCAAAGACAAATGCCAACATTGTCATAATATAAACATAAACAAGGAATTTGTTCATTTGGGGTCAAAGTAGATATAAAAAATAGATAAAGTAATGGACCTCATTCTTCTGTTAGCTAAATTCTACATTTATACATGTCAACTTCGAGATGTCCATCCTACTTTGTTGGCTTTTGTTGCAATTTTGAAAAATAGATATAACATTGAAAAATATTCATCTGTTATAAATTATAATGCAAGACAGTTTGAAGAAAACTTGGTTCCCATATCTTACAGTAATTCCTTAACTGCCTTCTTTCTCTCATTCCACAAATATCTATTTTATTACACGAGTGTCACCAATTGTTCTTCAGTCTTGTATGCACATGTATTATCAATTGTAAAGAGCAATTACATGTTACCCATGGCTTTCGAGCCTGTTGCAATTTTTTTTTTAATGACTCCCAAATACTAAAGTGTGTGCACATGTTGACCATTACTGTACGCTGTGTGCAGTGGTAGCGTCGCGGACTCCCGGCTGGGAGGTCGTGGGTTCGAATCCCATCAGAAGTCATGTGGGTTTTTCTGCCCCGACCGGCTCCTACCCAGAGTTGAGTTTGCTGCGGGCTCAGTTGGGAAGACTGGGACCACACAGTCGAGTTTCATCCACTTAATGGATGCGTTTCTGAGAGTGTTGCTCAAATTTCCTGACCAACACTGCAGGTGTCTGTATCTCTCGGGCCTGGTTGACGCCGGGATATATTATGAAAGGAAGCGTAGAGTACAGCCCTGTCATGTAGTCTCAGACCGAAATGGAAATCCGTAGCATCATCTTAATCATCCTCATTTCTCATCGATCAGCATAAAAAAAAAGTCTCAAAATTCTGTGGCCCTTCATGCCCTGCTCTCATGGGTGACCTCATTTCGATGTCCTCTCCACGTCTGTGGCCTTGGTTTGGTTCCGTCCGGGTCACCGGTATCGGCGAGTCCATGGGGGCTGTCGTTGGACGGACGTGGTGGCGCCCTCCGGAGGGAGAGCTCACTCACGCCGGCTCCGCGACTAAGCAATTATTGTCGTCAGTAGGGGGCTTAGTAGGTGGTGTCCTGCGTATGTTAGATCAGAACAGGCGCCACTGAACACCACTGAAGTGAGTGACTCGGCAGCAGTGCAGTGTCTTCTCCGGTGGGTTGCCTCTTGACGACTTGACATTGACTGCTCCCTGTGGATTGCCGGTGCCGGGGCTGCGGCGGGGCCGGACCGGGCTGTGGCTGTGGACAGGGTGTCGAATGAGCGGCGTGGGTGCACTGCCTCTGAGGTGGCGTAGAGGTTAACAGTGCTGTCATTCATCAACGTGTGTATGTGAATACATATATATATATATAGGGAGGGGGAAGGATGGTGGTGTTTTTTGTTTTTTTTTTTTTCCTTCCCCCATTTACAACTTATGAAAAAAATGCGTATGTCTCGGTGTGAAGTGTGCATGTCTTGTAAAAAAAAAAACAAAAAATTGTTCAATTAAAAAAAAAAAAAAAAAAAAAAAAAAAACTCCTTATGCAAAAATCAACGCTCACCTGACAGCATTAAGTTTTAAGAATGACGACATTTAAAGAACGAAAGACTGGAAGTGAAGGCGGTGTGAAGACAATTTCAAAACAGACAGCATGGTGCATATGACCGAACATACAGCACACAGTGACAGTGATCGATTCTAGTTATTTGACATTTCCTTGTTGAATGGTCGAGTGGTCGTGGAAAAGCAAACAAGCTGGGGGGGAGATGGAGGAGGATAGGACAAAGATAAGGTAAGGCAATGTTGCTTATAGCCCAGCCGACCACAAAGGGCCATATCAGGGCTGTCACCACGTTAAAATCAACTCACAAGTCATTCTTTTCACACATTTCTTTGAAATATATCTTCTTAAAACACATACGAAATTTGTTTAAAAAAAAAAATCTTTCCACTGTAAAATCTCAGATTCGATGAAAAATGTTCATCTCTTTCAAGAACTCAAAGATCGCGTCAGGCGGAACATCTCTGAACAAGGTTTTCATGGAATCTGCTGGAGAATGTTTTGTGTCTCACTTCATGCAAGTCCCAACACTCTAAAAAGAACATGTTTCATTGTGAGTGGCACATGACATGGAATGCACCACAGAGCTTCTTCACTCTTTACAAGGTAGGAATGAGTAAAATAAGGTAGGACATGCAAATGTCACTCATGGCCTGTATTTCAGTGTTTATTGGGGGAAATCTATATGTGCAGCTCTTTTTTTTTTATTTTCTTTTCCTTTATTTTAAACAGATTCTATTCCCCCTCCTTCCTTCCCCCCAGCCCAGCCTTTTGATTTTGTTGTGTGTTGTTGTGTGTTGTTGTTGTTGTTGTCGTTATCGTTGTTGTTGTTGTTGGTGTTGTTGTTGCTTTTTTATAAAAGGCCCAATCCATTATTATTGTTATTATTATTATTATTATTATTTTCATCATTATTATTACTACTACTATTATCATCATTATCATCATCATCATTATTATTTTTATCATTACTATTATTATCTTTATCATTACTATTATTATTATTATCATTACTATTATTATTATTATTATTATTATCATCATCATCATCATCATCATCATTTCTACAGCACAGCCTATATCCTCGGCTAGAGACCAAGCTCTAAGCGCTTTACAATCCACAATGGTTTACACAACGGGCTGCCTACCTGGGTAGTGCCGACTGACGAGCTGCCAGCTGGCGCTTTATTCAGTCGTTTCCCGTGTCATCCAGTCAGTATCGTTCATCCAATTTCCTTACTTCCTTCATTCTTTCCATTTCTCACGCAGGATGCATGCTATGTGTAACGTGTCATCATACCAATGGCCTTCTCTTCCGAAAGTTGGTGATGGGATTTTAGCCTACGTGTGTGCAAGATGTAATGCGTGCGTTCACACACAGAACCTTGGTTTATAGTCTCATTCGAAGGACTGTACAGGACATGGAGTCAGAACCAGTGTTAACTCCGAGGGGCAAAAAATCCCTCTGTACCCCTGTACCAAAACAGCCCGGCGGAGATTCGAACCCACAACCCCATGATCACAAAGATTACGAGTCCGGCGCCCTGCCACTGCTGGTCACCGAAATCCACTTCTTTCAACACAGTTATTGTATTGTATTGTATTGTATTGTATTGTATTGTATTGTATTGTATTGTATTGTATTGTATTGTATTGTATTGTATTGTATTGTATGTATGTACTGTACTGCATTGTACTGTATTGCATTGTACTGTACTGCACTTATTATATTGTATGGCATTGTATTGTATTGTACTGTACTGTACTGTACTGTACTGTACTGCACTTATTGTATTTTACTGTTCTGTACTGTACTGTATGGTGTCGTCGTGTCGCACTATTTCGTATTGTATTGGACTGCGCTGTACTGTACTGTACTGTACTGTACTGTACTGCATTGCATTGTACTGTACTGCATTGCATTGCATTGTACTGTAATGTATTGCACTGTACTGCATTGCATTGCATTGTACCGCATTGCATTGCATTGCATTGTGCTGCATTGCATTGCATTGTGCTGTGCTGCATTGCATTGCATTGTACTGTGCTGCATTCATTGCATTGTACTGTATTGCATTGCATTGTACTATACTGTACTGCATTGCATTGTACTGTACTGCATTGCATTGATTTGCATTGTACTTCATTGCATTGGTTTGCATTGTACTGCATTGCATTGCATTGCAATGTACTGCATTGCAATGTACTGCATTGCATTGTACTGTACTGCATTGCATTGCATTGTACTATACTGTACTGCCTTGCATTGTATTGTACTGTACTGTATTACATTGTACTGTACTGCATTGCGTTGCATTGTACTGTACTGCAGTGCATTGCATGGTACTGTACTGCATTGCATTGCATTGCATTGCATTGCATTGCATTGCATTGTGCTGTACTGCACTGCACTGCATTGCGCTGCATTGCATTGCATTGTATTTTACTGTACTGCATTGCATTGCATTGTACTGTACTGTACCTCATTGCATTGCATTGTACTGTACTGTACCTCATTGCATTGCATTGTACTGTACTGTACTGTACTGCATTGCATTGCATTTGCATTGTATTGTACTGTACTGTACTGTACTGTACTGTGCTGTGCTGTACTGTACTGTACTGTACTGCATTGCATTGCATTGTATTGTATTGTACTGTACTGTACTGTACTGTACTGTGCTGTACTGTACTGTACTGTACTGCATGCATTGCATTGTACTGTACTGTACTGTACTGTACTGTATTACATTGCATTGCATTGCATGGCATTGCATTGTACTGTACTGTACTGTACTGTACTGTACTGTACTGCTTTGCATTGCATTGTACTGTACTGTACTCTCTATTACTTTGCATTGTGCTGTACTGTATTGTATTACATTGCATTGCATTGTACTGTACTCTATTACTTTGCATTGTGCTGTACTGTATTGTATTACGTTGCATTGCATTGTACTGTACTGTACTGTATTGCCTTGCATTACATTGCATTGTACTGTACTGTACTGTACTGTACTGTACTGTATTGCATTGCATTTGTATTTGTATTGAATTGTATTATACTTTATTGTATTGTACTGTTGGTGTATTGTATTTCATTTTATTCATTTATATGTTTGCTAGTTTGTTTTAGTTTGCTGCTGGTATATGGCTACTGACTTGATGAAGTCAGCAAGCTGTAGATCTTTGAAGATCGGAAATGTGACGGTAAGCTCTTGATCTGGGAGACGTCACAATAAATACAGTCATTGGTCTGATCGGAGACGTGACATTGACAATGCAATGATTCTCTCTGCGTTGCTTAGATTGTGTGTGTGTGTGTGTGTGTGTGTGTGTGTGTGTGTGTGTGTGTGTGTGTGTTTTCTCGTGTCTTACCTCCCGACCCCCCGCTGTGTTAACGTTTGAAGTGTCATCAAGTGTTGACACCATCACGTCTTGGCTGATTGAGACTTGAAACTGACAACTGTATGACGGATCGAATTGTCGGCAGGAAAAGGTCGGTGCGTTTTGTGTTAAGCACGAAGACAGGAGCCTCAAGACCAGAGATATAATGGCTTTTACAATTAGTCGCACACAATTCGCTGATAAGGCCATGACGAATCTGTAGATTTTGAGAGACAATGACAATGACAATGGTTATTTATCTTATAACGGTTAAAGTACTAACTTGGCCATTTTTCACACTTGCCGTTACTGTTCTACGAAGCTTACACTAAATGGTACAACGTATGCGTCAAACGTGATTACACAAACAAACAGCATCAAGCCAGACAAACAAACAATAAAACCACCACCAAGAAGCGAACGCGGACATCAATGAAAGAAGCAAATGAATAAAGAAAAAAAAATGCAGTTTAAAGTTCAACGACAAAAAACAGTTAAAGCAAAGGGAAAAAGAAAAGCAAATCAAAGTACATCAATAAAAACGATCAACAGGAAAATAGCATGAAGTATTTTAGAAACTCTATGACATAGACAAGGAAAAAGAAAGAAGAAAAAAAGAGGGAAAAAAAAAGAAAGAAAAAAAAAAAAAAAAAAAGAAAATAAAAGCATGTGTATAAAGGGATATATTATAAGGTCTGTCTGTCTCGCATACATACACATACATACATACAAATATAACAGACACACACGCACGGAATACACACACACGAGAGAGAGAGAGAGAGAGAGAGAGAGAGAGAGAGAGAGAGAGAGAGAGAGGAGAGGATGAGAGAGAGAGGAGAGAGAGGAGGAGAGAGAGGGAGAGAGAGAGAGAGGGAGACGAGAGAGAGAGAGGAGAGGAGAGAGAGAGAGAGAGAGGGAGAGAGAGAGGAGAGAGAGAGAGAGAGAGAGAGAGAGAGAGAGAGAGAGAGAGAGGAGAGAGAGAGAGGGAGGAGAGAGAGAACAAGTTCCATGCTGCACCCTAGAAGTCAGCCTGACACTTCACATACAGCGGTAACAATGACAGAAGAAACTGTATAAGCGCAGTGATATTTATTCAAGGGTGGTGTAACCTTTTGATCGTGTACATTTTCACATAGAGACAAATACACCTAACCTGTGTACGGTTGATAAGAAAGGATATATATATATATATATATATATATATATATATATATATATATATATATATATATAGAGAGAGAGAGAGAGAGAGAGAGAGAGAGAGAGAGAGAGAGAGAGAGAGAGAGAGAGAGAGCGTTGATAACAGCGCGTACATGCAAAATGAAAGCCATACAAAACATCCAATAATCTTTAAAATCCCTCAAAACGATTTTCAAAGGGCATCATGTCCTCATCATTTCAGTCAGAGCCCGTTGGGAGCCCGATGGTCTTTCTTTCTTTCCTTCCTTTTCATGTTTTTTTTTTTTTTTTTTTTTTAAATTTTTCTTCATTCATTTATTTATATGTTTGTTTGTGCTGCCTGTCTTCACAGATTTTCGTCCCGATGATCAGGGCTTGTGACGTGATAGATACGTCCCCTCTCAACTTTCCTAGGATGGTATATACCTCTTTCATTTTTTGTTTGTTTTGCTTGTGTGTGTGTGCGTGTGTGTGTGTGTGTGTGTGTGTGTGTGTGTGTGTGTGTGTGTGTGTGTGTGTGTGTGAGAGTGTGAGAGAGAGAGAGAGAGAGAGAGAGAGAGAGAGAGAGAGAGAGAGAGAGAGAGAGATTACAATATTCTAACGTTGCGAAAAATAATTATCTCAATAGAATGTCTGCAATCACTCATGTATGACAACTCGCGTTAATTAAGCTGAAGTCAACCTTTCCCCATTTCACCTTTAAAACGGAGTAGACATCACCACCACCACCACCACCCCCTCCCCCGAGTATAACTCGGTTACTGTTTCTGTAACTTTTGAATCTTGGGGCGCCACGTTAGGCTTCTCGCACTCTGTCATGGGCAACTTCCCCTCTTCTGTGCGCAGGCCACTCCCTATAGGGACAGAGAGTATAAATCCCATCTACCCAACAAAGAGGGAGTTTTGTGAGTATGACCGTTTTTTTATTTTTATCCCGCCATAAAGGCAGCCATTCTCCATCTTCGGGGAGGGTGCACGCTATGTGTGACGTGTCGTCTATACCAACGAAAGTTGCTGATGGAAATTTTACATGTGTGCAAGATGTTATGCGTGCGTTCACACACGGAACCTCGGGTTTAAAATCTCGTTCGAAGGACTGTATGGGAAATGGAGTCAGAACTAAAGTTAACTGAGGGGAAAATCCCTCTGTACCGAAACGGCCCGGCGGAGATTCGAACCTGCAACCCTTGGATTACGAGTCCGGCGCTCCACCAACTGAGCTATTCCGGCCCCCAGTCATGGGCAACAAGGTAGAGTTGTTCAGTGACTGGTGCAGGTCTGTCTCAGTCTGAGGCGTTCGTTCTTCTGTGTGTCCTGTAGCGTGGTGGTGGACAGGAAATGAGGACAGCAACAATCGAAATCCATGCCCATGTAACAGCTTTGCAAAGAGTGAGTTTTGCCAATCAGTCTACGCGATGGCTTTCATTGCCTTATGACCCAGCCCTTTATCAAACCCCTCGTAGACGGAAGACCTCATCCACGCCGGCTTCTCGACTGAGCCATGATTGTGGTCAGTATATAGGGGGCTTAGTAGGTGGCGTCCGAGGTATGTTAGATCAGAACGGGCGCCACTGAACACTACCGAAGTGACTGGGCAGCAGTGCGGCGTCTCCTCCGGTGGGGTGCCTCCTGACGGCATGACATTGACTGCTCCCTGTGGATTGCCGGTGCCGGGGCTGCGGCGGGCAGGGCCGGGGCGGGCTGTGGCTATGACTGTGGAGATCGGAATGAGCGGCGTGGGTGCGGTGCCACTGTGGTGGTACAGAAGATCGGACAGCAAAGGAAAAAAAAAAAGAAAATCCCTCGCAGGAAATGGGGAGTTGTTTGGATGCTGATGGCTGCTTCAGTACAAAGGGCTCCCCGCCTTCTGGAAGTTCTGTTGGTCTGGTAACTTCCTCTTTTCTATCACGCTCTTTTGACTTTGCCTCTTGTCTATTTATTCATATATTTGTTTTTGTAGTCCTTGCTGTCGTCTGCTTTTTCTTTTCTTCCTTTTTTTTTTTATTATTTTTAAAATTTTTTTTAAGTATACCTTTGTAGACCATTATCATGTCTTCGCTGTAGAAAATCTTTCACTTCACCCTTATTTCTGTTCTGGCAAAATGTGACTTTTGTTGTTGTTCTGTTTTGTTTCGTTTTGTTTTTGTCATCAATCTAATCTAATCTGACGAAAATTCTACATATTTTTTCAGAGTGGACATTAGCTGCCCAGTTTGGAAAACATTGCTCAAGTGACTTTTGTTCTTCTTCATTATTTGGTATGATTTTTTGTTAGGCTAGATGTAAAGGTGTACGTGTGTAGGAAAGGGGAAAGGTGGGTGACAGTTTTTTTCTTCTTCTTCTCGTTTTTAATCCTGGGATGAAGAATGACAGCTTTAGGGGAATGCCTAGTCCTTTTCAGCACAGTCTAGTCTCAGCCGCCTTAATCAAGGTTGTTAATAGCTCAGCTACCGTCGGCATCATCCATTGTCTTTGTCGTCTGCTGGTTTCATTTGTCCATGAAGTTTATTTTCTTAAGATGTAGGTTAAGCTCCCCTTCCTGTTTTGTTGCGTGTTGACAGACAATCCCAACTGGTGCTGGCCCTGGGCTAGGTCCGCTGGGCTGTCATCTTCACAAGACTTCGTCTGGGACATAAGTAGCATGTCCGTTTGAAAGAGAAATTATTATGCTTATTCCGCCGGACAAAAGGGACACAAACAAATCACGCCCACTTGGATCGAGCCCCATTTGAGGAGAGAAGTGATTGCTCGTGCTTCGTTTTCTTCATTGTCCTGAAGGTTGTTTCTCTCGCCCGAAGGAGACCGAAGAGGTCGAAACGCGTCGTGTTTTGTCTTGTGATTTGTTTGTGCTTTTTGTCCGGCAGAATAATTGTAGATAGATGCACAGTGAGGTGACTGCAAGCGGAAATTTCAGCAAATCAAAAAGAAAAAAAAAAAAAAAAAAAGTATTTGAAACAACTCTGCCAGATAAGATGGACAAACGATCTACGAAACAAAAACACGGCGCGCTTCGACCTGTAAGGTCTTCTTCAGGCAAGATGAACAACACTCAGGAAAACGAAAATGTAGAACGAGCAATCACTTATCTTCTCAAGTTCGGCGCAAGATGTCGAAACGCGTCGTTGTTTGTTTCGTAGGCCTAATTCGTTTGTGCATGTTATCTGGCGGAGTTCATTTCAAATACATTTTGAAACTGGAATAATTTTGGGTTCAGTTTCAGCTTACAGTCACTTTGAAACTACCTCCATTTTCTTTTTTTTTTTTTTTTTAAGTCTGCTGCCAGAACGCAGCAGTGGCAGCTTTACAGTCTGCGTTACAGAGGGTTGGGCCGACAACAGCGGTGCTTTGAAGAGCTCTGCATTCACTGCTGGGAGGTGAGGGAGCAGGGAAGAGGAGGGGGAGGGTGGGATGAGTTCCGGTATGACGGAATGCTTCACCCCCCTCCCCCCCCCCCCCTCAGAAATCCGAGCTTCTCCATTGGTGGGAGTGTTGCGTGACGTGTGACCTTTTATTTTATTTTATTATTTTTTTTAAATTTATCCCGCAAATAAGATAGTCATTCAGTCATCGAGGGTGATGTTTCAGTGTGAATCCAGTGTGCATATTTGATTTGTTTTGATTGTCATCCAAGGCGGCCATTAAGACACGATGGCCTACTCTGCCGACAGTAGATTGGGATTTGTGTGTGTGTGTGTGTGTGTGTGTGTGTGTGTGTGTGTGTGTGTGTGTGTGTGTGTGTGTGTGTGTGTGTGTAGGTATGTCTGTGTGTGTGTGTGTGTGTGTGTGTGTGTGTGTGTGTGTGTAGATATGTCTGTGTGTGTGTGTGTGTAGGTATGTATGTCTGTGTGTGTGTGTGTAGGTATGTGTGTGTGTGTGTGTGTGTAGGTATGTGTGTGTGTGTGTGTGTAGGTGTGTGTGTGTGTGTACATGTGTAAGTATGTGTTTGTGTGTGTGTTGAAGTATGCGTATGTGTGCACAGGGTGTGTGGTGTGTGTGTGTACGCACATGCAAAACGAAAGAAATAACACATGTGTCTCCTACATGTTGGCACAGTTTTCAATCTCATCTGAAAGACATGGGGTGGGGGGGGGGGGACCTGAGTCTGCTCAGATGTTCCTACTCCAGCAAGAAAACCTTCACTCACCAGGCTGTCTCTAGCATGCCTGGAATTGAACTCAAGCCCACAAAGAGAACAATGCTTGATTTCCAAATCCCAAAAGCCACTAAACAGCTGGAGCCTTAGCATGAGGAAAATGGCCTTCTTTGTAAAGCTGCACTTTTGTCGGCATTGCCAATGGGAAAAAAAAAAATATTGGATCAATGGTCCACCTCTTTCCACATGTATTCAGCTTGCTGGTTGGACTGATGGTGGTTTCCTTATTGTGAAGAGGTGTTACACTTGCGTTTCATTTTTCTTGTTTTTATCTCAGAGCTAATTTCCATGCTTAGCATTCTTCCTGATTTTCAAATGTGTTTGGTCTGAAATCAAGCCAAGTCAGGCTTCTCTGATTTCTTATGTTTGTGGTCAGTCTTGTCCGAGTTGGGGGTGGTGGGCTTGTTTCTTTTCACTGCAGTGGTCAGTTGGCTGCAGTTTTAGCTGAATGGATGGACACACATTAGTACACTGTGGCACAGTGGTTAGTATCACAGGTTATTATGGGCTGTAAGGTCACGAGGTCGAGTCCCCTCAGCGTCAGTTGAAAACATGAGAGATCTTTGCGCCCCACCAGAATGCTTCTATGCAGCATTATCACACATGCTATATATTCAGATGAGAAGATTCTATTGATATAGCATTGTCTTACAAGTCACACACACACACACAAACACACACACTCATCAGAGACAAAGACACACATATATAAATAGGCACACACACACACCACATACACACTTATTTACACACACTGAATGTAAATACCTGCACGCACGCTCATACTCTCTCAGTCACAAGCTGTCACAGTGTCTCTTCCCTCGTACAGAAACAAAAGCAAGTTGAATCCTTTGAAAATTTATTGACTGAAGAAAAACAAAAGGTAACAGCAGTGAATCACATTGTTCAAAAGGCACTCTGGAAATCAGTGCATTCATTGATACTGTGTGGATCAAAGTGATTTGCATTTCATACACAGGATATGGATTTGAAAGATCAAATAATCCCACTTGGTATAGAAGTGTAATACTTTTTTTTCATGACCAGATAGAAAAAAAAAAATCCAGGTTCTATAATGACCAGCTATTCCGAATAATACCCATTTTCAAAGAATTGATCAACAGAAAAACAAAACAGAGTAAATAAATGACAAAACAAACAAGACGGTTATAGTTGCACAAACATAAAAAGACTGTTCTTTACGGGAGCATGAAAAGAACAGCAAACCAAACTGAAACTACGACAAAAATGAAAGAAGAAAAAGAAAAGCCATACAAACAGAAAACAGAAGTGACATCTTCTACACACAACTAAAGACAAGAATCGGGTGGTGTAAATGTAAGGAGAGGAAATATTTGAAGTTGATTTCTAGGTATACAGACCTTTCCAACAGCCCAGCCCAAAACTGCATAGACATACACAAATGATATGATCCAAACCAACCAAACATTACCCCCAAACCCCAACAGATGCACAATGTTTCATATTATGTGACATCAGAGGGTTGCCTGAATGTGAAACGGTTAACCCTCTGTCCAACTATTTGAGTTTTTCTCTGCGCAGTTGAAACGCTGGTAGAAGTGCATGCATGGGTGTGTGTATGTAGGTCTATGTACTTGTGATTGTCGTGTTCTGTATTTTTTGTTTCCAAGTCACCTCTTAAGCATTGTAGATGGAGGGGGAGGGTGGTCACAGGTGGCAGTGAGGTTGGGGGGGGGGGGGGGGGGGGAGAGGGTAGAGCTAGTTTGGCCCGGTGGTCAAAGCATTGTCTGTACTTGTCTACGTATCTGGGCTCTACCCTGGTTTGAGACCTTCAAGCTTGGGGAGATTTTCCCTTCAGAGTCAATATTTACACTGGCTCCATATGGCGCACTAAGTAGTGGGGGTAAAAAAAACAGCCGTAAGGGAACAAATTTCACCCATGGTGAAGCAATGGCAAGTTCTAGCTGAAGCATAAAGCAGCAGCAGCAATGAAAAGAAAGCTTCAGTGAAAAGAGCTTCAGTGAAAAGAAACATTCCCCCCCCCCCCCCCCCCCCCCCCCCCTTCACATTGTGATTATTGTTGTATTTATGATTGGTGCTGTAGCCATTTTTTCTGTGAACCTTATTGGTTTTCATCTGAATTTGTTGTTGGTGGTCAGCTCCTACAGTCTCACGACCAAAATGCCAGACTGAACTTGGAATGTTCAAGGCAGTTCTGACTTACCTTTGCAGACAGACGTTGCATTGTGAAGCTGAAATAAAGGACTACACATTCGTTCAGTGCACAGGTTAATTTGGAGTGCATTCTGATGCACACACAAATACATACATATATATATGTATGTGTGTGTATATATACACACACACACACACACTGTAGGCTGCAACCAATATCATCAAACATTTTGTGACTAGAATGAAGGCTAAGCTTACCATTTGCTGACAACAGTCCACGTGAAATGGATGTGCTGCAGACCAGCCTTTCCCTGCAGTGCCAGCCTTACCCTCCACACACACCTTCTGCTCTTCTGCGGTCAACTCTATGTGGTCTGCATTTTCACATACATACCAAGATAAACATTTCTTACTAGACTGAACACAGCCTTGAGAAACAAAAGTGCACACTGATCAGTAGAAAAGCTCCAGTGTGTGTTCAATCTTTACATACGTAAAAGAAACTGTCTACATGACTACTGTCGTATCTGCCAACCCTCTGGAGTCCAACTCTGGGAACCACAGGATGATGGGGGAGGGGTGGGGTGGGGTTGAAGAGGAGGCAGTTCAGCTTTTGGCTGATGGTATTTCCACTCTCCTCATGCTTCAGTTGACAACTTGAGGATTTAAAAGGAAAACGCAGTTTCCACACATGTAATGGCCAACACCCACATGTCATGGAGGTTTTACTCTGCAGCTGTGGCACATGACCCTCTAGACACCACATTTTGAAACAAAATTTTGACGTTCTGGATTAAGAAAAAAAATTCAGGATTTCAGGAATAAGGTCTAAATTAGGCACATTCCAGAACAATTCTGCAGGGTTGGAAGCTATGCGCTCTGTATCGACAATACTAACCCCGTCCTATTTGTAAACCTTGTCAGTTGTGACAGAAGTGAAAAACAACACCAACTCCAGAAGGAACACTTGGTAGTCAGGAGGATCATTTGGAAAGCACCTGAATGGGAATACAGCCTCCCTAGGATGACCAGCGCTATTCCAAACACCAACCTGTCGGCAAACATTCTGATGACATGAACTGTCAGGAACCTAGTTTCCAGAACGGCACAACACTTACCTGAGATAGGGCTGAGGTCTGCAGAGTTCACTTCACACCACCTGCACACATCCAATGGCCATGTTTCCTGCTGGTCTGCCTACTACTACTTCCAGAGACCTAACCAACCATTAAAAACAGTGTGTGTGCTGGAAGACACCATCATCAATGCAATGTGAAACATAAACACTTCCCAGCTGTTTCGATAGGAATCGGTTTATGAGAATCGTACCGTGTAGTTATCACATTTGCAATGGAAAGGGAGCAGAGATACAAGCGTATGGAATGTGTTTCATTTAACAACAGAGTGGACAGTTCTGACTGCTTACACATATGAAAAAAAATATCAAATCATGTACACACATTCACGGTTAACGGGACTTGGTTACATATCATCTTTCAAAAGCATACTGACAGGCACTTGGGGGATTTCTTTTTGTATATAAATATTTGTTCAAGGGAAAGCACAACCATAAAAAACAAAGTATCTAAAAAAAAGCACATGTATCCATACGACATCTAAATATGGTATTTCCGGATACCATTCCCAAACTGTCTTGAAAAACAAATTTCAGCTAGACCAAATGGACTAGTCACCAAACAATGAGCTGAACCCCCACCCCCCACCCCCTTTCTTTCAAGTGTAAACAGGTTTCATCAGTGTGTTGAAGATGGTACTCCTGCACAAGAAGAGAACATCTAAGTTGGTCCTCCTTTCTCCTTTTCTATTTTTCTGGCTATGCAGTTAAAAACAAACAAACAAACAAACAAAAAACAACCCCCAAACACACATACACAACAAACACAAAAACGAAACACACAAAAACAAAAGAATGGATTTTTTTGTTTGTTTGTTTTTTAAACATAAGATTAGGCTCTCTATATCTTGCTTTATTATTTTCTTCAGAATTATACTGAGTTTAAAACCACCTTTGAAGGTGCAATTACCATTTAGCAAAAAAATACGCATGCAAAGCAACCACTCTGGTGGAGCTACCATTTTACTAAAAAAAAAAAACTATGCTTGAGCAATTTCATTCAAGGTGTCATCTTTTTTTTTTCTTTTCAATCTCAAGAACATAACACTAAACAGATCCATTTTTATACAGATACATGCATATTTCATTTACAGAAAGCTGTAGGCTCCATAATATGCTACTGACAATTTATGTCATAACTGCAAGCAAATAATGGCATGCATGGAAGTAGATTATGATTTGGAATGCAATCAGAAGAACAGAATGCAACGCATTTTTTTTCACAATGCTTCTTGGAGTCCAAAACTTAAAGAACAACACAGAATTGCTTTTAAACAAACAAAAAAAAAACATCCCAGTCATATTAAGAAAACAATCAATTCATCTAAAAACCCATTCCACGATCTACAACACTTGAACCTCCATCATATTTTCAAAAAACTGTCAACGTTAAGCTGCAGCAAAACATCCTCTGCACTGAGAATACAAGCCCAGGTTGGATACACAAGTCTGGTTTTCAGTTTGTACAACACAGCTGCCAATAGGGCCAAGCATGCACAACCCCAATGTCACATGCACAAAGAAGGATCTTCCCACCAAAATACAACAACAACAATAAAAAAGCAAAGACCATAAAAGAAGCGGGGATCTGTTACATGGCAGAGAGAGACAGGCACACCGTTACAAAGCTGATTTGTTGTCTTATGAACTGCTACATAGCTGCCAATTCTCTGGAACCAAAACTTGAGAACATGGGGGTGGATTGATCTGAAGGGGGGGGGGGGGGGGGGGGGGTATTTTGGCTTGTGAGTGAAAGCATCTTTATTCCCCTACTGTTTTCAGCTGGTGCATGTGGGGTTTAGAATGAAAATTCATTTTCCACAACAGATAATTGCTAACGGTAACATCATTCAGGTTTTTTTCTGCCCTACTTGATCAATCCTGTTCAAAAATAACTCCTGAAACCCACATTTTTGAAACAAAATTCTAAAATTCTGCATTTTCTTTTTTCTTAATTCAAGATGTCAGTTAAAAAAAAAAAAAAAAATCTCAAACAGGGTAAATTCCAGAAAAATCTGGGCGAGCTGTAACTGGTATCTGTCTGTAGTACACTGGCTTGCTCAGCGGCATCCAGTGATCTTCTTGTGTGTTCCTGGCCGTCTCACAACGGCAATTCCAAGATGCTGGTCAGCTCAACGTCTGCTGCAGTGACTGGCCCAGGCCTCCCACTGTCATGTCAATTCCCAACACTAGACAATGTCATGTCTGGCAGCTCAAGGTGATCAAAGGGAAGACAGGACTGCAAAACACTGGCTGGGGAGGGGGGGGGGGGGGGGGGGGGGGACTATGTGGCATTTTTCTGTGGAGAAGATCTGGACTTTACACAGGTGGGGAAAGAACTGGCAAGGTCCGGTCCTGTCCTGAGCTTGATCACAGCGATCTGCTGGCCTTGGTCCCACCAGTGGTCAAACACAGCTTCTTCTGTAACTGTCAATCTCACTTCGCAAGGCACTTACAACAACAATGGCACCGGTTCTTTCATTCAGATGACTACTTTTCCTATCTATGTAGCGGGTAATATAGGTGACAAGTGAAAATGTAACAGAAAACTACCACAGCATATTCATTTTCATTTGACACTGTAACAGCAATGAGAAACATGATTCCCTGCTGCGCTCACAAAATGGTGCACATCAGTTGAAAATCGATGGCAATCAGTCTGGAGGCTTGTGAAAAAGAGAAAAATTAAATCTTTCAGCTCAGCTGGTATTGCTCAACCTTGAAATATTTCTTTGGTGGATTTTTTGACCATAAAATCAATGTAGTCCTTAACTCATTCAAATACTTCTGTCAATGAATTTCGTTCTCATTTTTTTATCAGTTTATTTCTTTTTTCCAACACCTATTTACCAAATAATCATCAAGTCATTCATGTAGAACATTATGAAATCTACAAAACCTAGTTCTTTAGAAAAAAAAAAAAGTATTTTTAAAGTTCTTGGCCATTAAGTCGCACAAAAAAAAGTTTCCTTAATCAAAGTAAAAGTCAATGCAATCAGACAGCTTTAGTCATAACATACAAAACATAATTCATTTCAAAACCAAGGCACATAAGCAGTTTTGGTCATAAGACACTGAACTGAATTTATGTCAAAATCTGTGTAAAAGCAGCTCTGTAAAGACCACCACATCACTGTTGAATGATAAAGTATCAGGGGTGTGGGGTGGGGGGAAGCAGTAAAACAAATATCCATTGGAACTTTTTGGCACACTGACTCTTCAATGAAGCAGAACTGTCTGTCTCTTCACATCTTACAGCTTCACATTCAAAACACTCCCATAATTTGACAACATTTCACACTGAAAAAAAAAAAAAAAAAAACCCTAAAAAATCAGCGTTCCACTCTAACTCATCACAACCATCATCATCATCATCCTATGGTAACAGAGACATCCGTGATACAGGGTGACACGGTGGATGCCCTCAGAGCCAAGAGGCGCCCTGCTCTCCGTCCTCAGTCCTGAGTGACAGGTCCACTGCGCTGTGTTCCGTCCTTTCCCTGCTGGTGTACAGTCAGGATTTCCTCCATCTGCCTCTGTGACGTCTGCCCTCTTGAGCGCCCCCTGGGGAGATGGTTTTAGGACAAAGAATTCTGGCGCGAGACACGGCCACACCAAGCAAGTTTCTGACGCCTGACTGTTGCAAGGAATGATTCTCGTTTGTCCGCATATAGCTAAGTCACAGCACTAAAGAAAACATACTGTATTTAAAAATCTGATAAAGCATCTTTGATACCATCTGCAACTTGATACAAACGAAAAACAAGAACAATATGAAGCAAAAAAAAAAAAACAAAAAAAAAACCCCAAAACACTCCGACTTTCAAGGTGTCCTGATCGACAGCAGCAGCATGCGATACATGAACACTGGACTCCAAATCTGAAATGCAAATGTAATACCACAGACACTGATGACTACAGGAACAATAGGTCTGTTTTTCCAAAATGACCTTATGAAAAATACACATACATACTTGAAACATATGTGCTAAAACCTTCTTGTCACACAAAACTTTACTTGAAAAAACAAAACAAAACAAACTAAAAAAAAAAAAAGCAAAAAAGTATCATTTGAAAGCTATCTTGGAAAAAAAAAAAAAACACAAATGTACGAAAGTCTGCAAGAAATTGTCCGATTGGAAATGACAAAAAGGGGAAAAAAATTACAATGAACACACACAAAAAAAATCAACATCTGTCCATCTGCATGTGTTATCTGCCTGATTATACAAGACTAACCATCTTCAATTTATCCTGATTCACATCTCTGAATACATGTATAGGCACTGCAGTCTAATCTGAACATTAAGACCCCAACCATAAAGCTAAACACTATACTGTCGGCATTATGGTAAGACCCCCAAACATAATTCTGAACACTACGCTGTCATTATGATAAGACCCCAAACATAAAGCTGAACACTACACTGTAAGCATTATGATAAGACCCCAAACATAAAGCTGAAACACTACACTTTAAGCATTATGGTAAGACCCCAAACATAACGCTGAACACTACACTGTAGGCATTATGATAAGACCCCAAACATAAAGCTAAACACTACACTGTAAGCATTATGGTAAGACCCAAACATAACGCTGAACACTACACTGTAAGCATTATGGTAAGACCCCAAACATAAAGCTAAACACTACACTGTAAGCATTATGGTAAGACCCCAAACATAATACTAAAACACTACACTGTAAGCATTATGGTAAGACCCCAAACATAAAGCTAAACACTACACTGTAAGCATTATGGTAAGACCCCAAACACAAAGCTAAACACTACACTGTAGGCATTATGATAAGACCCCAAACATAATGCTAAACACTACACTGTCAGCATTATGATTAAGACCCCAAACATGATACTAAACACTACACTGTAAGCATTATGATAAGACCCCAAACATAACGCTAAAACTACACTGTAGGCATTATGGTAAGACCCCAAACACAATACTGAACACTACACTGTAGGCATTATGATAAGACCCCAAACATAACGCTAAACACTACACTGTAGGCATTATGGTAAGACACCAAACACAAATACTAAACGCTACACTGTAGGCATTATGGTAAGACCCCAAACATAACGCTAAACACTACACTGTAGGCATTATGGTAAAGACCAAACACAATACTAAACACTACACTGTAGGCATTATGATAAGACCCCAAACATAACGCTAAACACTACACTGTAGGCATTATGGTAAGACACCAAACACAATACTAAACACTACACTGTAGGCATTATGGTAAGACACCAAACACAAATACTAAACACTACACTGCAGGCATTCCACAGGTAAGACACCAAACAAAATACTAAACACTACACTGTAGGCATTATGGTAAGACACCAAACACAAAGCTAAACACCACTCTGTAGGCATTCCACAGGCCAGATCCAGCACAAAATAATGCCAACATCTACCAACCAAAACAGCGATCTCCCAAAGCTTTCCTTGGTGTCCACCCGACAAGCAAACAAAACAAAATGTATAACAATATAAAGCCATCTCCCATGAAATATAATAACACGCATGTTCTCTCTCTCTCTCTCTCTCTGTCACACGCATTTTCCAGTATCAGTTTATACCACATTCTTGATTAAAGAAAACACTTTTAAAAAATACATGTACATCAATATTCTACAAAGCATTTGACAAACAAGACTGCAAAATATCTTCTTTTTTTTTTCCCCATTTTCATTTCAGCAAGAAAAACAAAATGAGTTGTAACAAATCTTTAGGCCCTCTTCCGCATCCCAGCAAGATTTTTCTTCATACTTTTCATAATAATGATCAAATTTTGCTTTCTTTCACGGAATATTGACCATAGCAAACAACAGCATTCTGACCACTCTCTTCTCTTCACATACAGAACATATTTTTTTCCAGATTAAAAAAAAAAAAATCAAAATTTGCGACTGACACAAAACTAAGGCCAAAGGAATGTTCAGAACAACACTTAAAACTACAGGCAACCAGTTCAGGTTCCCCAAACAGCTTCACATTCCCGCGTTCAGCTTGGTCTGCTTCGATGGCCTCAAACAGGGACTTGAAATTCCCAGCACCAAAACCCTGCGCACAGTTGAAAAAGAAAACATACAAAAACCAGCACGCTAGAACCAGGCAGGAATCACCCTTTACAAAAGCACGGAAAGGCCAACGATTTCTAATTACACTGTTATGCAAACCTTCATTTGTTGCATTTCTCAAGCATGGGAATTCTGCTAAGAAACACACACACACACACACACACACACACACAAAACCCTGCAGACTTCTGTCTAAGGATGGAGGAGGGAGAGATGGAAGAAAGTGGAGAAGGAGGAGGGAGAGTTATCTTATTTCTATTTTCTTTACACTGGAAAGGTATCCCAGCAAAGTGAAGAACTCTGTGCTAACGTTCACACCCCCTGTTACAGAATGCCCATCAACAGGCAATGTGTTGAACAAGCAGGGAAACTGAACAGGCCTCAATGCTTCACAGATCTTTGGCATCACACACAGACGCCTGTGCTGTGACTCACAGTGCACTTTGATGTACACCAGAGGAAAAGACTGAAGCACAGAAACTGTCTGTCGTCGTTGTTCACAGAATCCTTGCCCAACAGCTATAGAGAATGTTGCCACAGGCCTGCATTCTCATATGATAGTTCTTTGAGTGAATCTCTTCTCTTCATTGCAAAATGTGTAGTTTGTCGTCCTTGTCACCCACATCGCATTTGAATTAATGGCTGTTCCAATGATTGTATGTGCAATTCTGGTTTGTTAGCATTTCAAATCAGGGTATATATTTTTTTCTGAAATCTTCCTTTCAGGAAACTTCAGATTTTAGCCTTTGTTCCCATTATGCTCAATAATTTGGTATAGACTCACTTAACATTAATATGATTTACCTCCTTTACTTGCCTTATTATTATTAATGTTCAGAGCTGTCATTATGTCTTGAATACTGTTAAAATTACCGTCTACTTTACTTCCAGTATTCTGTATGTCATCTTTATGGAAGAAATCTATGTATTGCAAGTAATGAAACTGATGTAATTGAAGCCACTTACAAATTTCTGGCAAGTCATACATTCTCCATTCTGATAGTGGTTTTCTGCATCCTTTCCTCTTTTGTTTTTTAATTATTACATTATTGTTATTCATTTTATAATAGTGAAAAACGGTTGTACAGGTAACTCATTCTCTCTCTGGTTTTCAAAGCAGAAAAAAAGGCTTTTACTGTAAGCCTTTAACATGTGAGGAAAATGCTAGTCTATAGTTCTTTATTTTATTGCTATCTGTACCTGAATGTTTTCTGTTTTTCATCTTTTCATGACTGGACTTACTTCATCTATGGTGATTTCTCTTCCCACTAATTCTTTTTACCATCACACATTTAGAAATCTTTTTTTCTCATACTTACCAGTCCTAACAAGTACTTACTCCTACTCTCACATAATTCACATCTTATCAATCAAGATTCCAAGAGTTTGATGAGAGAGAGGGGTGCACATCTGAGACTCCTAAGATCTATCCAAGAACGATGTCCTTTGCAAAATCCACCTCTTCATCTGTGTGCTCCGCAGGTCAAACTGCTTTCAGCAGCCTGCTTGCTTGATCTGTGGCACAGTCTGCTTCCCCCCAGCCAGATGATATGCTTCCTAGCGACTAGCTGAGTTTGCCACCTCACAAAGCGAAACGGCAGTGACTGAAGCTCCGGTTTGATTGGTTGCTGGAACAAGGCCGCAGACTTTGACTGGGATGGACTTTGACAGCGCTGTGCACACACTGAGCAAGGGAAGCAACAGATGGAACTGTACCACAGAGACAGAAAGCACAAACCTAACAAAACCACCCAAACACTTGGCCTCCCATGGCATGCACCTGACAAATTTTCCATCTCTGAAAACAGGTCACTTTGTTCCTTGATGAAATTTCAAGGTTGGGATACAAAAAACTCTGGCAATGATGAGTAAATTTACAGGTCAAGTGAAAATGTTCATGGGCAGTTGACATGATGTCATCTCACTGTGCCACTCATTCTTGGCACAAACACCACCCATGAGAACTTTCATGGAGGCATCCTATCCATGATGGTTCACTGGGCTGATTTTTTCAAATGGCTGCAGTGCTGCATTCTGTAACTAGCATACAAGACTGTAATCATGGCCTCATCAAGTCCTATGAAAATAAATGGTGGTCTCCATCCATATACATCAACATGAAACATCAGGAAAGCCTATTGTTGCTGATCTTGATGGTGGTCAGCGTCACGATACTGCTAACAAACACCTCATTCAAAAACTCCACTGTTGGGGATGAAACCATTAAAAGCAGATCTCCTGTAGAACCGACCAACTTTACCGATTGCTGACAGACTAAGTTTCCATGACTGTCAGTCTGTAAGGGCATTTAGGTGCTAGCTTTGAAGTCTGAAATAAGCATCATATATTCAGCTTCATGTAAGCCTCTTTAAAAGTTGGCCTAAGCTGTTGTGGACACAGCAATTAACAAAGTCACTGAGTTCCCACTGTGACTGACAGCTTTCTTGGATTCACACACATCCTTCGTTCCCACTCTGATACCATTCTTGAGACTGTTAGTTTCTCAAAACATGAATAGTGGGTTACATGAAAAGGTTCTGGTTTCTTTCCGTAACTTACACCAAGCAGGCTCTGTTGTACAGGACGTGGACACAAGACATGACTTTCACACTTACAGAATGGTTGTGACGTTGGATGACCTCCAGGAAGAGGGTGGGGCGGTCCTGCATGTTCTTGGTGAAGATCTGCAGCAGGTAGCCCTCGTCATCATAGTCGATCAGGATCCTCAGTTTCTGCAGCTGGAAAAAAGAAAACCCCCAAACCTTTAGATGCGTCACTTTCTAGGCATACACTGTATACTGTTGAAGTACGTTCTGTGCATGTCATTTTTTATCTGTCATCTTCCATTTCAACAAAAAAAAACAAGATAAAAGACTATCTGCAATTTTCAGCTCATGTTCGTTTCGTCTTAAAGCACAAAAGAGGCCATCAGATCTGCAAGCATGTATGATGACAAGAACTTTTTGTCCATGCTGGCCGTGTTGTCAGCTGACCACTGGTGTTTCCTGGCTTTTGTGTTGTCTGCAGTCAGGACTATGCTTGCTTTTCTGCAACAGCTAATTCTCATGGACTGCTGCAGTTTGTTTGTGCATTGGGAAAGTTTGCTACTCTGAATATGCCGCTGTTGGACTAACTGACTTGAGCCATTGCATGGTTGTTCTTTTGATGATCCAGATCAATAGCCTGCAATTTCAAACATCCATCACAGGCTTCTCAACTTCGGCATATTTGCTAAACTGTGTGGAGTTGACAAGTGACAGATCAAGGAAAAGGATATTCAGCTATTGCTAGATATACCCATTTTGTGTGTCACTTATGCATGAACCATTCCTTCTGTGAAAAGTGTTCAAATCTGATTTCTGCAGATTTTGACTCTCAGTTTATAAGACTAAGTGCGGATCAGGAGATGATAACCATATAGCAAGCTTAGAACAGAACTAGAAAAATCCAAAAGTAGGCCACTGCCAATGTTGTAACCACAGGTTTCTCTTTCATTTTTCGGCATGTAAAAATGGTCTGATCACACCCACCATGTGAAACATCACTGAGCAGAAAAAGGTCTGGAAGCTAAGGGGTTAAACACCTATCAGTGTGAGAGGAACTCCCGAGGCACCCACTGACTAAATAAGGCATCACTTGCTTCTTGATGCTTCTCCAATCCGCAAAAGCACTTGAAAGCAGTTGATGAATGTCCGAGGTTAACACACACACAAACACACACACACACGCATGCACACTCAATTACACACACACACACACACACACACACACACACACACATTCACTCTCAACATCTGTAACAAACGAAGCGATACCTCCAAAGCCATAACCCACCTCATTCAAGTCCTCCTTGACGGTGATCTTGGCGCTCTTCAGCTTCTCACGGAGCTGGGCATAGTAGGTGTCTGGGATCTCCAGGAACTGCTGGCCACGGGCCTTCAGCTTGGTGATCTGCACACAGGGTGCTCACCTTTACCTCCTCACGGACGCCAGCGCCAACGTCTGGCATAGCAGGAATATTTTGTGGCAAAGCAAGAGGTGCAAATGACTGGCAAGAGAACGTTGATGTTGGTGCTCACCCTTCTCCCCCCCACCCCCCCCCCCCCCCCTCCCCATCCAGTCCCCCTTCTCATCAGCCCTGCCCCACTCCAAATCTCTGCCCTCCACAACACCTCTGCTCTCCCACCTTTCCAATCCCATCATTCCTACGTTTACAGCCAGTGCTAAATTACTGCTTTCGGTGTTCGTGAAAAGGAAGTTGTTTGATGACTCTACTGGCAGCGACTCAAGGAAAGCAACAAAAGCCTGTTGAGGTAGGTATTGTTTGCATCAGCTGTTGGCTTCATTTCATGGTCTTTGTTACCAGTTGAAATCAAGAAATGAAAATGAAAAGAAGCTAGTCTCTGTAAACGGGAAAGCGGTGAAACACAAGGGAAGACTCCAAGAAGCACTGTGCTTCCCTTCTGGCGGTCTTGGAACAGAGGTAAACCAGCCATGGAAAAGCCGTCAGTCATGCCTCCATCTGTGAGGGGCCCTTTAATTCTGCCAGCTCCACGGTGAAGCAATTCTTGTTGCTAGCACAGGGGGTCACATCACAATCTAAATCTTTCAACATTGTGTGGATACCCCGGAGAGTTTTTCAATACTGGGTTGACTTGCTGCTTTGGATGTATGCCCATCCAGTCCGAGAACTTGCTATGTTTCCAGAGTCCTCTTCAGTTCTCCACATGGTCGGTACAGACTGTACCAAGGCAAGGGATGGCTTTTATTCACTGATAGAAGACTTGTTGACCTGAAAATTAGGGTTACAAGATTCGACAGCAGAATATGTTTTGTTTCTTATTGGCACCTGGCCCAGTCAAGAAGATCCGGTCAACGGTTTGTACACCATGACTGCACGTGAACCACACGTCCAAGACACATTTCAGACCACAAGCAACAACTTGGTCAACCACCACCAGAAAGTGTTGAGCCCCAGTACTATTTTCAGGTGTATGTTAAATTGCTGGGGTTGAAGTTAGTACTTTGCCGTGAAAAAGAGTCGTGGGGACTTAGTGTAAAAAAAAACCCCCACAGTTCTTTGTTCATTTGATATCATGGCCAGTCTCATACATACAGTTCCCTCTGCTGACCCAAACATTGTAGCGTCTTTCTGGCAGTGCTGTTTTGAAACACATCATTAAAATTTACACTTTCTACAAACAAACGTCATGAGTTGTGTGAATATCCACTACTGAACAAGTTTACATGACTAAAGGAACATGATTCAGGATGGAAAAAGCATCACCATGTTCACTGAAAATTCCATTATACATACTGTGGCGATGATGTCATCGGTTCTCATGGCAATATGCTGCACCCCAGCGCCGCCGTTGTAGTCGACATACTCTGAAATAGATCAGAGAGCGACTGGTGACCTAAGATGAAAGTGTGGTTCTGCTAGCCCATTTCTAATTTTTTAATAACCACTCAATGTACAGTTTCTGTCCTTCTCAAACACAAACACATGTGTATGGACACATAGAGGCAATGCGCAACTATATGCATGTATATTCAATTACCATGAACACACATGGAGAGAGAGAGAGAGAGAGAGAGAGAGAGAGAGAGAGAGAGAGAGAGACAGGGTGAGGGGAGGGGGGGGTTGAGTCTAGCTCTGCAAGGCCACTGATCAGCCAACAGTTTGGAGGGGAGGGAGAGGCTGGGGAGGACAAATGGGGAAGAGGTGTGAGGGAGTCTATAGTACTTATTTTCTGTACACAGTGGTAAAATTCTGTTCTTGTTGGGTTTTAACTCCTTTTTTCGTCTCAACTTCACTAATTAATCACTCCAACTTCAGAGTGTGCTCACGCTCAGATATTCAGCTAGGAACCTGAAACGAGTACCGAATGTCCCAACTACCTGAATCTGGCTTTTTCTCTTGCCAGGGGCTGGTTCGTTGATTGGCAGCTTGATGGTCTCCTCGTAGTTGGTGATAACAACGGACCGAAGAGCAGAGTAGTCTGTGTGCAGCTGTTTTTGTCGTCCACTGACCAAAAGCGATGGAACATCAGCGACTTCTCGTACCTGCAGAAATGCCATCATCAACGCCAATTCCATGTCATTCATGCTGTTTACAGCCCTGCCAGTGGGCAGACGGCCATGTCAGTGCTACCCACAGTGTCAAAATTAGTTTCAAGCATGCTCGTTTGAAAAAAAAAAAAAAAATCAAACATACTAAAAACATTTTAAAACTGGATCTCTTTTCAAAATGAAAAACAAACTGGTGTATCTACCAAAACTGTTTGTCTTTTTTAAGAAATCAAAAAAATCATATCTGGTGGAACATCCCTGAACAAGAATTTCAAGGAGTGGCTGGGAAAAAAACCTTTAAATCCAATGTCATTCAATCCCCCAAAGTCAATGAGCATATTTCATTGCGAGTGGCTCCTTACATGGCTGCACCATAGAGTTTCCTCCCTTGTTTTGAAGTAAATGTGTGTACAGAGTGTAATTAGCACAAAACCGTTTCCTCTTCACAAGCCACCCCGTTTCATGCAGTAAAATTCTTTCAAGTCTGGATGGATCTGCGAAAGTTTACCATCTGGCTGTGTGTTCTAACCCTCTTACCAGGAATCTTTAATATAACAATAAACTTGGGTTTCTGGAGATGGATAATCTAGATGGTATTCTGTCTCAATCTGTGGCATTCCAGGTCGCATGATCAGCCACCCCATCGCCTCGAATGCATGCAGGACCGGGAACATAACACAACCAACCTTTGTAATTATTACATTTCTTAGAGATGGGATGTTGAAAACAATAAAGTTTTGAGATGGTCGAAGCATCAACAGTCCACAAGGACATCATACTACATGAAATTCTGATGTGTGGAAGCAAAATCATTTTGCAGTGACCACATGAAATTATGACCCTCTGGGTCATACAGGTTTTGAGATATTAGCATATGAATGGAGTACCCCTTCTGTCCATGGATCAATGCAGCTCAATCCCAACGCGCCAGGCTAGGAGAGGCACACCAGGCTAACAGCCTTCAATCTGAAATCCCATGTTGTAGGCTTTGCTTCTTGACTTTGGTATTTTTTTTTGTTTGATCTTGTGCTGCTGACCAGTGACAGACCAACTTAAGGCAAATCTTCAGCTCTTGTGAATGATACACATTTTGCATGTCACTCATGCATGGTTCATCCTTTCTGAGAGAAGTGGTCAAATCTGACTTCTGTAATCATTGGTTTTAACAAACAAAAACTACCTTTGAGGATGTTCTGAAGATTTGCTACAGCAAAAGAAATCAAAACTATCTTCAATTGATTTCAAATGTTGATTATTTGTGGGTTTTTTTTTTTTTTTTTTTTTTTCTATTGCAAATCTTCATAACAAACTCAAAGATAGTTTTTATTTCGTCAAAAAGAAGATCAGCATTCAAAGAATCCTTTTTCACTTGGTTTTAAGTTTGTCTGATCAACTGCAGATCAGGAAAAGATAACTCCATGGCGAACCTTGAATAGAATGGGGAAAAAAAAATCCATAAACAGGCCGCTGCTAGTGTGGTAGCTGCAAGGTGTAGAGTTCAGGGAAAAAAAAAAAAAAGAAGTGGCTTAATCCTGAGGCGCACAGTACTCTTTGTCACTCTGGGCAAGTCTCTCATTCAAGTGGTTGAACAAGTTTGCGTATTTGCACTCACTCTTTCTGTTGCTTTGCCATTTTGTGGTCATACCAGGTGACTTCACAGGTACGTAGCATGCCACCGACCAGTTATGTGACTTGGCTGTGGAACCTACACCTCCCTTTTAGTGGTTCACTTCAAATCGTTTCTTCAAAGCACTTTCAAGGCTTGATGACTTTGTTATTCCAACTAAAGAGTAAGACATGACTTGCAGAATCATATCTGATGTAGAACCTGAAAGCATGGACAAACTCTCCAGCTTGGTGAACAGAAAAATCAGGCTCACAGGACATGGCGAATTGCTGCACTTGAACCTTCACCTTTGCTCTTATTAGCTGCATTATCGTTGGCTGGCTGATGGAGAGAGAGAGAGAGAGAGAGGAGAGAGAGAGAGAGAGAGAGAGAGAGAGAGAGAGAGAGAGAGAGAGAGAGAGAGGGAGAGAGAGAGGGAGAGAGAGAGAGAGAGAGAGGGAGAGAGAGAGAGGAGAGAGAGAGAGAGAGGGAGAGAGAGAGAGAGGGAGAGAGAGAGGGAGAGAGAGAGAGGGAGAGAGAGAGAGAGAGAGAGAGAGAGAGAGAGAGAGAGAGAGGGAGAGAGAGAGAGAGGAGAGAGAGAGAGAGAGAGAGGGGGAGAGAGAGAGAGGAGAGAGAGAGAGAGAGGGGGAGAGAGAGAGGAGGGAGAGAGAGAGAGAGGGGGGGGAGGGGGGAGAGAGGGAGGGAGAGAGAGGGAGAGATGTGAAGAAAGATTGAGTACAGACAGAGGAAACCTATAATATCAAAGTTAAGATTTCATTCACCAAAAAAAAAAAAACAACACAAAAAAAACCAACAGGACATTGAATCTCAAGATGATGATGATGATGATGATGATGATGATGATAATGGTTTGATAACGATCAAGATGACAATAACACTGATTACCATTCCACAACATTATTCATCGTGAGATCAGGCTGGTTTCCGACGATGTGATCGATTACCAGGAGTTCCGGCGGCTTAGGCCTGAAACACCAAATCAACCTTGTATCAAAAACATGATGGGGAAAGGGGGGGGCATGAGGAGGAAGGGGGGAGGAGAGGAGAGAGAGAGAGAGAGAGACAGAGACAGTGAGAGAGAGAAAGAGAGAACACAGTGACAGAAAGATGCACAGAGAGAAAGAGCAGACAGACAGAGAAAGAAAGAGAGTGAGAGAGAGAGAAGAGAGAAAGACAGTGACAAAGACGCAAAGAGAGAGTGAGATTTGAGCAGACTGCACTGTTTCAATCACAGATAATATGCCCAAGCAAGTACATTCGACAGTATTAACCCTCAAACAACCAAAGGACCCCAGCAGCATATTTTTATGTGCCGATTTTGAGATTTTTGTAAGAAAGAAATTTCCTGTCATGAATTGTCAATCTATGTCTCTTTGAACTTCACACGCATTTTTTCGCAAAAATCTGCATAAGGGTATGACAGCTGTAGTGAAAATTTCTTTGGGGTCCAAATGGACCCCAACAAGAAATAATACTATGTCATACGATGTTACTGTCTTCAATTTTATCAAACCTTTCACACCTGCTGAATGTTTCGTATTGTGTTACAGTAAACCATGGACAACAGAACTAGTTTTAGGTTCCTTATTTATTATTTCTTGTTTTATGAAAGAAAGAAAATACATTGTTCTATAAGAAAGACTCAAAGGGAGAGAAATCACTTTTTTGGTCCACATTTTTTTTTTTTTTTGAAACCATAATTGCATTTGAATATTAGATAATATTTGTCAAAGTTGAAAGAAGCAATAAAACTATCAATTAAGGAAAACTGACTCAGTAAAGCTAGCATTTCTGCAGAAAATCTATTGGGGTCCAAACAGACGCCAACTGGTCATTTTTGTAGGTAAAATAGCTTGGTTGTTTGAGGGTTAAGAAAAACATAAACGCGTAAACTGAATAGAGTCTACACTATCACAAAAAAAAAAAAAAAAAAAAAAAAAAAAGTATGTAAAGTGAGTAGACTGTTCACCATTAGTAAAACAAAACAAACACACAGACTGTTCAGCATTCGTAAAACTAAACATCAATACTATGTAGATCTAGGTATAAATAAATTTTTTTTTTTTTCCATACAGAAACTGAGTGGAATGAATGATACTAACGAAACAAAAAAAAACACAACTGCAATCAGTGCTGCAGTATGAATCTACAGCATCACTTTGCAGGAACTGCACCAAGCAGAATGAACGGAGGCAATTTGTTTTTCAAGTGAAGTTAAACTGAAAAAAAAAAAAAAAAAATAATGAACAAGTAAGGTAACTCTTTCACCTATGATGAAATTGATTACACACTCGAAACTCCAAGCAGGTGCTGCTTACCTGCTTGGAGTTACCAGTGTGTAATCATTTCCTCGTTTTGTTCCGTGTGTTCGCTGCTGGCACTTTGCTAGGTGACAAGTGTGTCGTGAGCAGCTCTCGTTTGAAGTTACGAGCGTGTAATTTCGTGTCATCATCAGAGAACACATTACACTATTTGTTCATTATCAAAACTGTTTACGATTCCCTGCCTCATTTAAGGTTTCCATTCTGAATAAAAACAAACAAAACAAAATCAACCCCAACGAACTACTCACAGCAAACCACACAGAGGGTCTGAATACACAGCTTTCTAAAGCCAGGAAGGAAGGGTCCCTTGTATTGCGAGCGGTCGATCAGGGTGTGAGTGGTGTCCCCATAAGTCTGAATGCGTGCCATGCGCACAACGCCGTTCTCATCTCTCTCTTCCCAGGGTGCGGCCACAATCTGAGCGCCACGCTCCACCGCACGCTGTTGACAGATTGATTACAAATTGACTTGATAACTAAGGTAAAAAAAAAAAAAAAACTCATATCTTGTTTCATGAAATACATACAATTATGATTAAAATTCTTTAAAAAAAAACTAGGCGCTCCATATAAATGCCAAGTCAAAACATTTTTTTTTTCCAGTCTGAAACTGAAATAGGGTGAGAAATTGGAGGGAAAAAAATCAAATAAAAAAAAAACAAACAATACGGTATGTTTTGACAATGTTGTGAGGTCCACAATAAAAAGAAGAAAAAGATACACCCCAAGGTGCGGGTGAGACCCAGAGAATTACTGTCCTCAACTGCTGAACAAACCAGCAGGGAACAATCCTGTACCACCCTTGGAAGCCTGCGCTGTGTTCACACTGGGTGCAGGCATGCACAGGGCATTCCATTAAGACGTCAAGGGGCATAGCTGCTCCCTGGCAGGTACCATTGCATGACGACCATTGGAAGTGACACGACAGAGCCTCCAGGAAAAAAAGAAAAAGATACACCTAAAGGTGCAGACCCTACATCTTCGCAGGTGGGGGGAGGGCACCATCTTCCTCTCACTCCCCCACTTCTTACTCTGCTGATGGCATGGAAAAGTAAGGTTCTTTCTACCAGGAATTTAGCATCTCTAACAATATCGGTTTTTATTTTTTTTTTAACATTCTGACTAGATATGTGTAACTGATCTGACCGCAATGTAGCATATGACCGACATCACATTAAACCTTGTTTATCTGGCACATAATGCCTTATATGAATTTAGCATCTCTAACAATATCGGGTTTTTATTTTTTTTTTTACATTCTGACTAGATATATGTAACTGATCTGACCGCAATGTAGCATGTGACCGACATCACGTTAAACCTTGTTTACCTGGCACATAATGCCTCATATAATAACCTTTTTTTTTTTTTTTCAAAAGTTTTCTGACATTTCAGGAGAGCTGATAAAGTGGGGACTGCAGGGACCAACAGCAGGCCTTATTCTCATTTAGTGAAAGAAGTACAGTCGCCAGTAGCCACTAACCAGCACACTGTCTGTACGGCGAAAGAATTCCTTGTTCGTTGATAACATTTTTTGCCACCAGGCTACTTACGAGTATTTTTTACCCCATGAGGCTTTTAAAACCTTTTATATTATTGATCCTTAAATACTCTTTTGGTATGCTTTAAGGATGGTTTTTTTTTTTCAGACTGGGGCGGTGTAAGAGCACCCCCGCCTCCTCCCTGCCAGCCCAGCCCCTGCCCTCTTCTCTCATCCATCAGCCCTATTCTGAAACACAAAGCATCCCTAAAGCCCATTCCAGGAACTGAAGTAAGAAAAAAAAAAATCCTGCAACATCACCTCCCTCCCAACCCCCCCCCCCACCATCCCATCCTGCCTTCCTCCCCTCTCCCATGTCCTGTCACCAATCTGCTTCTAACTAGAGGCTTCAAGTCCTCAAGACTATGAAGACTTGTGTGCCTTACAAGTTAACCTGAAGTACGTTTCGTCATATAAAACCAAGTTTTTCTAGAAACAAAAAAAAAGACTGAAAACATTACAATAAAGCAGCATAGCCTCTATGCATTACACTCTCAACACACACACAGACACACACAGACACACACACACACACACACACACACACACACAAATCATTCTCCGCCAGCTAAAGGTCATCAACCTTGTCGACTGCAAGGCTACACAATCCTACACATTTTCTGTTTTCCACAAATGAACCAGCCTGACCTTGTAGATGGCATCCAGATCTTCCACCTCAAAGGCCACATCTTTGACGGCGTCTCCATGCTTCAGAAGATGTTCTCCAATCTCTGCCAGAAAAAAAAAAAAGTATGGGCATGAAACTTTCATGAAGTTGCTGCATAGTTTGTGAAGACCTCTAGCCTTCACAAGTCGCTTTATGTTACTGGTGGAACCCGTGTGTGTGTGTGTGTGTGTGTGTGTGTGTGTGTGTGTGTGTGTGTGTGTGTGTGTGTGAAGTTGCTACATAGTTTGTGAAGACCTCTAGCCTTCACAAGTGGCTTTATGTCACTGGTGGAACCGTGTGTGTGTGTGTGTGTGTGTGTGTGTGTGTGTGTGTGTTCACAAGTCGCTTTATGTCACTGGTGGAACCGTGTGTGTGTGTGTGTGTGTGTGTGTGTGTGTGTGTGTGTGTGTGTGTGTGTGTGTGTGTGTGTGGTATGTGTGCATGTAAGTGTATGTGTGTGCGTGTTTGTCCGTGTATGTGTGTGCGTGTGTGAGTGTGTGTGTGTATGTGTGTGTGTTTGAGAGAGAGAGAGAGAGAGAAACAGAGAGAGAGAGAGAGAGTGAGAGCGAGTGAGTTAAGAGAGAAAAAGAAAACCATTAAAAGGACAGGGGAGAGAGAGAGAGAGAGAGAGCAAGTGAGTTAAGAGAGAAAGAGAAAACCATGAAAAAAAGAGAGAGACAGAGAGAGAGAGAGAGAGAGAGAGAGAGAGAGAGCACTCACTCTACAGAAACAAAAAGTGCACTCTTTAGACCAGAATGATGAAGCAACCAGAAAATCATCACCTTCCTATCTGTAACGAAAGACCGAGTTCAAGCTATGACCCATTCTGGGTTGATAACAGTCGTCTTCTTGCCAGCAAACTCCACATTTCCAGGACAGCAAGTGTATGGCGACAGTACTTTTGACATGCAGCCGTGCAGGCAGACTCATACTGAGTGAAAGACAATCCCATTCAGCGTGGCTCAAACCTGTGTTTAAATCTTAATCTATCCAGGGTTCATACAGACTTGGAGATACAAAATTCCCAACCTTTCCCAACCCCAGCACTGGTTTTTCCCAACCATGTTACATCTCATACACGTATGGCGATGGCAGGTAAACTTTCATTTTCCATACATCAGCTTGAATTAAAAGAAATGAAGAACAGTAACTCTTGACAACAAATGGTTACACTCCATAAGTAGAGCAAACAGTCAGTCATGATGGCGGCGATTTTCGGACAATTAGAATCTATGTTTGTGCCTTTGTTGTTTGGTCTTCTATCTCTTTGATTTCGAAAATGCTTGTTTGAGTTTTTGAAGGTGCTTGTTCAATTTTCCCAAACCTTCCAAACCCACAGACACCAAATGCCATTTTTTTCCCAAACTTTCACAACTGAGAAAGGACCATCCGTTTTCCCCAAACCTTCCCAACTATTCCCAACCTGTGGGAACCCTGTCTATCGCACACAGCGCAGACTGCTGGGCTCAAGCAGGTGTCACATTTACAGGTTCTTCTTTGTCACATACAATGTGGGCTGTATTACTGGCAAGAACAAACTTATTTTTACGTTCTTCCTTACATTATATAGATATGCTTCATGGTATGCTGACGTCTATCGGTATGTCCTAAGTGTAGTTGATGATTGGCACTGACTTTGATGTAATTGTAATTTCATCATCCGTTCATCTCATTAATATGCATCTGTGTCATTAATATGCTGTGGTGTGAATGAGAATGGACCCCATCCCATCCCTTACCCTTGCAACCCCCCCCCCCCCCCCCCCCCCAAGCTCCTGGTCCCCCTTTTGTTTCAAGGGTAAGGAGGTTCAATTGTTCGGTTGCCTTTCTGTTGTTTTTTTTGTTTGTTTGTGAACAATTGCTAAATATGCCATTGGTTTATAATGTATGTGTGTTTGGAAAGTGATTTGTTACTAAAAAAAATTATTTGTTAGTAAAAAAATGTTCATAAAAAGAAACAAAACAAAACACACAAAAAAAAACACACACACAAAAAATATTTTACATTATGGACAACAACATCAGGCATGTAGCATGCACATTCGTAATCAGTGACTGCAGGAACACTGTCAGTCCATTGCCAAACAAGAAGATATACATATGACACAGCATTCAAATACGGTGAATGGCAACAAAAAAAAAAAAAAACCCAGCAATCAAAAAAAAACTGATCTTGAATTTCAAATGATTGTTAGAAAAAAAAAGTGGGCTGTTTCAAAAATGGAGAGATACAGAGGTGAGATCTACTTTGTCCCAAAGCACAGAGTACAGTGGCAGCTCTGAGCTGGGCCAGACGTGCATGCCATGACCGCCGATCAACCAAGATGTTGGTCCAACCAATGGACCATCAATCCCATCAGTATTATCTGGCTATCCTCAAATTTGGGTGATCCAAAATCCGACCATCCCCAATCCGAAAACAACTTGCATGAGCCAATGTCCGTCTGCCGGTTTCATGTGATCTACTTTACACATCAAGTCTGGCTCGTTATGACATAAAACGTAGACGGCAGGTTTGATCATTAACACACATTATGCAATTTTCACTTCAGCAGACAGTTTTATGTGGCAGTTTAACATGTTTTTTATTTGACCTATTAGGCATAGCCCCCCCCCCCCCCCCCCCCCCCCCCTCCCCTCAGGTTAGAAATCAGTACTGACTAGTGCACATCATTGTGGCTGCCAGACTTTGCTTTGAAAATCAGTGAAAAAGTGATGCACTAAACATTCTTCAAGCTCCTCATTCATGAATACAGCTGATTTTTTTTTCTTTTCCCATTCTGTACTATGAAGCGCCAAAAAAACATATGGTAGTTTCTTTCGTTGACCATATATGTAACAGTCTCTGTGACCAAGCCAACAACCTACCTGAGGGCTCTCCGGGCTCCAGCATGCTCTCGAAGACGAAGATGATCTACACAGACAACAGATTCTGTCAGGCAGAGTGCACCTGGGAAGCAACAAGGAGGGAAGGGAGGGATGGATACAGCAGGAGAAATGGGGAACAGGTCGTCACACAAACTACACACAATGTACACACCTAACCAATCAAGCTGAGACGTGCCAGTAAAAAATCTTTTTTCTCCTAAATCTTTACAATAATTACAGTTACATTTTTAAAAAAATGACTTTTCTTGATTTTACAATTCATATATGTATATATATAATTATATATATATATATATATATATATAATTTCTGTTGATAGCAGAGGAAAAAAAAAAAACCACAGCTGCTGTTGGTTTCCACAGAATCAGATGCGATTATCTAATGTATTTGGACTGAATCTGTGTGGATAGCAGTCAGAAAAAAAGAACAGCAACTTCTCCTGCAGCTGAAAGCCCTATGAAGTTTGCCTTCATTAGGTATTGATAACACTATAACAGTGATCCAAGGGTTGTGGGTTCGAATCTCCCCTGGGCCATTTCGGTACAGGGGGATTTTCCCTCAGAGTTAACATTAGTTCTGACTCCATTTCCCATACAGTCCTTCGAATGAGGCTATAAACGAGGTTCTGTGTGTGAACGTACGCATAACATCTTGCACACACGTAAAATCCCATCACCAACTTTCAGAAGAGAAGGCCAGTTTGGATGACATGTTACACATAGCATGCACCTTCTCCAAAGATGGAGTATGGCTGCCTTAATGGTGGGATAAAAAACAGTCATACACACACAAAACTCCACTCCCTTTGTTGGGCAGATGGGATTAATACTTGTTTGTCCATATAGGGAGTGTCTGCAGGAGTATCAGCCTGCGTACACTGAAGAAGAAGATAACAGTGATGATTCTCAAGAAGCAAACTGTTCACCTCTTGAGGAATTCTTAGAGATCTGGTTTCCATCATGAGTGGGGTCGATTTGAAATGTTCCACGTGTAACATTTGATTCTCTTTCCATTGTGTGCAGGTGTTGTTTTAGTTTGCGTTCCACTTGAGATATGAATGTTATCATCATTGGAACTGGACAAAAACGGACTCCAGAAAATGAGAGAGACAGACAGAGAGAGAGAGACAGGGACAGAGAGAGAGAGAGAGAGACAGACAGACACAGACAGAGAGAGAGAGGGAGAGACAGAGACAGACAGAGACAGGGACAGAGAGACAGAGACAGAGACAGAAATAGAGAAAATTTAGATATTCTTAAATGTACACAGAAAAACTGATAGCTTTTGATCCTCTGAAGTGTCACTTCACACAGTGTGGATGAAACTTCCATTATCAAACATTACAATCAGATGAAATCTAAAAACATCTGTGGCAACAACAGCACAGCAGCAGCAGGTGTAGTGGTGGAGACAGACACATTTCTATCAGACAGTGGAAAGATCCAGAAGAACCAGACAGTTTCACCATTCAAACAATGGCTTAAAAGCTAATACAGATTAAAAAGTGCATACAATGACACATTCTGCAGAAAAAAAAGAATTCAGCAAACAAAATCATAATCCCACCACAAGCGGAGAGAACCAAATATTAAACAGACACTTTTTAAACTTGGATAAATGTTGTTTGGTTTTTTTAAGAAGTGCATGCAATATTCACTTATCGAACTAAAAATCTCTCTTCAAAGCAGGTCTCCACAGTTGGGTCTGGAAGATATAACACTGCTGGAAAAAAAAAAAAAAAAAAAACTATTCCAAAACAAACCATTTTCTTCAGTATGCTGGAGATGATGGCTTTCTCTGTTAACGTACATTGCACAGCACCTAGTCCCAACAGTTCAACCACTGTGCGGTCTTTTTCATAACTCTCTCACCACCACAATTATTTCCATCATCTCCTCTGCTAACAAATGCATCAAACCTTTTAAACAGTAACCAGCATATTTGGGTCTTCAGCTGTATGCGGTTTGGAAGCAGGTCCTTAACTTTCTTTACCTAACCTTTTAAACTCTCCAAGGAACAGCGGATCGTTAGCTCACCCTACACTTCACACCCATGTGCACCTCTGTTCACACATGTCCACCAATGAAATTCAGAAACATAACATTTATTGGCTATTTGAACACATGTGTGATTCTCACCGACACCCTCACCACATTACTGGTAACCAGTTCATCTGAACTATCAACTGTTCTTCTCGTATCATACATAATGAGATACAAGTTATAGTGACGACCACATACCTGCTTGCATGGTGAATAATGTTCGAATAATGTGAATGTCTACATATACAGTACTGTACACGTCTGCACTGACACTAGTATGATTTGATAATTACGATGAGGTAACCATCAAGCTTGTTCTAAACAGCACAGGTCATATCACCTTATCACAACTAGTGCCAAATACTGTATTTCTTAATTCCTCCTTCCTTCCTTTTCTTTCTCCCCCCCCCCCCCCCCCCCCCCCCCCCCCCCATCTCCGTAATCCCTCTTCCTGGCAAGTACAGATGTTTACGCCCCACCCCCCTCCCTCCATTTTGCTTCCCCGCCCTTTCTCCTCTCCTTTTTAAATGAAAAAAAAATCACCAGTCTTGTTGACTTCATCATGTTTCAGTTTACGTTCTACTTTCCATTAATCTGAAGTACTTATTTCAAACACAATGCATGGAAATATGATGATGATCCAAAGTTCAGGAACTTCAATGAGATATTTTCTGGTTTTAAAACAGTACAATGTGTGCTCATGTACACAGCTATTTGAAACTAACGTTCATGTTGACCAAGTGAATTGAATTACTCATGATTTCCTGATCATCTATGAGAGTGGATGTTCTTTTTTTTTGTAACATTCTACGCATTATTTTTAAAATAATAATATTTCTGTGATGAATGTTTCTCTTTGGGTTTTTTTGACTATATATTGCTTCAGATAACAACAAAAATGTTGTTGTTTTAAACACCATAGTTCCGGAAAGAAAATGGTCGATAACCGGTGATCGAAATTCAAGGGAAAGAACTGAAGAGAGTTTAAGCACATGCATCAACTGATCCTTGGAAATCTGAAAAACTGATATTCCTTTGCAAGATGTCCTGTAATGAGCATTAGACTGACTTCATACCGCAGTATGCTCTCTGAGGCATCCCTCTCTCATGTAGGGGGTGGGGGTTGCAGCAACTCATTTTCACACACATGAAGCAAGGGACTTAACCTGAGCAGATAATAACGCATTTTTTGGTGTTCAGTGACAAATCTGAGTGCAAAAATCCGATGACACTGAGCTTACGGGAATAACCCGTTCTGGCAGGCGCGCTGTCATTTCAATCCAAGACGGCACTGAGGCGAAGGTCAGAGGAAGAATCCGAATGTGAATCTGCAGGGCTGCTGGAAGTGTAAAAGTACCATGGGCATCTCATGGTGCACCTTTGAATTTACAAACTTTTCAACCTCAAAGAATACTTTTCACCTCGCCATGCGACACTTACACCTATTGGGGATGGGAGGGGTGTGCAGGTCTGCCAGTAACTTGCATGTGCATAATACTAATAATGATAATAATAATAATAATAAAAATAATAATAATAATGATAACAACAATGATAATAATATAATCATAATAAATAATAATTTTGTCACAGACGCTGTAAACACATATGTCTCTTGCCGTCTCTGTCTTTTTTTTTTCCCTTCAATCTCTCTTTCTTCCCTCCTTCCCTCCTCGTCCCCCTCTTCCCCTGTATCAGTTCCCCCTTTGACAGTCCTCCCTCTCTCCCTCACTCCCATCGTTTCTCCCTCACTCCCATCGTTTCTCTCTCACTCCCACCATTTCTCTCTCACTCACATCATTCTGTTTTACAGCATGAGCTGCAATCTTTCTGCTTCCAGTCTCAAGGCCTTTGTACATGAAGGGTTCAAACCCCATTCGTGTGCAGTAGTACGAGGCAGCCTGTAAAACAACATATGCATTTGAATTATGGAAGGAAGAGAGAGAGAGACAGTGAGACAGAGAGAGACAGAGACATAGAGACAGACAGACAGACAGAGAGAACAGAGGGAGAGAGAGACAGACAGACATACAGACAAACTCAAGATGTTTAATCCAACATCTCACTTACGGTTTGTTCACTGTGGAATAAAGTCTAAAGCCTTGATTGCAAGCAAAATCAAACAAACGAACAAAAAAAAAAGAAAAAATAATGTACACC
>JADBJO010001194.1:347500-355000 GCA_016801955.1 Conus betulinus
AGAGAGAGAGAGAGAGAGAGAGAGAGAGAGAGAGACTCAGAGACAGAGAGACAGAGACAGAGAGACAGAGACAGAGGGGGAGAGAGAGAGGGAGAGAGAGAGAGAAGGGAAGAGAGAGAGGGAGAGAAGAGAGAGAGGGGGGAGGGAGAGGAGAGAGAGGAGAGAGAGAGAGAGAGGAGAGGAGAGAGAAAGAGAGAGAAAAAGAGGAAAAGAAAGAAAGAGAGAGAGAGAGGGGGGGGGGGGGGGAGAGACAGAAGTAGAGAAAGATGCAGTGGAGACGCACCAAAGTGCATGCACTCACACACACACACACACACACACACAGGGAGAACTACCACAGGCACTGATCCAAACAAGGCTCGATCAGGAAGCCCTACACCACGCAGGTGTTGAAAACTACTAAACCCCAAGGACACCAACACCAAGGGCATCCTGTCAACGTCTTGTCACCCTTCAAACCTATCACATGTCCTCCCCCCACCCCCACCCCAGCCCTCCCTCTCTCCCCATTAACGTGGTGACAGCCCTGATATGGCCCTTTGTGGTCGGCTGGGCTATAAGCAACATTATCTTGTCTTATCTGAACCACCGCTGCTCCACTCCCCAGGCCCCCTCCTGATGAGGATCGCTGACTAGATTCCTGGGCATGTTTTCAAAGTTGCAGCAATGAGCGATGGGCCACAATTTGTGAAGAATTTGGCAAGCCTGGAGTGCTTTTAAATCTTGCATATGAGAGAGATTTGGCAGAGGGGAGTGCTTCACGGAGAGAGGAGAGGAAAGAGAAAGGGAGGGGAAATAAAAGAGGGAGGGAAAGAAGAGGGAGAGGGGAGAGATCTTGAGGATGAGAGATTAGGGAGAGAGAGAGAGAGAGGGAGAGGGGAGGAGAAGGAGAGAGAGAGGGAGAGGGGGGGGGAGGAGGAGAGAGAGAAAGAGAGAGAGAGAGAGAGAGGAGAGAAAGAGGAGAAAGAGAATGAGGGAAGGAGAGAGAGCAAGGGATGAGCGAGAGAGGGAGAGAGAGAGAGAGAGAGAGAGAGAGAGAGAGAGAGGAGAGAGAGAGAGACAGAGAGAGTGGGAGGGAGAAGAGAGAGAGAGAGAGAGAGAGAGAGAGAGAGAGAGAGAGAGAGCAGAGAGAGACGAGGAGAGAGAGAGACAGAGAGAGAGAGAGAGACACAGAGAGAGAAGGACACACCACACACACACACACACACACACACACATACACATCACATCCATTACTATCAGAAAACTAAGCCGTCAGTATCTGTACCTGATCTCAGGCTAAAACCAATTCTCAGATCATGATCAGTCTCACTCACTGTGCTAGGAATGACCTCGCACTCTTTTTTTTTTTTTTTTTTTTTTTCTTTTTTTTTTTTTTTTTTTTGCTTTGAGACACCTTACAGAAACAAGATAACAGTCACAACGGTGTGACTCTTGTCAACTAGACCACATGTCAGGGTCACAGTGTCCATATGATAAACACCCTACCACCCTTTCCAGGTTAAAAACATGATCATGCGCAGTTGCAGAAACGTCTGTACCTTCTCATCGCACTGAATTCAAGATGACCGAATTCTCCCTCGATAAATAAAACTAACCAGGTCTACAGCAACAGCAAACAAGCATCAACCTCCACCCTCACCCTCTACCCCCGCCATTACAAAAAAAGCAAAAAAAATCAATTAGGCAATTAACAAAAAAAAAAAAACATTCAATAACAAAACCACTGGCAGGAGAAGGAATCACATGACTAGTGACAGAGAATGGATGGAAAGGGGGAGGGGGGGAGGGGGATGGGAAAAGGTAGAAGAGAGTTGGGAGAGGTGTGTAATTTGCTGTTTGAAGAAAGAAGAATGGGAGGAACTTAGCAGAAGCGCAGGATTCATCTGGTGGGTTGCCTTGCAGCAACCTACAAAATAGTGGTGTCAGCACTGGTGCTGCGACAGGACGAACTTAGGCGTGGCAATAGATGATGTGTGTGTGTGTGTGTGTGTGTGTGTGTGTGTGTGTGTGTGTGTGTGTGTGTGTGTGTGTGCGCGCGCGCGCCATGTGCACATGCATGTGTGTGTGTGTATGTGCATGAATGTGTGCATGCATGCATGTGTGTGTGTGTGTGTGTGTGTGTGTGTGTGTGTGTGTGTGTGTATGTGTGTGTGTGTGTGTGCATGTGTGCGTGTGTGTGTGTGTGTGTATGTGTGTGTGTGTGTGTGTGTGTGTGTGTGTGTGTGTGTGTGTGTGTGTGTGTGTGTGAGAGAGAGAGAGAAAAAGAGAGAGAGAGAGAGAGATAACGTGTGTGTGTGTGTGTGTGTGTGGTGTGTGTGTGTGTGTGTGTGTGTGTGTGTGTGTGTGTCTGTGTGTGTGTGTGTGTCTGTGTGTGTGTGTCTGTGTCTGTGTTTGTGAGTGTGACAGAGAGTGAGTGTGAGTGTGGCCGATACTGACAAAAAATCCTGCAAAATAATGACCAGCATTTGTGTGCTGTAATTAATTGAAAACATTTGGTCTGTTCTAGCGCCACAAACACCTTCAACATGGAGACCTGGGGGGAAGAAGAACACTGGGGGTGGGGGGGTGGGGGTGGGGGTGGGGGGGGTTTATAGCAGTATTGTGACAATCTCTCCACTGGGGAGCCCTTGTCCCAATGTGACACACACGGTCTGTTATGACAGCATGGTTATACAAAACAGAACAATAACACATCGTTTCTGGACAACAATAGGCCACACACACACACACACACACACACACACACACACACACAGACAACTGTCAGCAGAGATGAACAAAAGCCATTCTCTTGTCAAACCTGACTCATCAATGCTTGCTGTCAGCTGACACAAACCAGTAACATATCAATGTAGTCTGCTCATCAATGCTTGCTGTCAGCTGACACAAACCAGTAACATATCAATGTAGTCTAGCTAACAGTGTATTGAAACGAACAGCGTACCAAATCCATGTAGATATGTAGCAGATGTATATATCTAACTGTATCACATGTATTAATTATGTATCAAAAGACACCTCTCTATATTGCAACCCACTATTTTTAAGGTGGGATTTTTTGCCTTTTTTGGGGGGGGGGGGGGGGGGGGGGGGGGGAGTAAGTAGGTGAGGAACGGGGGGATGGGGGGAAGGATATTTATGAACAGGAAAATGAAAGGAACAAAGAGGGGAAGAGAGAGGGAGAGAAGGAAAGAGTGAGAGAGACCGACATGAAATGAAATGACAGCCCCAAATATGATGGGGTGGTGGTGGGGGTGGGGGGGGGGGGGGGAGGTGACATGCTAGAGGTTTCAGTTAATTCCAAATTCCCAAAATAGCCATATTTATATAAACAAAATCAAAGTGTACTAGGAACACAATATGTCTTGAATCTTGAAGGCCTGATACAGGAATAGAGTAACTTTTGTTGTTTTTTTTTTTTTTATATATATACTTCATTGGTTTAAGCCATCAGCACACACATGTGGGGGAAAAAAAAAGGCTACTTATTACATTTTTTCTGGAATCAACTTTTTCTCTTACTCTGAAATCTCAAGAGCTGGGAGTACTAAAACAAAAAGTACTCACTTTTCTGATTTTCTGCACAGTGGACATAACAAAAATCATGATCTGTATGAGCACTGAATGATGAACTCTCATTTTTGACTCCACCAAGCCAAACTTTGAGGTGCTCTGTTTCAAAGAACAAGTTAACTTTACAGTTCCATATGGAGAGAGAGAGAGAGAGAGAGAGAGAGAGAGAGAGAGAGAGACAGACAGACAGACAGACAGACAGACAGACAGAGAAAAAGGATAACAAGGTCAAGGTAGAGAAAGTTGTGATGTAGAGAGAAAAATGCAAAAAAAAAAAAACCTGTCACCTTGCTTTCCTTTCTTTTTTCCTCTCTTTTCCAGTCCACATTCAGTATCAATGTCATCCCCATGGTATACTCTCAAACTGCTCAGAATCAGATAGAGATTCTAATGTCCATGTACATTGTCTGGTATATTGAATTTTTTCTATTTCAGTCATACCTTTCCCTTTTTTTTTTTTTTTTTTTTTTTTTTTTTAGTTTTTAATCCACACGATTGTTTTTCTTTGGGGGGGGGGGGGGGGGGGGGGGGGGGGGGGGACACTGGAGATGAGCTCATTGTGGGATCCAAACAAAAATATTTGTTCGCATTGCACCTCCGTTGTATTTCCACTACTTTGAATGCAGACAACACTCCTTTTCATCACCATACGGTCATGCTTTTTTCTCTCTCTCTCTCTCTCTCTCTCTCAGACATTGTTAAAAAAAAAAAAAAAATCACTCCAACTATCTGTTGGGCTCTGCCTCCCATCCACTCCCTCCTCTCCCCTCCTCGACCCCTGTCCCCCAAAACATATACTTATCATGAATAGATAAATCACGCACACATTCCCCAACACTTGTACTGAATAAAAACCAAGACAGATCCAATCAGGGGCGGGAAGGAGAAAAAGGATGGGTTATTTTCTAGGGTGAAGGCATGGGAACTGTACAAGAGACAACCAGTTTATTTCAAAATAATAAAAAAAAAAAAATATATATATATATATATATATATATATATATATATATATATATATATATATGCATTCTCTTTCTTACAGTTCAGGGTATGGTAAGGTAAGATGATGTTGCTTACAACCCAGCCGACCGCAGAGGGCCATATCAGGGCTGTCACCACGTTGAAGTCACAAGTCATCAAAGAAAACACAACAACAGCAACAACAAACAAAAACAAACAAAAAAACAACAACGACGAAAAAAAACCCACCACATTCACACATCTCCTTAGAATACACCTTCTAAAAAACACACCAGAAACTTTCTGAAAAAAAACAACTTTCTTCCGTAAAATCTAAGATCAGATGAAAAATGTTAATCTCTTACAGAAATTCAAAGATCACATCAGGCTGGACATCTCTGATCAAGGTTTTCATGGAGTTTGCTGTAAAGTGATTATGTCTCACATAGTGCAAGTCCCAACACTCTAAAAGAATATGTTTCACTGTGAGGGGAACATGGAATTACAGTAGTGAAAAGTTAAAACATTCAGTGGTAGCAGCTCTGGCAAAATGAAACATGACATGGGGAATCAATGGCATTGCTCTCCAATTCCAGCTGCAGCTTTTGCACGGCATCCTGCTATCCATCTTCCTCATTGTGGACCACGTCAGCAGGACTGCAAAGAAAGATCCAAGCAGGGGAGAAGATACACTTCAGAAAAGTACCCAGCATCTTCTGTACCCAGCATGTGACAAACCACAGAAGTCTGAAGAACCAAGCAACACGCGAGTCACCATGGAAACCCGTCGATCCCGAAGAGACGACTGAAGTGGCATGGACATGTGACAAGATAAAGCGGACTTTCCCAAGGGACAGCGCGAGGGGGGAGGAGACAGGGCAGACAGAGCAAACAGAGAAAGAGGTGGACAAACAACACTGCCATGTGGACCACGAAGAGCTTCAGCACAAAGCAGTCGCTCGCCCATGACCACCAGGGCCAGAGGCAACTAGTGGGCAGTGTCCACTGTGTAATGCCCCACCCCCACCCCCCCCTTCATTGTGTAGTGCCCCCTCCTCCCACACACACACGTGCACGCACACACCACACACACACACACACACACACACATACACACGCGCGCACACACACACACACACACACACACACAAACTTATACACTCTATCGAAGCACACGTAGTTCTAAATCCTTCACTTTCATACTCACCTGTTTAGCATTTCCAACCCAGAACCTGACATGGTCGAAGCAGATGAACCGCCCAGATTCAGGCTGAAAAAAATACGACACAGTAAACAAAGGCTTCTGGAGTTAATACACATAGCGCTCAACATGTGTTTGTCCGACAGACAGCCTGATAAGGAAACACTATTACACAGGTGGCAATGAGAATGAAAGACAGGATCCGAGTAAGTTGTGCTTATTTTATGAAAATACGACTGGGACTGGTGGTTAGAAAATAAAATTCTGAAATAAAAGGAGAGATATCTTTCTTTTCTATGTCACTGTTCTAAAAGTGCTTACATCAGCCAGACACTGAATCCAAAACCTCAATGCATCGTTAATTTGCTAATCCACGCCGTTTGCCATTAATTTGATAATAAACATCAGCCACTAACACAACATGGTGTGTCTTTCATTCATATTATGGTCTGTTCCATTCATTTCCTGACCTACCATGCAGGTTTAATGAGATGACACATGTTGTAGGACAGCAATAGGAAGGAAAGTAGATTAAAAGACTTGTATCCATACTGAAATGACATGAACTCACACGTCTGTGAATCTGAAAGCAGAATGTTTAAATCAGTGGGTCAGAGGGGGATGGGGGTGGGGTTCGCAGCTTGACCACAGCTAGTGGGTGATTGAGTAGGGCTGTGTTTGTGTAATCTCTCTCTGTTTAACAATGTACACATGTGTACGGATCTCCAGCCTGTAGCTGGTTCCCTGTCACCTGTATACATTTTACCTGCATGGTCATTATATGAATGCAAGTCACACATCCCTTAGTTAATGCAAGGGACTTAGGGAGTGTTCAGCGAAGCATGCAAAGGAACACAGGTACACTGCAGCATGCTCCAGAACACCTGGGATGGGAGATGGGCACCCACTGATTATCAGTCCTGATCACACACTCACATAGTCACACAGCCAAAACAGACACAAACCTGCAGACAACAGCTCTGTCAGTGTGTCAGTGCAGCAGCCCTATGATCATCTGACAAACAGTGAGATGAAGAACTACAACATTCCTGTGCATTCTTGTATTTAATTGTGCTGTCATGAAAATATCATACGCCACTGAAATTTCACGCAACATTCAATTTTACAGAAAATTTCTGATTTCTGATTAAGATTTCTTATTAAGAATCATGTGTCCTATTTTCATTCTGATGAGAAGATTCAGTATCTTTTGTCAAAGAGGAATGGGGTGTTAGGACCTAGACCTATAATCACGCACAAACCTATCAGTACTAATGGCAGTATCAGTGAAGTCAGCTACCCCTTCTTCCCTTGTCCTGAAATAGCATTTTCCAGGAAGGTCAACAACCTTGTTATATTTGGAAAAACGTGTTGAAATGCATTTATAACCATTTAAGGATCACTTCATAGAGATGTCTGCTTGCAGATGTCTTTATTTCAAAGCTCCTCTCACTGTCTTGCTAGAATAAAATTCTTTCTGAAAATTTCAGGGGATATGTTACTTCACAGTCATGTCTCCTATAATCATCTTTATTTCAAATGCCCTCTCATTGTCTTGCTGGAATAAAATTCTTGATGAAAGAGTCCACTACTTCGACATGAGTTTCACTTTTATTCCTTTGGAAGTTGATCACACAAACAAGGCAACAGGGGGGGGGTAACGGTAACGAAAAAAACAACAATTACAGAAGAGATGAAGGACAGACTCCTCTGTGCTTCAAATCTCTGCCTGTCTAGTCTGCCTAGCATTGCAGATCTTATGC
>JADBJO010001194.1:360000-365000 GCA_016801955.1 Conus betulinus
TGCACGTACATGTGGCCATAGACGACTGATGTTTAGTGTACAAGCGTAGGCCCCCCCCCCCCCCCCCCCCCCCCCCCCCCCCCCCCCCCTCCCAAAATGCGCTCACTCAAACGTACGCGCACGTATGTATGTGTGTGCGCGCACATGTGCAGGTGTGTGTGGTGTGTGTGTGTGTGTGTGTGTGTGTGTGTGTGTGTGTGTGTGTGTGTGTGCTTGTGCGAATGCGCGCGCGTGCGCGCGCGCGCGTGTGTGTAGAAATATTCCCTGGTATATATGCTGATTGCTTTTATCTATTGAAGTGTTTGTCCTTGGAAACGGAGGATGAAAGGATGGACAGCACTTAAGGAGGGTAGCACTCTGCTAGAGAGAGAGAGAGAGAGAGAGAGAGAGAGAGAGAGAGAGATAGAGAGAGAGAGAGCTGTTACTGGGCGAAGGGGTGGGGTGGGGGTGGGTGGGATGGGGAACACTAGAGTGCAATAAAAGAATGGAAAGGAGGAGAGTCCCTGGTGCACCTTGTCCTGAAGGGCCTCAGGCCAATAGGACGTTAAACTCATCCACGAACGAACGACAGTGTCTTCTTTTGTTTTATTGTTACTATAGTAGCTTTCCCCCCTCTACATGTGTGTGTGTGTGTGTGTGTGTGTGTGTGTGTGTGTGTGTGTGTGTGTGTGTGTGTGTGTGTGTGTGTGTGTGCGTGCGCGCGCGCGTGCGGTATTTCTTTGTTTTAGAAAAATTTTGATATCCTTTTATGTTTTTCTTAAGTGTTAGTAGCCTACAACCAAAGGCTAGTCTGCCAATAATTGTTTTCAATCTGTCAGTGTGTGTGTGTGTGTGAGTGTGAGTGTGTGTGTGTGTGTGTGTGTGTGTGTGTGTGTGTGTGTGTGTGTGTGTGTGTGTGTGCACGCACGTGTGCATGCGTGTGTGTGTGTGTGTGTGTGTGTGTGTGTGTGTGTGTGTGTGTGTGTGTGTGTGTGTGTGTGTGTGTGTTTACGTGCGTGCGTGCATTCGTGTGTGTGTGTGTGTGTGTGTGTGTGTGTGTGTGTGTGTGTGTGTGTGTGTGTGTGTGTGTGGTGTTGCTCTTGGCTGATTAATATGGCAATTTTCTTTTCCAACGATTTTAAATCAGAAATGTATCTGGCAGAATAAGGAACAATTGGCCTACAAATGGATATTCCGTGAAGATCAATCGGCCTCCGTAATGCACGTTGTAGTTTTCAGTATGCTACATCACTAGCGCGCGCGCACGTACACACACACACACACACACACACCACACACACACACACACACACACACACACACACACACACACACACACCACACACAGAGAGAGAGAGTGGGAAGAGCCTATGCACACCTACAGGTTAAATTAAACAAAATAAAAACGGAAGCAGTGTCCCATGAAGGGACGCAACCACTGAGTGCTTTAAATGAAATTGCATCCCTAGCCTTCCACCATGAAAGTGAAAACTGATCCTTCAGATATCAAGGATGGATTAGATGGCATGTTTCCTTTACCCCCCCCCCCCCCCCCCCCCACACACACACACACACACACACACACACACACACACACACACACACACACACACACACACACACACACACACAAAGAACACACACACAAAGAACAGTGTTCAGAAAAAACACAACAAACCCACAAAGAACAGTGTTCAGAAAAAAAAAAACACAAAAAAACACCAACAACTGTTTACAGAGAGAGAGAGAGAGAGAGAGAGAGAGAGAGAGAGAGAGAGAGAGAGAGACGTACTCTAATACTGACACTGCATGACGTACTTGAAATACTGCATCAATATAAAGTTTTCTTGAAATATTGATTGTGGCTGGTCAGTCAGCCCTCTCTTCAGCAACATATTAGGTACTGATCGATGTTTTTCAGCAAAAGTTTTTTTTTTTTTTTTCTTTTTTTTTCTTTTCTTTTTTTTTCAACTTTTAAAGATGGCAAAAGAACAGAAGATAGGGTTTGTGTGCTATTAACCAGTGAGCCATTTGTTGGTTTGTACACCTTAAGACGTTACAGATGATTTACACATGTATTCTTCGCTGACAGTGACAAGATGTGCCTGTGATGATCTCTGCTTTCTTCGCGCCGAAGAGCCGTTAATCGAAATTCGCCTCGACACTGTCACAGTTTGGAAAACGATCTATATGAGATATTCTTTTTTTCCCCCCTTTCCTTTTTAATTTATGCTTCTCTCCTTTTTATACCCCAGCAATTCAACACTGACATGAGATTCTCTCGTAAATATCAATGTTAAGAAGGAATGGTGGATAGACAGGTTTTAGCTCCCTTGGGATGATCTAAATATAGGTGCAAGGCCAATACTTTAGCAGCAGCTATTTCAACTTCATGCATACCTTCCATTGTTGAACATTCCTTGACATGTTTCTCAAGTGCGAGTTTCCAGTAATCATCGTATGGTTTTTCTGTGTGTCTCCCACAGTAGGTGCGTAAGTGGAAACTCCAAGGTATGATTTAGAGAATGTGCAGTTTATTTTGTAGTATCTTGAACCAAAACATATAGGACGACGATAAGTAAGCTTAATATTGCCAAGTGCTTAGACCAGTGTCTTTACAGTCTGACGTAGATACCTTGTGTCTGCTCAAAATTTCAAGGAAACTGAGAAAGTTTTCCTGCGTCTGTTTAAAAGATTGCCATTGCGAAACTCCCATGTCAGGTTTATGTGCAATACATGACTAAGAAGTTTATCAAGTGCAATGTTCTCAAGTGTGATTGCATCCAGTTTAAATTAGGGGACTATAACCAATCAATAGGACTAGGCCTACCAGAGTGGTCGCCCCTGTGATTTTTACAACGGGGACAGCAAACTAGGCAATTGATTAATTAAATGGCATTCGGGGCAAGCGAAACCGACAGGCATCGGCAAAAATCAGGAGCTACTCTCTACCAGACTACTCTCAATTTTCCATCCGGAAACATTTGATCAAAGAATTAAATTTAAATGCAAAGAATAGGCCTATTGGTGGCAGTTTTCTTTTCTTCTTTTTTCTTTTTAATAATAATAATAATAATTAAAATACAGATTTCTATACGAATACCAATTTACAAAGAAAATCAGGCGCTTAAAGTGCTCGCCAAGCAGAGAGGGGGGAAGGGGGGGGGGGGGGGGGGGGGGAAAGGGGGGGGGGGTGGGGGGGGGGAACTACAGGAACTAAGTAAAAAGCCGATCACAATTCCAACCATCCGACAACAATCCACACAAGTTTCGCCATCACAAGATCTGATTCAAGCCAAAACATTCTTGATCTAAACACGCCGATGGTCTATAATCCCAGTCAGTAATCCCCACATTTTGTTTTGAGACCAACCTCCATGCCTTCCTTCTCTCTCATTCCAAATTTTCCTACCCTCAAACACACACACACACACACACACACACACACACAACACACACACACACACACACACACACACACACACACACACACACACACACTCTCTCTCTCTCTCCTCTCTCTCTCTCTCGCTCTCTCTCTCTCGCACACACACACACACACACACACCACACACCACACACACACACACACACACATACATAGGCAGGCGCGCGCATACACAACACACACACACGCGCACGCACGCATGCACACACACACACACACACACACACACACACACACACACACACATGTGCACACACACACGCGCGTGCGCGCGCGCGCACGCACACACACACACACACACACCACACACACACACACACACACACACACACCACACACACACACCACACACAACACACACATACACATACACAACACACACACACACACACACACACACACACACACCCACACACACACACACCACACCACACACACACACACACGCGCGTGCGCGCGAGCCTCGAGTCTAGAAGCCACACATAGTTTTCCTGTCAAAACCGAACGACAAACTGACTGGAAAGGAACAGCTGAATTCAATCGTTTGAATTGTATTTGAATTCAACCATGGGAAAAGCGTGTCCAGTGAAAATTATGCCATGGAACTGGACACCTATAACACCCAACCGGCACTATCCAATCAACATAATGCCTCTTCCAGCAACCAAATACCGTAAAATTTAGAGAGAGATGGGGTTAGTTACCGCCAAGGACATAGAACAGGTACAGGACAAAACACGAACTTTGTCTGTGTCCTTGGCGGTAACTAAACCCCCCTCTTTCTAAATTTTGCTTCACTTTCCGCCCTCAGTCACCCCCGTTTTGAAACTCAGCCAAATACTGGTTTTACAGTCTTTGAACGTAAATCGGAACAGTTTACTTAAGCTGGCAAACTATTGCTATCAACTCATTCACGAAACGGTAAACAAAAAAGTAAGGAGAAAAACAGCCATATGATATTCATAATGGGTTGGAATGTAATAGGTGCGTTTTTCCCAGTACCTTCTGACATATCCAATATGCATTCTTGTGCAGGTAGTCTGAAACTCAGTGATCACTTCATCTTGAATGTTGTTTCTGTGTATTTACCAAAAGGTTCAACAGAAAATGATGCTGAATAGATATGCACATTACAAGATCTGAACGAAAAACAAAATGGATAGTTTGTGGTGATTTTAACGCTTTCCCTCGCCATTTAAGGAAAGGGACTGTGTAACATAGCTACATCTTTATTTACTAGCATCGATAGTCTTGGCAATAATCATTCGCCAGTTACAATAATTTCAACAGTCGATTCAGAATAATGAATACAAAGGTATTATCCCCAAACATGATTTTAATCGTATTGCCTGGAACATCGACATCTGTTTTATTTGCATCCAAAAACTCTTATCTCTTTTTTTCCGGGTTTAAGTTATCTATACTGTTACGGTTTCTGTTCATATCATTTTTATTTTTTTTTTCTTTTTTTTTGTTTTTTAATCCAGAACTGTTAACAACACTGCATTGCCAAAATAGATGCAGAATTGTTTCCGATTCAGCTTAACAAAAATGGCATTTTCATCATTACCAT
>JADBJO010001194.1:375000-390000 GCA_016801955.1 Conus betulinus
GTCGGGTTGAAAGCTTTCTGAAGTTCTCTATCTCTCTCTCTCTCTCTCTCTCTCTCTCTCTCTCTCTCTCTCTCTCTCTCTCTCTCTCTCTCGTTAACGTGATAATACTGGGCAAAAAACGGTTTTTTACAAAGACTGAACATGTTTTAAGCAAAAGTTTCATGTTTGTCTATCGGACATTTGATTTCAACCAATGTTAATCATACTGTAATACATCCTCTCTCTCTCTCTCTCTCTCTCTCTCTCTCTCTCTCTCTCTCTCTCTCTCTCTCTCTCTCTCCGTCAGTGAAGTCATTCCCAGCTTTGGATTCATTCAGAAGTCAGGGCCACAAACAAAGGCCACCATGATGAGCCCTCACACCACATCATCCCTCTGTGCCTATGACATGTCTCTCCCCCCCCCCCCCCCCCCCCCTCCCCACACCTCCTTCACATCCTCCTCCTCCTTCCCCATCGTGCACGGTGTCCGGAATGGGCGGACAATCCTGTACTGTGACTCACACACCTGAGTGTCAGCTGTCTGGGGGCTGTTGGTAGGGAATACTGGCTGTTCGTTGAACAGCATGACATTGACACAACGCATGACTTGCTCCACATTCCTGACATTGGGCTGTTTCATGCTGTTTTGGGCTGTTTCATTATTGGCGCACTGCAGCTAAGCAAGTGAGAAAACTGCCCTGCAACCTAGCCTTCAGCCTCAGCCAACCAAGCAACCAATGTCGCCATTCAGTTTAGTCATTCACAATCGTTAGCATTTCACAACAGAAATTTTCTGTGGGGACAGGAAAGCAGACAACAGGTGGTGAGAGTTACATCCCCTGTTTACACTGAGCTACAGGGCAGTGATATGCTCAGACCAATATGAAACTATCCGGTAGCAATATAAATGTATGTAGACATCATACATTTTAACCAGAATAGTTAAAAAAAAAATTAGAAGAGAAAACAATGTAAATTAATGCAAACATTTCATTTTAAGCTTAAAAACATGAACACTTTTTTTTTTCTAAAATGATTGAACAATTATACACATTGTAATATAATGGAAGAACCGCGTAATTCGTAAAACAATGTAAACAGATATGTACATTATAAATTCTTTTTATTATCAAATGTAAACATAATTATTATGGAAAAACATGTTTATAAATATGGATTTTTACAAAACTTAATTAAACTGACACGGGAACATGTTTTGAACAAGCACTTGAAGCCAATCTCCTCATAACAATTCTAGCTAGAATCGAATGTGAAAACGACTGAAAAAGATTAAACCAGTGGCTTCATCATATAAAAGTGCCTTTCATGAGATCTAATTTGTAACGTTTTAAAAATATTAATAGGTATATATTCCAAATCTTCACTAGAAAACTACAGAAACTTGAAGCAACTCACACACACACACACACACACACACACACACACACACACACACACACACACACACACACACACACACTTTAACAACTCTGCTGACGCTAACAACGAAAGCGAAAAAAAACTGCCAACACCAACGCACAAAAAATATACTTGAATATTTTATGGATACCCAATGAAATAAGCTAAAACTATTAACGCGTAATATTAATACATTTCAGGGTAAATATGAATATAAACGAACGCAGCAGTTTAAAAAAAAATCTTCACAATTTAGGAAGCATCTTTCAGGTCATTTTTATATCTACGGTCACCAATGTATCACATGGTAATAAACTAAACTCCAACCATTAATTTGATTAACATCACTTGGAAAATCATATTATCAACATTAAAGATGACCCAATCACCCAACACAGCATAACAGAATATTACACCATAACACAAAATTAAAATAAATGTCACGTGAACATTAACTGGCCAATATGACCAACTCTAATAATTGCTTTACTGCAAGAGTGTGAAGAATAAAAAAATAGCAAATTCGACCAGGAACTCAGTGACAAATGCTCTCTCTCTCTCAAACATTACCGTCTGTGAACGGGTTTCCACTGGCCCCAAATCGAAATTGTCGATTCTGCTGCATTGCAAACAGTAAGATATTTTTCAGCCTTCTTTGAAGACTCGAATTCAAAATAAATATGACACTTGTAAACATCAACAAAACAGTAGGTAAAGTGTTTATAGATCCTTAATATGCACAGACCATGATGAATAAAGAAGGAACAAAAAGAAAACTAACAAGAGAGAGAGAGAGAGAGAGAGAGAGAGAGAGAGAGAGAGAGAGAGAGAGAGAGAGAGAGAGAGAGAGAGAGAGAGAATGAGAAATCTGCTGAAGAACGAGAAAAAAAATATCTGAGTGCTGACCGCAGAGTCGACAAAGTAGTGTCCCTTTGAATTAGTCCACCCACCATGGTGAAGTGGTGGGAGATGGGGGCGCTAGTAGTGGTGGGCTGCGTATTTCCGGGAGTGGCGCAGACGCAGCCGGTGTTGAGCTCATACATCTGCTCCTCGTATCTCTGCAGCCCCTGGAAACACAGCCCAGGGGTTTGAGGACGGCGATGCGGGTCTTGACGGCCTCACAGCCATAGGCGTTGTGCTGCACACACTTGACGCACTTGCAGACGGCAGAGGGCAGGCTGGCAGGGTAGTAACCTTCAGGCAGCACCACAGCTTTGATGTAGTAAGGACACAGGCTGCGGTGAGCCAGAGGAGCTGAGGAGTCGCTGGTCAGGGAGGAGGGGCACGTCTTGTTCTCGTTGGGGTCTTCGCCGGCGGGGATGCTGGCGGAAGTGTCGTAGAAGTTTTTCAGGAACTGGGCACTGCCGAGCTGTACACACAAAAAAAGGAAATCGATTGAAAACTTCAGTCAGAGACAAAGAGAGAGGGGCACACACACACACACACACACACACACACACACACACACACACACACACACACTCACACACACACACACACACACACACTAACACACTAACACACACCACACACACACACACACACACACACACACACACACACGTATACACACACACTCATACACATGCACACAGACACACCCACACTCATACACATGCACACAGACGCACCCTCGCACTCAGATATACAGAACACATATGCACACACACACACACACACACACACACATACACACACACACGCGCGCGCGCGCGCGCGCGCGCGTAAAGGTACGCACACATACAGAAAGAGAGAGAGAGAGAGAGAGAGAGAGAGAGAGAGAGAGAACCAAACAACCAAACAACCAAAAACCAAGCAAAAAGACAGTGAGCTGTTGGCAGACTGACCTGAGAGTTGATCTGGTCAAACATGGCAGACACGTTGTCAGGACGGGCGCAGCCATTGTCGCTCACAGTGCGTTTCTGTCGCTCATGCTCTTCAAGCTGCTGCTGCTGCTGCTGTTGCTGCTGCTGCTGCTGCTGCTGTTCCATCCTCGTCCGCTTCACCGCTTCTTCTACCATGTTCTTCATCGGCATCGCTGTCGTCGTCGTCGTCAAACAGAAGAGGACGCAGACGACAACAGCAGCGGCGAGGAAACACTGGCGGAGTCCCAGGGAAGAAGTCATGTTGATGGAAAGGCCAGCCATCTTTTGGAACGGTGACGACAGCGTGAGTGACGTTGTAGCGTGGAAACTGACGACAGCTGGTCAGCAAAGGGCTGCGACAAGGTCTTGGGCTTTTCAGGTACTGGTTTGCAGAATATTCCGTGAAGACTCAGGACTTTTTTTGGTCTCCCTTTGAATCAATCTTATCACTGACTTGTTAATTTAAACTCAACCGTGCTGTATTAATTGAAGAAAGATTTCGTTGTTGGTTACCACACAAGAATCTAAGGCTTTTCTTTTTCTTTCTTTCTTATCTATCTTACTTTCTTTCTTTCTTTCTTTTCAGTCACAGCAGCTTTGTAGGTATCGTCTTTCATCGGCGTAGAATGTGGTGTGTTCGTCGTGTGGAAGTGTGTGATGTTCAATGGCCAGCAGTGGAGATCGCCAGTCATTTTATAGTCTGCTAGTTCCTGCTCGGAAGCAAAGCGGGCTATCCCTGGGCCTGCTGTTTAGGAGATTCCCTCAGGGGTTTCGGGTCTAAAGATAGCGAGGAAGGACCTCATTGGCTGGTCGTGGTCACCGTTGTAACGTGTGCTGAGCGTTGTGTAGTAACAAGGGGGTGGGGTTCGTTGGGTCGACATGCCTCAAAAGCGTCCCTCTCCCCTGCTGCCCCCCCCCCCTCTCTCTCTCTCTCTCTCTCTGTCTCTCTCTCTCTGTCTGCCTCTCTCACATACACTTGCACACATCTGTGTGTGTGTGTGTGTGTGTGTGTGTGTGCGTGCGTGTGTGTGTGTGTGTGTGTGTGTGTGTGTGTGTGTGCGTGCGTGTGAGAGAGAGAAAGAAAGAAAGGTAGATAGATAGATAGATAGAGATAGAGAGAGAGAGAGAGAGAGAGAGAGAGAGAGAGAGAGAGAGAGAGAGAGAGACAGAGAGAGAGAGAGAGAGAGAGGGAGAGAGGGAAGGAGAGAGAAAGAGCGCCTTAGTTTTGGTAAATGTACTGGCTTGTTTTTGCAAGACAAAAAGTTTAGAGGAAGACATAGAATTAATACAAGAATATGTACACACACACACACACACACACACACACACACACACACACACACACACACACACACAGAGAGAGAGAGAGAGAGAGAGAGAGAGAGAGAGAGAGAGAGAGAGAGAGAGAGAGAGAGAGAGAGAGAGAGAGAGAGAGAGAGAGGAGAGAAAAAACTATCAAAAACTGAACAATTATTACCGTGTAGGCCCTATACCTGATACAATTACAAGCATTGATATTTTGAAATTTTCGTAAAATTTACAAACATCATATACATCTGGGTTTTTACGCACGGGTTCCTTTCCTCTGCTGGCAACATCAGGTAATGTCTTTGTCACAGTGAAGGATCTTAAGACAGTTTTGCAGCTTGTTACACCTTGGTTGTTCCAAACGAAGCCAAACCTAGGGAAGGAGAGAGAGAGAGAGAGAGAGAGAGAGAGGAGAGAGAGAGAGAGAGAGAGAGAGAGAGAGAGAGAGAGAGAGAGTAAGTAGAGGGGATAGAACTGTTCACGTGAAATAGATTCTCTACAAGGATTTACTTCCCCTGTCCAGAAAAGCCAATGATACACGAGTAGTCCGTCATAATTATTCCAAAACGTTCTCTGTCAGTAACACATCTCTGTCGACAAGGGCAGAGGGAAAGATCGTATGATTCCGTCCGATACCTGATGATATATCATTTTGAGCTCACACATTTTGACATAGATGTGTGTGTGTGTGGTGTGTGTGTGTGTGGGTGGGGGGGGGGGGGGGGGGGGGAAGGGGGAAGCAGGAGCAGGGGGTATGCACTTGGCTATCCTGTGATGTGTTGGGTTTACCAACAGATCAAAATCCGGATAGTGGGCTACTTTTTGTAAACACTCTTTTTTTTCTCGTAAACCCACTGGCGCACCTTTACCGAATTAATAACAAAAAATTATAAGTAATTTCATCTTCTAGAAAGTTACAAAGATCAGCAGTTCACAAGAGGAAATCCGATTGTGTACATATCGTTAAAAAAAAAAATGTCGTACAACAGTCTAGCATCGCTTAAGTGGAGAGTTTTTAATGTCAAAATGGCAAAAAATGATGACGACTCTCGTTCTTAATGCATTTGAAAATTCAATAACCCCGGCTTGATGTATGTGTGTGTGTGTGTGTGTGTGTGTGTGTGTGTGTGTGTGTGTGTGTGTGTGTGTGTGTGTGTGTGTGTGTGTGTGTGTGTGTTCGTGCGTGCGTGCGTGCGTGCGTGCGTGCGTGCGTGCGTGCGTGCGTGCATGTATAACCCCATTCTGATGTACCATATTTTTCTAATTTGGGGGGTAAAATGGGTGTCTTGCAAACAGTAAATGTTGTAGGACTTTTTCCTAAGATAGTGGAAAACATCCCTTCTTTTTCTGAGTGTCTCCTAGTCCCTGACAATTCAAAGAGGATATCGTAGTATTTGCCATGTTATCTTACAAGAAGGATTATAACTTTTTGTATCGCACTGCCATATAACTAGAAAGGAATAACCAGCTTCTTTACACAGTAACGTACACATTTGCTTTGGAAAATATCACAACAATACAAGGATCGCAAAACGGCATGGTCATTTAAAAAAAAATAAAACAGACTACCCAACAAAATAGCATAAACATAATGATGACCAAATGAATCTTTTCCATGACAAACAAATTGAATTTCTGCAGCAAAAAGAAAATCCTCTATATGACACACTCAACAAAGTTACAAACATAAAGTCACATCGACAACACGACACGAAACACATAAATGTAAGTAGACTCAATAACGATCGCTCACGAGCGAAATGTACAGCTTCTCCGCGTTACTGATAGTTACAGCAACGAATGTGTCGAGAGTTAAGAAAGGTAGGTTAATTCCAACCACTGAACACCAAAAGTGGTATATGGGGGGGGGGGGGGGGGGGGGGGGGGGGGGGGGGGGGGGGGGGGGGGAAACAACAACCAACAACAAAAAACAATACTATCATACAAATGTTAATGCCATTTTTATCACCAACTCCAAAAGTTCAAACAATTTTGCGTTTTTTGGAGGGGTGGGAAAATTGGCTATAAGAGAAATAATACATGTCATACACGATGTGTGACAGCGTACATGTGTCAGGTGAGTGTACATGTACAGGTGAGTGTAAGCAAATGAAAGCAAAACGTTTTCCCCGATCCCCTCCGTGCGCGCCCCCCCCACCCCCCCCCCACCCCCTTCAAAACATAAATATGTTTATGTATATGTCTGTATATGTCTGTGTGTTGTGTGTGTGTTGTGTGTGTGTGTGTGTGTGTGTTGTGTGTGTGTGTGTTGTGTGTGTGTTGTGTGTGTGTGGAGTGGGAGAGGAGAAGGTAAAGACGCTGGGGAGGAGTGGGGGGGGGGGGGGGGGGGGAGACAGGGAGACAGGAAGGGCAGGGGGGGGGGGGGGCGGGGTGAGTGTGTAAGAGTGATATAACTGTGTATTTCTTTAAATTAAGCTCATGTGGAAAGTTTTCCTTTACGTTAACAAAGATTAAAAAAAAGGAGAGAGAGAGAGAGAGAGAGAGAGAGAGAGAGAGAGAGAGAGAGAGAGACAGAGAGAGAGAGAGAGAGAGAGTAGGGGGAGGGAGGGAGGGGAGAGAGAGGAGCGCTCGAAGGTTGTGATTGGTCGTTGATGTTGGGTTTTCGTCACGATTAATCTGGAGCGATTCAGGAACAAATATTGTGTGTTGTATCTTTCCCATCCGCTTTGCTGTTTTGCCATTTCTGTCTAGTTTATCTTCGGAAAAGTCAAATAAATGTCCGATTCTTCCGTCTCAAAGAAAAGATTTTTTTTTTTCTATCTCTTTCTATTCACGTTACGCTCGCTCTCGTTTGTTATGTTTCAGTTACTCCACTATCTGTCTATCTGACCGTCTGTCTGTCATTCAGTCTGTCTGTCAGTCTGTCTGTCTGTCTATCTGTCTATCTGTCTGTCTGTCTGTCTCTGTCTCTGTCTCTGTCTCTGTCTCTCTCTCTCTCTCTCTCTCTCTCTCTCTCTCTCTCTCTCTCTCCAGTCGGTCTGTCTGTCCCTCACTTTCTGTCTGTCTGTCTGTGCGTCTGTCTGTCTGTCTGTCTGTCTGTCTGTCTCTGTCTCTGTCTCATCATTCTGACAGTCCATTGCAGAAGACATCTCGCCCTCACATCTGACTGCAGTAGTCACGTGAGTTCTCCGACCAGTCTTCATGCCCTGGTCAGCTGGACTCAGCCAGGGAGGAAGTGGGGGGAGGGGGGGGGGGGGGGGGGGGGGGGGGGAGGGGGTGTGTGGGTGGTGGTGGTGGGGGTGGGTGGGGGGTGGGTGGAGGGCTCTTCTGTTGGCTGGTCAGTCGCTCACTTCACTTGGATGTCCACCGCCATGTCACGTGATGTGAGTTCACTCAGGCGCTTCAAAAACGTGTGACGTCTGAGATTGGCAAAACAAGCCAGTGTTTTTCTGTCAACAGCATGGCAAGATGGTGTTGTTGTTGTTGTCGTCGTCGTCATCGTCGTTGTCATCATCGTCGTCGTCGTTGTTGTTCTTTTTTTGTCATTGTTGTTGTTGTTGTTGTTGATGTTGTCGATGTTGCTGGTTGTTGTTGTTGTTGTTGTTGTTGCCGTTGCTCTTGTTGTTGTCATCGTCGTAGTTGTCGTCGATGTTTTGTAGATGTTGTTGTCGTTGCTGCTGTTGTTGTTATTGCTTTTGTTGTCGTTGTTGCTGGTGGTGGTGGTGTTGCTTTCTGTTTTGATTTCATCTGTTTAGCTTGTTGTTTCAGTTGTTATCTGTTTCAGTTGTATCATTTAGCTTGTTGTTGCTTTAGCTGTTTCCTGTTTTCAGTTATATCATTTTAGCTTCTTGTTGTGACAGTTGTTTTCTAGTTCCGTTTTCAGTTGCATCATTTTAGCTTGTTCTTGTTGTTTCATTTGTTTCTGTTTTTTAGTTGCATCATTTTAGGTTCTTCTTCTTGTATTTAATTGTTTTCTGTTTTAGTTGTATCGTTGTAGCTTCTTCTTGTTTTAGTTGTTTTCTGTTTTCAGTTATATTACTTTCGCTTCATCTTGTTGTTTTGTTTGTTTTCTGTTTTCAGTTGTATCATTGTAGCTTCTTGTTGTTACCCTTGTTTTCTAGTTCTGCTTTTAGTTGTATCATTTTAGTTTCTTGTTGTGTTTTAGTTGTTTTCGGTTTTTAGTTGTATGACTTTAGCCCGGTCGACAATAAAGCCCTTTTCAGGGCTGTCATCCCTTAAAAAACAGGTCCTAACCTGACTAGATATAAAGCAAAGTCCCTATTATCATATGCTATCACTGAAACAGCACTGTAGCAACATTCTGGACCGTCTTCACGTTTGTGTACCCAGTGAATAACACTAGATACACTGTGTACCCAGTGAATAGCACGGTAGCTACACTGTGTACCCAGTGAATAAACACGGTAGCTACACTGTGTACCCAGTGAACAGCACGGTAGCTACACTGTGTACCCAGTGAATAGCACGTTAGCTACACTGTGTACCCAGTGAATAACACGGTAGCTACACTGTGTACCCAGTGATCAGCACGGTAGCTACACTGTGTACCCAGTGAATAGCACGGTAGCTACACTGTGTACCCAGTGAATAACACGGTAGCTACACTGTGTACCCAATGAATAGCACGGTAGCTACACTGTACCCAGTGAACAGCACGGTAGCACCTACACTGTGTACCCAGTGAATAGCACGGTAGCTACACACTGTGTACCCAGTGAATAGCACGGTAGCTACACTGTGTACCCAGTGAATAGCACGGTAGCTACACTGTGTACCCAGTGAACAGCACGGTAGCTACACTGTGTACCCAGTGAATAGCACGGTAGCTACACTGTGTACCCAGTGAATAGCACGGTAGCTACACTGTGTACCCAGTGAATAGCACGGTAGCTACACTGTGTGTACTCAGTGAACAGCACGGTAGCTACACTGTGTACCCAGTGAATAACACGGTAGCTACACTGGTGTACCCAGTGAACAGCACGGTAGCTACACTGTGTACCCAGTGAATAGCACGGTAGCTACACTGTGTACCCAGTGAATAACACGGTAGCTACACTGTGTGTACCCAAATGAATAGCACGGGTAGTTACACTGTGTACCCAGTGAACAGCACGGTAGCTACACTGTGTACCCAGTGATCAGCACGGTAGCTACACTGTGTACCCAGTGAATAGCACGGTAGCTACACTGTGTACCCAGTGATAGCACGGTAGCTACACTGTGTACTCAGTGAACAGCACGGTAGCTATACTGTGTACCCAGTGAATAGCACGGTAGCTACACTGTGTACCTAGTGAATAACACGGTAGCTACTACACTGTGTACCCAATGAACAACACGGTAGCTACACCGTGTAGCCAGTCAATAGCACGGTAGCTACACTGTGTAGCCAGTAAACAGCACGGTAGCTACACTGGGCAAATTTGGTTGAAATTAGATAGAATAATTTCTTAGAAAGTATGTGCGTGAAGAATGAGCAATGAACAAGTGAAAGGTTAAAGTCTATTTTTTTTAGTGTGTGTGTGTGTGTGTGTGTGTGTGTGTGTGTGTGTGTGTGTGTGTGTGTGTGTGTGTGTGTGTGTGTGTGATTCTCTCTCTCTCTCTCTCTGTTGTGTGTTGTGTGTGTGTGTGTGTGTGTGTGTGTGTGTGTGTGTGTGTGTGTGTGTGTGTTATCCTCTCTCTCTCTCTGTCTGTCTCTCTGTCTCTCTCTCTCTCTCTCTCTCTGTGTGTGTGTGTGTGTGTGTGTGTGTGTGTGTGTGTGTGTGTGTGTGTGGTGCGTGCGTGCGTGTGTGTGTGTGTGTGTGTGTGTGTGTGTGTGTGTGTGTGTGTGTGTGTGTGTGTGTGTGTGTGTGTGTGTGTGTTGACGTGACGTGACTGTTTTGGTACATGTGACAAAATTTATATTGGTTGTGTGTGTGTGTGTGTGTGTGTGTGTGTGTGTGTGTGTGTGTGTGTGTGTGTGTGTGGTGTGTGTGTGCGCACGCGCGCGCGCGCGCACGCGCGTGTGTGATTGTCTGTGTGTGTGTGTGTGTGTGTTTGTGTGTGTGTGTGTGTGTGTGTGTGTGGTGCCTGTGTGTGTGTGCGTGTGTGTGTGTGTGCAGAGAGACGAGAGTGCGAGAGTGTGTGAGAGAGAGAGAGAGAGAGAGGAGATGAGGAGAGAGAGAGAGAGAGAGAGGAGAGAGAGAGAGAGAGAGAGAGGAGAGAGACACGGACAGACAGACAGACAGACAGACAAAGAAACAACCAGGTACCGAAACAGATCAGTCATGTCGACTGGAGAGAAAACACGTAACAGAATTAACGCACTATAGTACTTTTCGTTTTTCCCTTGTTTTATTTCAATACTGAGCAGAGAAACACACACACACACACACACACACACACACACACACACACACACACACACACACACACACACACACATACGCGCGTGCGCACGCACGCACGCACGCACGCACGCACGCACGCACGCACGCATGCACGCAAGCACGCATGCACGCACGCGTGCGTGCGCGCGCTGGCTGCCACAAGTAACAGTGCACACCAGTTTGACATTATAAATTACACAGTTAATTTTCCAGCAAAAGTCAATAGCAAATCTTTGAATTTCCATTCTGCGCAAACAGGTCTAAATTACATAACAACAAGGAATAAATACATCATAGAACATCCACATCATACCATAAATATCACCGGGAACACAACATGGATCACCACAAGACTCCTGTGGGATATCAGACAATTGTATATCAGCTTGGCTACGTGACATCTGGAGCCTCAAACATATGGACGTCGAGACAAAACGTTACGTATTGCACTCACGTTATAATTGGAAACTGGAGAGCTTGGTCAGCTTTTTCCTTCTTCTCCAGACACGTATTTCGAGCGTGTAACACATGACCGTCATAATACTGCTGTTTTCATGAAGTGTGAGATCTACCAAAGTCTGTTATAAATCACAGTGACCATTTTGGAGAGTACGTACTGCCCTATGAGTAGATTGACACGTGAGAAACTGAGTCAGATGTATACATGAATGATGAACACATGACGTGGATAAATAAATACTGTTCACTTGATCTCTCTGTCTGCCTGTCTGTCTGTCTGTCTGTCTGTCTGTCTGTCTGTCTCTCTCTCACTCTCTCTCTCTCTCTCTCTCTCTCTCTCTCTCTCTCTCTCTCTCTGCGCTCTGCGCCGTCCGTATGTCAAAAATAGTTGGTAAAACATCAATAAATGAAGAGTACACATTTTGTACATTAAGGCACAATGTTTAGCTTATCGTACTTTTTAATTTATGAAACATTTTAACGAACCTGGAATAAATCTCGACGCAGCTCTCTCTCTCCTCTCTCTCTCTCTCTCTCTCTCTCTCTCTCTCTCTCTCTCTCTCTCTCTCTCTCTCTCTCTCACTCTCTCTCTCAGTGAAGTCATTCCCAGCTTTGGAATCATTCAGAAGTCAGGGCCACAAACAAAGGCCACTACTCACACCATATCCTCCCTCTGTGCCTATGACATGTCTTACCCCCCCTCCTCCTCCTTCCCATCCTCCTCCCCCTTCCCCATCGTGCACGGTGTTCGGAATGGGCGGATAATCCTGTACTGTGACTCACACCCTGAGTGTCAGCTGTCTGGGGGCTGTTGGTAGGGAATACTGGCTGTTTGTTGAACAGCATGACATTGACACAACGCATGATTTGCTCTACATTCCTGACATTGGGCTGTTTCATGCTGTTTTGGGCTGTTTCATCATTGGCACACTGCAGCTAAGCAAGTGAGAAAACTGCCCTGCAACCTAGCCTTCAGCCTCAGCCAACCAAGCAACCAGTGTCGCTATTCAGTTTAGTCATTCACAATCGTTAGCATTTCACAACAGAATTTCCTGTGGGGACAGGAAACAGACAAACAGGTGGTGAGAGTTACGTCCCCTGTTTACACTGAGCTACAGGGCAGTGATATGCTCGGACCAATATGAAACTATCCGGTAGCAACATAAATGTATGTAGACATCATACATTTTAACCAGAAGAGTTAAAAAAAAAAAAGTAAAGAAAACAACGTAAATCAATGCAAACATTTCATTTTAAGCTTAAAAACAAGAACACTTAAAAAAAATGATTGAACAATTATACACATTCTAATATAAAAGAAGAATCGCGTGATACGTAAACCAATGTAAATAGATATGTACATCATGAATTCTTGTCATTATCAAAATGTGAACATAATAATTATGAAAAAAAAAAGTTTACAAGCATGGCTATTTTTCTACGAAAATTAACTACACTGACACGGGAACATATTTTGAACAAGCACTCGAAACCAATCTTCTCATTAACAATTGTAGCTAGAATTGAATGTGAAAACAATTTGAAAAAGATTAAACCAATGGCTTTATCATATACATGTGCCTTTCATAAGATATAATATGGAACATTTTCAAAAACACTAATATGTATATATTCCAAACCTTCACTAGAAAACTGTAGAAACGTGATTCCACACACACACACACACACACACACACACACACACACACACACACACACACACACACACACACACACACACACACATCAACAACTCTGCTGACGTTAACAACGAAAGCGCGAAAAACTGCCAACACCAACGCACGAAACATATTATGAGTATTGTATGGATATCAAAAGACGTAAGCTAAAAACTATTAATGTGTAATATGAACAGATTACAGGGTAAATATGAATATAAACGAACGAAGGATTTTTCAAAAAAAATCTTCACAAATTATGAAACATCTTTTTAAAAGAATCATCACAATTTATGACGTTTTTATGTCAGTGATAACATTAACTAATAAAATGGGGTCATTTTTATATCTACGATCACCCAATGTGTCCTATGGTAATAAACTAAACTCCAACCCATGAATTTGATTATCAACATTAAAGATGACTCAATCACCAAACACAGCATAACAGAACATTACAGCATAACACAAAATTAAAATAAAGTTACGTGAGCATTAACTGGCCAATATGACCAACTCTAACAATTGCTTTACTGCAAGAGTGTGAAGAATGAAAAAATAGCAAATTCGATCAGGAACTCAGTGACAAATGCTCTCTTTCACAAACATTACCGTCTGTGAACGAGTTTCCACTAGCCCAAAATCGAAATTGTCGACTCGATCTGCATTGCAAATAGTAAGATATTTTTTCAGCCTTCTTTGAAGACTCTTATTCAGAACAAATACTGCACTTGTAAACATCAACAAAACATGAAGGTAAGGTGTTTATAGAACTTCAATATGCACAGACCATGAACTGAAAAAAAAAAAAAAAACAACTAAAAACTTAAGAGAGAGAGAGGGAGAGAAGAATGAGAAATCTTCTGAAGAACGAGGAAAAAAAATATCAAATCTGAGTGCTGACCGCAGAGTCGACAAAGTAGTGTCCTTTTGAATTAGTCCACCCACCATGGTGAAGTGGTGGAGATGGGGGCGCTAGTAGTGGTGGGCTGCGTATTTCCGGGAGTGGCGCAGACGCAGCCGGTGTTGAGCTCATACATCTGCTCCTCGTATCTCTGCAGCCCCTGGAAACAGCCCAGGGGGTTTTGAGGACGGCGATGCGGGTCTTGACGGCCTCACAGCCATAGGCGTTGTGCTGCACACACACTTGACGCACTTGCAGACGGCAGAGGGCAGGCTGGCAGGGTAGTAACCTTCAGGCAGCACCACAGCTTTGATGTAGTAAGGACACAGGCTGCGGTGAGCCAGAGGAGCTGAGGAGGAGTCGCTGGTCAGGGAGGAGGGGCACGTCTTGTTCTCGTTGGGGTCTTCGCCGGCGGGGATGCTGGCGGAGTGTCGTCGTAGAAGTTTTTCAGGAACTGGGCACTGCCGAGCTGTACACACAAAAGAAGGAAATCGATTGAAAACTTCAGTCAGACAAAGAGAGAGGGGCAACCACACACACACACACACACACACACACACACACACACACACACACACACACACACACACACACACACACACACTAACACAACACACACACACACACACACACACACACACACACACACACACACACACACACACACACACACACACACGTATACACACACACTCATACACATGCACACAGACACACCCACACTCATACACATGCACACAGACGCACCCTCGCACTCAGATATACAGAAACACATATGCACACACACACACACACACACACACACACACACACACACACACGCGCGCGCGCGCGCGCGCGCGCGCGTAAAGGTACGCGCACATACAAAGAGATAGAGAGAGAGAGAGAGAGAGAGAGAGAGAGAGAGTAAGAGAGACCAAACAACCAAGCAACAAAGACAAAGACAGTGAGCTGTTGGCAGACTGACCTGAGAGTTGATCTGGTCAAACATGGCAGACACGTTGTCAGGACGGGCGCAGCCATTGTCGCTCACA